>CM076572.1:526809244-527409244 GCA_034641835.2 Pinus albicaulis | reverse complement strand
CTCTTTGGAAGCCCAAGGAGAGCCAAGCTCACCAAGTCTTCATCATCAAATGTAATCCCCACACTTCCCATTTCATCCCTACAGTGGACAAACTTCGTGAGATATTTTGGAATACTTTCACCCTTCTCCATTTTTATTTTTCTAAGCTTATCTTTTAGCGCCAACTTCCTCTGGTCGCTGCTTCTTTGGAACAAATCTGTCAAAACCTTCCACATTACAAATGGAGTGGCTTTCCCGTGAAGGCTAGACACAATATGGTCCTTCACACCTTGCAACATAATTCTTCTTGTCTTTGCTACCTTCTTTTTCCATGCGTCAAGTAATGCAACATCACTAGATCCTGACTTGGGAACATCGCTATCGATGAACTCCTTTAGTCCATTATCTTCCAACACCGCCTCCATCCTATCCTTCCAGGCTATGTAATTTGAGCTGCCATCAAGGGAATACTCCAATCACAACCCATTTAAAGACATTTCAATGTATACTCAACTGTCGCACCAAGAATTTTCTACAGCAAATTCGAATTTTCCACCAGCACAAACTCAACAATTCTTCACAATTGCAATCTTCAAGAATTAAAACTGCTTTGATACCATGTAGAAATTATATACAAGATGCATGTATATATCCAGATTCTCCTGATCTAACAATATTTATCTTCTTGCTAAATACATAATCCTTCCACTGTTAATCTTTTGTGGAAATTTAAAAACTCAATTGCAAACACATGAAGCAACAAAAACAATCTCACATAACACAGTTGTTTAACGGGAAAGCTTGAAGCTAAAAAACCAAACTATCGTATTTTATGTATCATGGAGATCATGTAACAATCTCATACAAATCTAAGTACATCAAGCTCTCAATACAATCAATCGTCACACACTAATCAGAAGAAATTTGCATATCCATGCATCGATTTCTTGCCACCTAAAAGCTTGCCTCCACTGCGCAATCCCTGCTGAAGAAGACCCCTGAATGAATTCGAATCTACCTTTCTTGCACTGCACAATCCTCATTGGCAACTCCAATGTGTGTGTGGTGTAATCAATGCATCACTATAGTCACAATGGATAGTCCATCTTGCCCTTTCACCTATATCTCCACTGGGTCTCCACTGTAACTAAAATGCACTGTAGTTAACTATTGTATTTGTTCAGTTGATTAATGAGTTATTATTTGTGAATTAATTAACTAATTAATTCACTCCACTTTCACTAGTGTATCATTTAGTTAGACTAGATACAACTAGCTCAACTGAGTTTAACTCCATTAACTGAGTTAAACTAAATAACAACTCCATGAACTACTCTTCCAACTCTGTCATAACTTTTCCACTTCAGTTTTAACTGAGTCCTCCATGCATGAACCATTGTAAACCCTAGGAATTGCGTAATTCCTTCAACCCACCGATTTTCCAAATCTGTACACTGAAATTAAGTGCTCCAAGAGAATAAGTTGATATTTAGAGTCTGATTATTATTAAGAGCTAATAATAATCGACACTTCTATTTTTAGATCTACGATCTATAAATAGACTTTGCCCAATATTCTAAAAATAGAATTTCATCTATTTTCCCAACTTGACCAACCATCCACAAATAGCATCTTGCAACTTCTGAAATATGATCACCATGTCTAAAAATAGACATAGTCTAAAAATAGACTTACACCTCAAAATAGCCTGCGGGCCCACTTAGTGAACGTGATTGATTTTCACTAAGCTCATCATCTTGTTGAATCTCAATGTCAGACAAATTTAACAATCGAAGATAAGATTTCCCAGAAACAAAAAATGAGGAGTAGAGGAATATGTCCTGTAAAGGATAAAGGAAAAACCAATAAATAAGTAGTTCAATGTCCAAAGGAAGAAGAAGGAATTTCTAGTAGTCAAACACCAAGAGAAAGTGATTTTAGAGGGAGGAGATAATTTTCTAGAGGCAAAGGTTGAGGAAGAGATTATCAACCCAAGATGTTTCAATTGTGGATAA
This sequence comes from Pinus albicaulis, assembly GCA_034641835.2. Taxonomy (NCBI): domain Eukaryota; kingdom Viridiplantae; phylum Streptophyta; class Pinopsida; order Pinales; family Pinaceae; genus Pinus; species Pinus albicaulis. The sequence goes on along the minus strand of CM076572.1, from coordinate 527,407,250 downwards.
ATAGGAAACATGTCTTGGGAATGTCTTGAACATAGATCAACAAGCCAACATGGTGCTCATGTGGCAGAGGCAAAGGGGGAGGATAGAGATCTAGTTGCAGTTGAGAATGCTCTTGAGGAAGGTGAATCCTTGCTATTAAAAAGAGTGTTGATCCAAGTAGAAAAAGAGATCAAAGAACAAACTCAAAGGAGGTGTTTGTTTAGAACTATGTGCAAGTACAAAGGTAAATTCTGCAAACTTGTGATTGATAGCGGTAGCAAAAATAATATAGTCTCTATTGAAATGTTATAAAAGTTAAACTTAAATACACACCACATCCTACACCTTATAAGGTCTCTTAGTTACAAAAGGGTCATCAAGTCTTGGTTACTGAGAAATGTAAGGTAGAATTCCAAATTAGAATTTATAAAGATGAAATTGTGTGTAATGTTTTTCTAATGGACATCTACCATATTTTGTTAAGAAGACCTTGTCAATATGTCAAGGGCATAACACATAGTAAAAACCAAAACACTTACAGTTTTGAGAAATATGGGAAATTACATACACTTCTACCATTAAAGGATGCAAGTAGTAATAAGATGTTAATTCTAGATAAAAAATAAATTTTTAAGGATGAAGTAGAATGCAAGGAATGTGAACTGGTAATTGAGGTAAATCACTTGTTTTTAGAAAAGCAGGATTTGTTCAATGAATATGAGAATATTATAATCAATGAAATGTTTATGGTATAAAACAAAGATCAAGCAAGAGTTTCCATGGCATAAATGATTATGAATGAAGATATTTTAATAAATGAGCACCAAAAGAATGTCAAGGAAAATGTTTCTTTGGAAACCAGTGAGAAGTTAATGTGTGAAAATCTCCAAATTTCATATGAAGACAATCATAATGAAAAATATTTTGGACAAGAAATGGAAGCAATAAACAAAGAAAGTACCTTGGTAACCATAAAGAAAAAAATTCAAATTAATTCAGACATGTTTGTTTCATGCACAAGAAAGATGGTTTCAATTGTACAAGTTTGGGTCCTTCCAAAGAAGTTCTTGAAGGAATTAACCAGAAGGATTGAGAGAGATAAGTTTCCAAGAGCATACCAAAATATATTTCATATGTTTAATGGAGAACCTTGGGATGTTGGAGGAAATTTTTGTCATCATGAAAAATTTCAGCCAAAGACAAGTTATAGAAAAGGGTTAAAGATCTACTGGACACGAGTCCAATAATATTTTCTTCTTCGAGAGTGTGATGCAGGGGCATCGATAATTTTTTATAAACATTATTAGATATTATTATTTTTATTAGGAAGTTTGATTCCTCATGAAATTATTTTAATTTTGTAATAATTAGTCTGACTCTAGAAACATTATCATCGAATATTAAGGATTAGGCTAACAAAAAATAAAAAGTAGTATTAGTTTTTATTTTTCCAAATTAGTTACTAAAATAATGGTCCTTATCCCCTTATTATGAATCTTATTTATTTAGAATCACTTTTATAAATTAGTAAGTATGCAAAGAACTAGAGAAGGATTGGAAGTATGTGTGTAAGAGGAGGATAAAGCTAATTATTTCCATTATGAATCGTCTCTTGATTCATTGAAGGGAAAAAAATATTTTGCTGTAATATAATTTTTAAGATATGATATTGTTTTGGTTTTGGTGGAAGTATTGTAAATGAATGTATAGGTATCACACTTACTCTTTGAATTGATGCATATTTCAAGCAACCATTTGTTTCTCTTTCGTTACTCTATAAAAATTGCGTCTGAGTGATAATATTGTTGCAGTCAGGATGCATGCATAGAAGAAACTCAATAATTTCTAGAGTAGTTAATTTAGTATTACACCATGGAAAATTAAACATTGGAAGAATAATTTGGAATAAAATTGGCGTCATTTCCATTTTTCATCATTTCTAAAAGTACAATGATCCTCAAAATCCCAAGGTAAGCAATATGAGTAGATGGGGAGTTTGTGGAACTAGATCTCAATCAAGGATAGATCATTAAGATTTCAACCCAAGCTAGGTTTGCATGTGTTTTCATTCCCTTGTTCCATTCTCTATGGAATCTATGTGGGAGTATTGATGGGAACCTGTCTCTTTGTGCCTTCCAACAATGAAAATGAGACATGAAGAATTAGGCCCTATGACTGAAGGAATGGCACATTTCTAGAACTGTTGATATGCTTATTATGAGCTCACTTGTCTCCACATGAAAATGAGAAATTTTAAAATTGGAAATGGAGGAGGCTAATGAAAGGGAGGTAATGTTGAAATCTCGATGGAAGAATTGGCACCAAATGTGAGAATAATATTTGATAACAAAAACCCAAGATTATGTCCAAAACTTGCAAAGGAATGCAGAACAAAATAAGGTCCTAAACACCCTTGAAGCTAGAATGCTGAATTTTCTTTGAAACGGTTAGGACCCTGAGTTTTAATCAAGGCCAATAGGCACCCATGAATGCCCAAAAACAATTGGAAGTGGCGAAAAACTGAGTTGGAACTGAATTGAGGGGATATCACACGATGAGGCGCAATGGCACAAGTCAAGGCTCCCACCCATGCAAAGAGGAAACGACTTGGAAAAGACTTGGGGTGTATGACACGAGAGCGCCAAAGTGTGCAAAACACACCCACATAGAGAAGGCACACCTAGGTCAAAATGACAACAATGAAAATCATGCATGAGTTGAGGGGCACACGCCCTAGGCACTCCTGCATGAAGGCAGAGGGCACCAAACGTTTTGCTAGGTGAAACATCATAGAAACATTGCAAGGGAGAGCACCCACCCACATGAAAAAATTTGATATAGTGGAGACTTGCAGAGGGGAACATGCACACACAACATGGAAGCATCCCAACTTGGCAGGACCATGCCCAAGAGTTCCCCCACACCTAGGTGGGGCGCTCGGGTGCAATAATGGGTAGGACATAGCCAAAAAGGCAAGCGAGCGGCCACGATGGGAAATACGTAGCAATTGGGGGCATGGCGGACGGGTTGAGGGGAAACGCAACATGGAGTGAACAACATGACATTGCGAAGATGAGCGGTAGCGTGGAGCATATGACAGGAAAGAGCCCATGTAGGGGCATGCCCGCCCAACATGGGGCGTCGACACGACCCATAGGCAAGTTGGCCCAGGGGCACACTCACCCGACAAGGGGTACTTTCACGATCAAGTTCAGGTCGTCCCAAGGGAGCACTCATGCATGAAGGGGTTCCCACACAAAATGTAAGGTTAGCTCAAGTAAATGAAGGGGCATTGGCCCATGAAAAGGAAAGAGGCAGAAAAAAGTTTGACCAAGAAAAGGAAGATAGCAGAAACAGGTTGCACAAAAGGGGCGAGTTTGGGATATTGCAAAAACACAAAGAGGTCGCACATCGCAAAAGGATGCAACAAATAAGAGCATAGGACAAGGTGAGGCTTGCCCAATTATCTTGCACGACTAGGAAGATTTGTTGGTTTCTAGTTGGGGCAAATATTTTGGGGTTTTTAGGCAGGTAGAGAGTGCAAGGCAGGACTACATGATTGGTAGAATTGGGTGGAAGAGTTTGATGGCCCAGGCCAAGTAGCTACCACACCATTGTATTTGTAAAATACGGTTGTACATTATCTGAAATTTTTTAATAAAAACACGAGCGAAATACTTTGGGGAGTTTCCCCCTCCCATCGCAGAATTGTGTTCCTTGTTGCAATATTGTATTACTGTTATGTTTTACACCGCTGTAAATTTTATCATACTTTCATGTTGAATTTGATTTATAATTTAATGAAGTCAATTTCCATTTCATAATTGAATATAAGAACACTTGAATGAAAAATTGTCTAAGCGTTGAAGCTTTAGGCATAGTTCGGGTGAAAGTATTTTACCTCAAAGTGAAATCTCTCTGGTGCCACATAATCCCCATGGTGATATTAAGGCATTTTTGTGTGGGGTCATGAAAATTGGTATCATATCCTACTTTTCAAAGGCGGGCATTGTAAAAAGTTAAAAGCAGAATTGTGTTAAAGTCTGATTTAGGAGGGGTAGAGATGAACCAAGTCAAGGACAAGCTAAACACAGTGAAAAAATTCTTCGAGTGGTGGTTTATGGTCGTAACTCGGTCACAAATTCAAATCATGGAAAATGCTAGTGAAGAACCTTAAGTGATACGTGAGTCCAAGATGACCACAGAGGTGATTTTTTTGAACAAGGTATTGGAAAATGTTGATGCGATTAAATCAAAGATGACTGAACTTGAGGGCAGACTCAAGGCAGAGAATGTTGAACTCAAGGAGATTCAAATTGTTGAGTAGCAAAAAATTCATGAATAACTTAAGGTGTGATATCGATACCTTGAGTGGAGGTACCATCAAACCATGAACGAAGTTGTTAGGTCCCTATAATACTAGTGTAGCCCCTTATTGTTATTGTTGTGCCCATGTAGTCCCCATATTGTTATTATTGTGCCCCATAGAAGCCCACTATTATTGTTGTTCCCTTACATTATTATTGTTATGTCAACTCTAATTATATTGTGACCCCTTAGACTCCTATACATAGAAATAAGGTTTTGTCATTTGAATCATCCAAGAACTGTTCATTTATGTAATGTAAAGGAGGTTTCCCCCTCGAACAGGTTAATTTTTAAGTTGTTGATCTATCTTTTCTTATATTTTTTGAGTTGGTTGCATAACATTCGGCATCAAAGCTTTGGATTATAGGGTTTAACTTCTTCAAACAGGTCATCTTGGAATTTTTTCTATAAATTTTTTTCTACTAAGCTTCAGAAGCTGAAATTGAAACCACGTGGAGTTGAAATACTGGTGAACCTCGTGTGTGAATTTCAAATATTTTTTTCGCTATATTTTCAGAGATATGATCTGAGGAAGTTAGGTTTTTTGTAGGTTCCAGAATTTCATCTCAAATAGGGACCGAGGTAAAATCACCATAACGTTTGTTTCAGGAATTATATTTGAATTCTATAAAAATTGCTTGATAGTGCACAAACTTTAGCTTTTCCTGTATCAATTTCATAGCCGAATGTGTAAATAGTGACATGTGGAATCCATTACAACTTTGATATATTAAATTAGTCCATAATTAGGTCATCGTGGGAGATTTACCATAACTTTACCTTGAAGAATCCAAATTTGGCATGACTTGTGGCATTGGAAATAAGATTAAGAGGAATACTACAGGACCGAAGTTTAGATCTTCGATATCCAAAATCACGGAGATACAATAGTTTAAATATCAAGCTACTAAAATGCAAGAAAAAGGTGCGTATTTTTTTAATTTTGCAGTTTGAGGTGATTTAAAGGGCATATTGAAGCATATATATCAATATTTGGTTCTAATATGCCTCCCAAAAAAAAAAATTCTGCACCCACTAATTCCTCAAAAATATCTACTATGATGCATGAAGAGGAAGAAATGCAACATGATATATCTAAATGATGAGACCAAGTGAAATAAATTTTGCTCTCACAAAGAGCAACCAAAAATGTAATGGAAGGTAAGATAGATGGGTTGAAGGAAGGCATAGAAGAAAAAATGAAAGGAAAGATGGAATATTTGAAGAATGGTTTAAAAATAGGTATGGAATGTTTGAAGAATGGTTTAAAATAATATATGGAATGTTTCAAGGAAGGTTTGAAAAAGTTGCTACAAGAAATGCTTCCTAATGGCAAAAAGGCACTAGATGAAACTCATGATGAGAACAAAAGAAATGTTAATCATGATTTCATAGACTATAGCATTGGATTGAAGACCCACCATATTCCAAAGATCTATATGAGGAAATTTTATGGAAAGGATCTGATAACATTGGTACTACAAATGGAGCAATATTTTGATCTCCATAATGTGCAACACACGCAAAAGGTACACATTGCAACTTTATATTTAGAACCCAATCAATTTGTATGGTATAATTAGCTTTGTTCTCGTAAACCACTTGTCACTTGGTCAATTTTTACGGAGGAAATGATAGCACATTATGAGGATACCAAGAGAAACACCTTCTTTAGCAAATTGATAAATCAAAAGGGTTCAATGGTAGAGCACATTGAGGACTTGCAACGATTGAATATGAAGGTAAATGATATCCAGAGGAGGATAGGATTGATGTCTTCATAGGCAATATAAAGGATAACATCCAACATGAGGTTCGCCTCTGGGAACCTGATTCATTGGAGAAGGCATTCACGTTAACAAGAAAAATTAAAAGAAAAATTACGGTGATAAGGAAGCCTACCACTCACAACTATAAATATGGAAGTGTTACTGCTCCCAGAATTCCACAACCAACAAGGTTGACACCAAAACAATTGGAAGAAAAAATAGAAAAATGGCTTTGTTACAGTTGTGATAGAAAATACACTAAAAGTCATAAGTGTGTTGAGAATAAATTATTTTACATAGATTGTGAAGAGGAGGAAGAAAAGGAACAAGAAACTTCAAAAGAAGAGGATACACACCAGGAATCAACCCTAGAGAAAGAAGAAATGAATCCGACCATATACTGTAATGCATTGGAAGGTATTTCCACTCCTTAAACTCTCAAGATAGAAGGACATATCAAGAAGAAAGAGGTAATAGTGCTGATTGATTCAGGTAGTATCCATAATTTTATTCATTATAATATAGCTAAGGAATTGAAATGATTCCTATATCCAGCATTAGAGTGTCAAGTGGGGGTTTCAAATGGATGAACTATAAATTTCTTTGGAAAGTGCCATAATATCAAGCTAACCATGGGAGAATATGTATTGAATAGTCCAATTCTTTCCATTCCAATGGGTGTTATTGATGTTGTACTAGGAGTCCAATAGTTACAATCTTTGGGTACGATAGCTTTTAATTTTCAAGAAATTTTCTTGAAATTATTTTGGGAAGGAAGGGAAGTTGAATTAAGGGGTATCACAGGAAAACCAAGAAATATAATCATATCTAATGGCATGAAAAAGCTTCTAAAGAAAGAAAAACTGGGCGTAATTGCACAATTATGCTCGCTAGAGGTTCAAACATCGAAATCATCTATTTCTCCAGATCTCCAAAATGTATTGGACAATCATTCCAAAGTATTTGAGACTCCCAAAGGCCTCCCACCTATTCGTGATTCTAGGAAGTGTTCCTCCAAACATTAGGCCTTACAGATATCCCTATTCCCAAAAGAGTGAAATTGAACGTATGGTTGCAAAAATGCTAGAGGACAGTATAATTCAACATAGTCAAAGTTCTTTATCTGCTCTAGTAGTATTGGTGCACAAGAAGGATGGATCATGGTGCATGTGTCCAGATTATAGGGAGCACAACAAGCTCACTATTACAGATACATTTCTCATTCTTGTCATTGATGAATTATTGGATGAATTACATGGAGAAATTTACATTGGGAGGAGATTTCAATGGATTTTATCATAGGTTTACCCAAGTCCAAAGGAAAGAGTGTTGTCATGCTGATAGTTGATAGACTTACCAAGTATGCAAAATTTTGTGAATTATCTCATCCATTTAAAGCCAACACAGTTGCTACTGCATTTATAGAAACAATTCAAAAGCTACATGGAAATCCAAATATTATTGTAAGCGACAGAGATCTGATTTTTACTAGAAATTTTTGGAATTTTTTGGACGAAATTATTTTCTTGTTTGGGTACTCAATTATCTCATAGCTCATATTATAATCCTCAGCTTGATGGAAAATATGAGATAGTGAATAAATGTTTGGAAGGATATCTTCGTTTCTTTGTATCTGATAAACATACATAATGGGTCAAGTGGGTACCTTTGGATGAATTGTGGTATAACACTTACTTCCATACTGCAGCAAAAATGATCCCATTTATGGAACCTTATGGATATCATCCACCTTCCATCACATCATATTTAAGAGAAAATTCCAAGGTTCAAGTAATGGAAGATAACATGTAGAATCAACAACAGGTTCTCCAATTCTTAAAGGATAACCTCACTTTGGTGCATAATCGAATGAAACAACAGGTAGATCAACATTGCAGCGAAAGAAGTTCGGATGTAGGTGACTGGGTATTTTTACGACTACAACAATACAAACAAATGTCCTTCAAGCAAGCTAAAAATGATAATAAATTATCACCAAAGTACTATGGTCCTTACAAGGTGTTGCAAAATATTGGTACTATGGCATACAAATTGGAGCTTCCTGCATCTTCCCGAGTGCACATAATTTTCCATGTTTCATGCTTAAAGAAGGTTATAGGTGAAAAGATTCCAATTCAAACGATATTTCCAGAAATTGATGAGGAAGGAAAAAACATATTGGAACTTAAAGTAGTCACAAAAACAAGAAATCAACAACTACAAAATTGATCAATTTAGAGCATCTCATCAAGTGGAAGAACTTACCCATTGAAGATTAGACATGGGAGGATGAGAATTTTATAGAAGCATCCATAACTACTCAAGCATTGAGGAAAACACTCTTTTGAAGGAAAGTGACATGTTAGGTCCCTATTATGCTAGTTTAACCCCTTATTTTTATTGTTTTTCCCATGTAGTACCCATATTGTTATTATTGTGCCCCATAGAGGCCCACTATTTTTATTGTTGTGCCCTTACATTATTATTGTTATGTCAATTCTAATTATATTGTGACCCCTTAGACTCCTATATATAGAAAGGATGTTTTTTCATTTGAATCATCCAAGAATTGTTCATTTATGTAATTTAAAGGATGTTTCCCCCTAAAAGAGGATAATTTTTAAGTCATTGATCTATCTTTTCTTCTATTATGTGAGTTGGTTTCAAAACAAAAGTGAAGGAACTTGAAGCTGCCAGAGATCAAGGAATGGAAGAGATCACAAAGCTTCAGAAGAGCCTTTCTGAAGCTCTAAATGAGGTTGTGATTTTGTAGAAAGAGGTTGGGAAAGGTTTGACTGGCGAAACCTCCCACATCAAAATAAAAGAGCCTGATTCATATGATGGAGTAAGGAGCACCAAGACTCTTGGAAAATTTCTATGGGGAATAGAGAAGTACCTTGAGATATTGGAGCTTGCCTCTGAAGAAGTGAAAGTGATGGTTGCTGCATAATTCCTAGCTGAATATGCCAATATGTGGTGGAGAAGAAGGATGGATCATATTTCACATGGTGATGCTAAGGAAATTGCGACTTGGGAGGAAAGGAAGGAAGCATTGTTGGCTCACTTCAACCCACAAGGTGAAATGTCGGATGGTCGTATAGGTATTAAGTATATCAAGAAAACCAGGAGTCTACAAGCTTATCAATGAAAATTTTCAAGTGCGATCTTGGAGTTACCCAACATGGCGGAGAAAGAAAAGCTTTTCAACTTCATTATTGGATTGAAACCTTGGGCTCGCAATGAGGTAAAGCGATAGAAGATAAAGAAACTTGAGGAGGAATTTGATGTTGTTGATAGGTTGGTTGACCATAAATAATAAAGAGTGGAATACAAGAAGAAGAATTCATATAAGCCAAAGGAGAATAATTCAAAGGAATATGAAGCGAAGAAAAGTGGAAAACCAAAGTGGAAGAAACCATTGAAGTGTTGGCTATGTGAAGGAGACCATGTGGCGAAAAAATTTCCTTTGAGACAAGTGCCACAACTATTATGCAGTCATATGGAAAGAAGAAAGAATAAAAAAAGACATTTGGTGTGATTTATATTTTGGGTGTTTCAACAACGATGGATATTATCCCGAAACATGATCTCGAGAAGCACAAGCTAATATGTTGAGATGATAGTTAGGCAGGGTGTGTTGCTCACTATGGTAGACAATGGAGCGACCCACAAATTAATGTGAGAAGAGGTCGTAAGGAAGGTTGGACTAAAGTTTAGTCCAACACAAGCATGTCTTAAAGATGTGAACTCACCATTGGATCAAGTCAGTGGGATCACAGAAGAAGTGGAAGTAAGAATTGGTGAATGATGACGTAAAGTTGACTTCACAATTGTTCGTATGGATGATTATGAAGATGTATTAGGAATGGAATTCATGAAACAATATGAAGCATTGATCATGCCACATTTGAATAAGTTGTTCATATACGATGGAAGGGAGGAAGAACAATTGATTATTAAAACCATGGGAGCCACGAAGGGCGATTATAAGATAACAATGATGAGTGTGGAGAAGGATCAACGAAATAAGGAAGTGTAAAAATTTGATAAATGATATGTTATACACCGATATTCTCCTGATCACACACTATTTTAACTTCATGCACAATACAAAATCTCTTCTACCATTGATCATTAATTGTGGAAATAAAAACAATTGCATGCACACATTAAAACCATAAACAATCACACATATGAACACAGTATTTTATGGGAAATATTAAAGCTGAAAACCCCCAACTATATGTATATTATATGTCATATATATCATGTAACAATCATCATACCAAGCTCCTCACAAGCTCTCAATACAATCTCCAATTGCTACACACTAATCAAGCCTGATCTAGCAAATCACATGCTCCAATCTCTACCACTTGATAGCCTACCTCTATTGCGCAATCCCTGCTGAAGAATGGCTCATAATTAACTTTGAACCACCTAGATTTTACTGCACAATCCTCATTGGCATATCCATCAATGTGTGGTGCAAACTCATGCACCAGTATAGTCACAACTGATAGTCACACTGTTCTTTCACCTACCTCTTCACTGGTCTCCACTGAAATTGTCCATGCACTGAAGTTAATTGATGTATTCTTTAGTTGATTAATGAGTTTATAATTAGTGAATTAATTAATAATTAACTCACACCACTCTCACTAGTGTATCAATCAGTTAGACTAGATACAACTAGCTCAACTATGTTTAACTCAGTTAAACTAAACACAACTCCATTAACTTCCTCAATCAACTCTACCAAACTCTGTCGCATGAGTTCTAACTAAAGTCTCCATGAAATAGCTCCACTTAACCCTTAGGAATAGCGTAATTCCTTCTGTCAGCTCCTGTGCCACATCTGTGCACTTAACTGAAGTGCTCCAAGGGAATAAGATAATTTTTAGAGTCCAAATATTATTAAGAGCTAATAATATTCGACAAATCTATTTTTAGACTGCAAATTTAAAAATAGATTCCGCCCAATATGTCTAAAAATAGAAGTCCATCTATTTTTCCAATTTTACCAACCATCCACAAATAGCATCATGCAACTCATAGAATATGATCGACATGTCTAAAAATAGACTTGCGCCAAAAATAGCCTGCGGGCCCACTTAGTGAAGGCGACTTATTTCCACTAAGCTCACCATCTTGTTGCAATCTCAACACTCCCTCTCAACAAGATAAGGATTATCTACCACCCCTATCCTGCCCCTGTGGTATTCGAATTTTCTCCTGGTGAGCGCCTTCATCAAGATATCAGCATCCTGATTCCTCTGTGGGAATGTATGAAAGTAACATGATCTTCCGCTGCACACAATCTCTGATATGATGATACTGGATGTCATTGTGTTTAGATATATCATGAAATACTGGATTAACCGAGAGTTTGATGCAACTCTGATTATCACAATATATCACAGTAAGATCTAAGTGTGAACCGAACAACCCGCAGGATCTTCCTCATCCATATAGCCTCGCATGCAGCAAAACTTGCTACCATATACTCGGCCTTTTCTGAACTGAGTGCCATTGATATTTGCTTCCTGCTGTACCAAGAAAATTTTGTTGACCCGATACTGAAAATCCCTCCAGATGTGCTCTTTCTGTCCGTTGGGCTCCCTGCCCAATTTGCATCCATGAAGCCACGTAACTTCACCTCATCCGACTATCTGCACCATAATCCATATCCCAATGTGCCTCTAAGATATCTCAATACATGCTTGCCTGCCTTCCAAAAGAGCTTGGTAGGCTTAACCATAGCTTGTGAAAGATGGTTAACAGCATAGCATATTTCTGTTCGTGTATTGACCAGATACATGAGCGACCCCACCATCTATCGATAAACAGTGGCATCCACTACATCCGTCGATGTAGCATCCTCCTTCCTCCAACCACCAGGAAGAGGAGTATCAGAAGGCTTGTAGCCATGCATGTTGAAATTCTCCAGTATCTCTCGGGCATACTTGCCTTGAGAAACAAATAGTCCATCACTGCGCTGCCAAATTTCCAATCCGAAGAAATAATGAAGGAGGGCCAAGTCCTTCATCTCAAAATCCTTTGCAAGATCAACCTTGCATGAGTGTATCAACAGTTCATTACCCGTCAAAATAAAATCATCTACATAAAGTACAATGATCAGCAACTTAGCCTCCACCACAATCTGGTATAGGTTCAGATCCACCTCACTCTTGGAGAATCTAAGTCAATGAAATAACTGTCTATCCGTGTGTACCAAGCACGAGGTGCTTGTTTCAACCCATACAACGCTCTCTTGAGCCTGCACACATGCGACTCGCTGCTGAAGATCTCGAAACCTTCAGGCTACTCTATGTACACATCCTCCTCGATCACTCCGTTGAGGAACACAGTCTTCACATCCATCTGATGAATGTGCCACCCCATCTACACTGAGAGAGAAAGAATCGTCCCTATGGAAGAATACCTTGCGATAGGTGCAAAGGTTTCCTCATAATCAATCCCCTTAATCTGTGAGAAGCCTTGGGCAAAAAATCTTGCCTTATACTTCTCTACACTCTTGTCGACTGCTTACTTCACTTTGTAGATCCATCTCGAACCTGCCACCTATTTCCCTTCTGGCCTTGGGACTATCTCCCATGCACTGTTTCTGACAATCGAATCATACTCTTCAACCATGGAATTTACCCATGTGGGATCCTTCACAGCTTCCTCGAAAGAGGATGGCTCTGTCATGATACACTTGCTCATAAGAGCCATGTATCTAGTATACCAGTCAGGTGACTGTCTCTGCCTGTGCTGTGACGTAGGTGCTCCTACAATCCTCTCTGCATCTTGAGCCAGTTGCTCAACTTCTGTAGTGTGCTTCCACCCTCTGATGGTTGGCGCTGCATGAGTGGTCTCTTCCACTCCATGAATCTCCTCTTGTGGCTGATCCACATCCTGAGGCTCATCCTCAGGAACTAATAGCTCCTCATCTGCATGCAAGTGTGGCTCCCTCTCAAGTGAACACTTCATGGCTTTCTCCTCCTGAAATTTGATATCCCGTCGCACAATAGTCTTGTGACTGTTTGGAAAATACACACGATAGTTGTGGGGTGTATCAGTGTACCCCACAAATATCCCAACCTCTGCGGTCAGCTCCAGCTTCTTCCTGGCATCCTTCGTCACATGAATGTAAATAGGTGAACCAAAAATCCTCAAATGGGAAATATCAGGCCTCTTACTAGAAAATGCCTCCTCGGGTGTACTCATGCCAAGTATCCTGTGAGGACAACGGTTTTTCACATAAACCGTAGTATTGCATGCCTTAGCCCACAAGTGTATGGGAAGGCCCTGATCATGCAACATCGCTCATGCAGCACCCATGATTGTTCTGTTCTTCCGCTCCACGACCCCATTCTGCTGTGGGTTATAAGGCACTATGAGCTCTCTTCGAATTCCTTCTACGCTGCAAAAGTCCTTGAATTCGCTAGAGATGAATTCACCACCATTGTCGCTCCTAAGAGCCTTCACCTGATTCCCCGATTCTTTCTCAACCAGTGCTTTGAACTCACAGAACTTTGAGTATGTTTCGCTCTTCTTCTGCATGAAGAAGATCCAAAATTATGAGAAAAATCATCAACAAATCTCACATAGTACCTGTGCTTTGCTGTCGAAGCTACTGAGAAAGGTCCACACACATCTGTGTGAATTCTCTCAAGGATCGTCGTGGTGCAAGTATCATTCTCGTGAAAGGTGGCTTTCACAAATTTTCCCAAAGTACATCCCTTGCACTGATTTGACTATGCAAGTGTACCTTTGGGAAGCCCGGTAGAAATATGCTGCAAAAGTTTCGAAGCTCCATGGTGAAGATGGCCCAATCTTCTGTGCCACAGCTCGCCATCATCCCATCTCACCACTCTTTCTGCCTTGCCTACCATTGCTGCGCAACCATATACCTGCAACTGATAAAGGTTCTTAACTCAAACCTCTATCCTCTGGGTTTCACCAGTTGCCTTACTGCGCAGGAAAGCCTTTCCCTCGCTAAAGACAACATCATATCCCTTGTCTTCTAACATGGCCACCGAGATCACATTCTTCTTTAATGCTGGAACATGCATCACTTCCTTCAATGCGAAGGGTTTACCAGACTCCCTCTCAAAGGAAATGGTACCGATATCGGTCGCACTGTATCTACCATCATCGCCCATCTCGATGTGCACTCCAAGATCTTTTTCATCCATATCAGTAAACAAATATTTGTCTCTGGTCATATGAAAAGACACACCACTGTCAAGAAACCACACTGAACCCATCACACTTGAGACCAAGAATGTGACCAGCGAAAAATCCAGCTCAAACTGCGAGGCTAAGGCCTCTCCAATTACAGATCCAGCAGCCTGCTTATTTTTCTTCTTCTGTGGACAATTAGTGGCGTATTGTCCGTGTTGGTGACAGTGAAATTACTTCACCTTGGACATGTCCTACTTCTTGCCTTTCGCACCGGATTGAGAAGAATTCTTCTTTCTCTTCCCATTCCTTTCTTTGGCAGCCAAAGCGTAATTTTCTTCATCTACACTCTTTGATGAAGATTCGTCCCTAGTACTCCGCCTTATCTCCTCTTGCACAAGATCCGACCAAAGTCGCTCCCATCCTGGCAATTTCTCTCGACCATTGACAGAGTCCTGATAGGAATGCCAACTCTTCGGAAGCCCAAGGAGAGCCAAGCTCACCAAGTCCTCGTCATCAACAGTAACCCCCACACTTCCCAGATCATCCTTGCAATGGATGAACTTCATGAGGTACTTGGGCATACTGTCGCCTTTCTCCATTTTTATGTTCCTGAGTTTATCCTTGAGCGCCAACTTCCTCTGGTCACTCTTGCTTTGAAAAACATCTGTCAAAGCTTTCCACATCAAGAATGGAGAAGATTTAACATGAAGGCTGGACACTATGTGATCCTTCACACCTTCCAACAGAATCCTTCGACACTTTGCTATCTTCTTTTGCCATGCGTCAAGTGCGGCAGCATCGTTAGAAGCATGTTTTGGAATTTCTGCATCTATGAACTCCTTCAACCCATTGTCATCCAGCACTGCCTCCATCCTGTCCTTCCATGCAATATAATTTGAGCTGCCCTCAAGGGCATACTCCAATCGCAATCCATTGAAATACATCTCAACTTCGACACCAAGAAAACACTGCTGCAAATTCGAATTCCACCACCAAAAACTCAACCGCTTCAATGTTTTGCAATTGCTCCAATGATCAATATTGCTCTGATACCATGTAGAAATTTGATAACTGATATATTATTCACCGAGATTCTCCTGATCACACACTATTTTAACTTCATGCACAATACATAATCTCTTCTACCATTGATCATTAATTTGCGGAAATAAAAACAATCGCATGCGCACATTAAAACCATAAACAATCACACATATGAACACAGTATTTCATGGGAAAGCTTAAAGCTGAAAACCCCCAACTATCTGTATATTATATGTCATAGAGATCATGTAACAATCATTGTACAAAGCTCCTCACGAGCTCTCAGCACAACCTCCGATTACTACACACTAATCAAGCTAGATCTAGCAAAACACATGCTCCAATCTCTACCACCTGATAGCCAGCCTCTATTGCGGAATCCCCGCTAAAGAATGGATCATAATTCACTTCGAACCACTTGGCTTGTAACAAGGTCCTCATTGGAATTTCATTAATGTGTGGTGGATCTTCATTAATGTGTGGTGCAAATCTCATGCACAACTGATCCTCCAACTGATAGCTTTACTCACCCTTTCATCTACCTCTTTCACTTGTCTCCACTGAACTGTCCATGCACTGAGTTAAACTGATGTGTTCTTTAGTTGAATAATGAGTTAATAATAAGTGAATTAAATAATATTTAATTCACACAACTCATCTCTAGTGTATTAGCCAGTTAAACTAAATACAACTAGTTCAACTAGTTAACCAGAACACCACCTCCATTAACTCCTCAATCAACTCCACCCAAACTCTGCCACATGAGTCTAACTGAAGTCTAACATGCAATAGCTCCACTTAACCCTTAGGAATAGTGTAATTCCTTCTGTCAGCTCCTGTGCCACATCTGTGCACTTAACTGAAGTGCTCCAAGAGAATAAGATAATGTTTAGAGTCCAAATATTATTAAGAGCTAATAATATTCGACAAATCTATAAAATAGATTCTGCCCAATATGTCTAAAAATAGATGTCCATATATTTTTCCAACTTGACCAACCATCCACAAATAGCATCCTGCAACTCATAGAATATGATCGACATGTCTAAAAATAGACATAGTCTAAAAATAGACTTGCGCCAAAAATAGCTTGCGGGCCCACTTAGTGAAGGTGACTTCTTTCCACTAAGCTCATCATCTTGTTGCAATCGCAACAGGAAGTATATGAGAGGTTTAACTGAATGGAGGAAAAACCATGGAAAAAGAAGTGATAAAAAAATTGTTAGATAGAGTGTTTCATTTGAGAGACATGCTAGAGAAAATGGAATTTGGCATGACAGAATACAAGTTTGCAAAATTCGAGAACCAATGAAAGGAAGATTGTGAGGAATACATGCAAAAGTTAGAAGAGGAATATGTGGATACATCGATTGAGATGTTGGAGCACAATGAAGATGGGAGTGTAGAGGAATCAACCTTCCCTTCCCCACCCTCTTTCTAAACTTAGAATGAAGATGGGTTCATTATCATCTGCTTAGGGCAATGCTACCCCTCTGAAGTGATGAGTAGGATCATATGAAAAAGAAGATGAAGGATTGTATGAAAAAACATGCAATGAAATTTGCGATAATTCTTGGATGCATGCATTCTTGTGGAGGAGGCACTACGGTCGGATTAACTACCCGAATATTCACCAACACGATTGGATCCAACACATGATGTTTGTGTAGGGCTGCGATAGGTTATGGACATGGAGCAGATCATAAGTGAAGCTATCTGATTACTGTGATGAGGATGGAAGACTTGGAAAAGGAGTTTGCTGAGATGGTGTTTTCAAGGGCGACAAATTTTCTAAAGTAAGGGAGGATGTCAAGACCTCGAGTTGGCACTACATCCAACGAATGCCCATGAATGCCCACGAACACTTGGAAGTGGCAAAAAAATGAGTTGGATCTGAGTTGGGGGGAGATTGCACAATGAGGTGTAATGACACAAGGCAAGGATCCCATCCATGCAAAGAGGAAATGAATTGGAAAAGATTTGGGATGCATGACATGAGAGAGCCCAAGTGTGATGGACACACCCACACAGAGAAGGGGTGCTTAGGTGCACATGACGACAATAGAAAATGTGCACAAGTTGAGTGGAACATGCCCTGGCTGTGCTCACATGAAGGTAGGGCGTCGAGTGAAACATAACAGGAACATTGCAAGGGAGATCACCCATATACACAACATGATTCGATATAATGGAGAGTGCGTAGAGGGGAGCATGTGCACACAACATGGAGGAAACCCAACTCGACAGGACTGTTCCCACGGACATGCCCACACCTAAGTGGGGTGCTAGTGCACCACGATGGGAAGGACATAGAAGGAAAGGCAAGCAAGTGACAACAAATGGAAAGTCGTAGTGAGCAAGGGCTTGACAAATGAGTTTAGGGGCAACGTGACATGGAGTGAATGACATGGAATTGCAACGATGAGTGGTAGAATGGAGCATATTATAGGAAATCATCTAGGCAAGGGCATGCCCACCCAACATGAGGTGTCGAAATGACCCACAGGGTGCTCGTCCCAAGGGCATGCCTGTTCGACAAAGGATTCCCGCAAGGTCGGCCGAGGGGTACGACCGCAAATGAAGGGGCGCTCGTAAAAAATATAAGGTAAACTAAAGTAAATGAAGGGGTGTCAACCCATGAAAAGGAAAGAGGTCGAACACATATAAATATAAGGGAGAGGCGTTCAACCAAGACAGAAAAAAGTTTGACCAAGAAAAGGAAGATCACATAAACAAGTTGCACAACATGGGCGAGTCTGCGATATCGCAAAAACACAAAGAGGCCGCACATCACAGAAGGGCACAAAAAAGAAGAGCACAGGGAAAGGTGAGGATTTCCCAATGAGGCTGAACGACTATGCATATACGTTTTTTTCTATTTGGGGTTAATATTTTCGGGTTTTTGGGCAGGTCGAGAGTGCAGGACAAGACTTCATGATTTGCAGAATTGGGTGGAAAAGTTCGATGGCCCAGTCTAGGTTGATTCCATGCCATTGTATTTTTAAAATACTATTGTACATTATTTGAAAAAATTTAATAAAATTAGGGGTGAAATAATTTAGGGAGTTTCCCCCTCCTATCACATAATTGTGTTTATTGTTGTGATATCATAATACTGTTATGTTTTACACCGTTGTAAAATTTATCGCACTTTCATGTTGAAGTTGATATATAGTTGAATGCAGTTAATTTCCGTTGCATAATTGAATATAAGAACACTTAAATGAAAAATTGGCTATGTGTTGAAGTGTTAGGCGTAGTTCGAGTGGAAGTAGTTTAACTCAAAGTGAAATCTCGCTGCTGCCACACAATGCCCACGGTGATCTTAAGGCATCACAACATGCGGTCATGAAAAAAAGAAAGAGGCACAATATGAAAGGATGGATGATAAAATGGATCGGGTTTTGGCCAATGTGGGAGATCTAAAGCCTATCTTGTATCAAGTTAAGGGTAATGACTCTCTTTCCATAAGAGAAATCCCATAAAAAATGGTAGCAAGAGTAGTAAAAGTTAGACTAGTGTTAAAAAAGGAATGAAACACATTTTTCCTGTTACCAATTGCAATAGAAAAACATAAGTAAATAACTAAATATGTAAAACACATAAAATATAAAATGATCAATGAACCAAATTCTTTTTTGATAATTGACTTTGTCTGATGGGATTGTGGCACTTGGTATGTTGGCATTGATGTCAACTGGCCTAGTTTTATATGCTTGATGTGTCAAGTTTAGGGGGAGTCTGTTGTAGTTGCTACAATCCCCTCCAAAATGTTTTTCTATACCAAAATTTTGGAGCCTTTCTTGGTCTTGTTCATTGTTGTAAAAAACATTAAAGTTCATTTTATTGGTTTTCTCACAATGTTGTGATCCCTTTCACAAGATAGCCAAAGTGTCATCTTTTGGCATGTTGGTTGTCGTATCATATGTGTGAGCTTGTTTTGATGGTTCCAATAGGTCAAATTTGTGAAAATTAGTTGTTCTGACATTGTAACTACTCGTCACACTCATTTCCAAAGTTTTGAGTATTGTCACTATTGGGAATCACGATTTCCGTTAGACCAAAACCCGCAGGTGTTAGTCAATGATCGCATTGCTAGAGATAAGGATCCATGAAAGGTGGTTAGTCCATGTCGCGAAACACACGGGGAGCATTGGTTTATCCAATGTCCAACAATCTCCCCCCCAACGCGAGTCGGGTGTGTATCGAACTCGTGACCTATGCTCTGATACCACTGATTGGGAATCACAATTGTCGTTAGACCAAAACCCGCAGGTGTTAGTCAACGATTGCATCGCCAGAGATAAGGATTCACGAAAGGCGATTAGTCCATGTTGCGAAACACACGGGGAGCGTTGGTTTATCCAATGTCCATTTGCTCTGATACCAAATGTAGGTTTTAACCCTGAACAAAAATTATCTACACACGAATATTATAACAGAAAATAAACAATAGCGAGAGCATAAAACATAAAATAGATAAACACAGAGATTTTCCCCTGGATCCCAAATTGGGACGACCAGCTTTATTTTTCATTATATTCCTTTTAGTGTTACAACACACATATATACATGCCGAAGCATACATAAACCCCAATCCATTAACCCTGGATTAGAACATAATCGTAGTTCCCTTGACCGGATCTACAAAATACCAGGGGTTGAAAACCATCGTACCCCAAAACCATGTGCAAAATCATGCACAAAACATGGGTGGGTCAGCATATAAGTGGGACCGCATACCAGAAAAATTTTCTGGTATGTGCACCAAGGGGGGGCTAGTCGTGGAAAGAATATAACACATACCCAACAGTCACACATGTGTCGTCACTATTTTCATAAAGTCTATCTTTGGTGTCGCACTTGTCATAACTGGTCATAACACTGTTGCATAGAGGAAAATTATTTGTTTGTATGTCATGGATTATATATGTTGTTTGAGTCATCAAAATATGCTAAGTGTGTGATCACAGTCAAATTGCATCATTGATCATCAATCTCATTGGTCTCACACTTAGTCATTTTTCAGAGAACTTCCCGACCAAGCAACTTAGATTCACCCTGCCTCTCCTGAGCTATGCACTGCGAAATATTAGTCCTATAGCTATGAATTTTCTACTTGGTAGTGCGTAGTGTGCAATAATGCCCTTTGAAGACTACTTCATTTATAAGTTTCTGCAGCCAAGACTCGACCTTGACCTCCAGAATTGCACAATTATAACCCCCATCCCGACTTGAACTACAAACTTCACAACTTCAAGACACAAGATCATCCCCTAAGCCTAATAACTTCACAATGTGTAGTCACCCAAGCCTCCTTAACCTCTTGAAATGTGTAGTAAGATTTCCTAACTCTTATCCCTGCAACCTATGGCCACTGACTCCGAAAAATACATAGTCATGTTCCCCATCCTAGCCTGAACTATGAATTGCATAGTCTCAAGGATTAAGGATGCCCCTTGCCTGCCTGCACTATGAAACTGTGCATTCACTGAGTGTTGGGTATGTGTTATATTCTTTCCACGATTATCCCCACGCGCTGTATGTTGCGTCGGGCGTAGCTGGGGGGTCACAAGGGGCAAAGCAGTCCCCACCGTTGGGGTCCGGGGCAGCGCCCCAGCCAAAATTTGTTTTTGTGCGGACCCACTCATGGGCGGATCCGCCCATGGTTTTGTGCATGGTTTTGCACATGGTTTTGGGGTTCGATGGTTTGCGGCCCCTGGTATTTTGTAGATCCGGTCAAGGGAACTATGGTTATGTTCTAATCCAGGGTTAATGGATTGGGGTTTATGTATGCTTCGGCATGTATATATATGTGTTGTAACACTAAAAGGAATATAATGAAAAATCAAGTTGGTCGTCCCGATTTGGGATCCAGGGGAAAATCTCTCTGTTTATCTGTTTTATGTTTTATGCTCTTGCTATTGTTTATTTTCTGTTATAAGATTCGTGTGTAGATAATTTCTGTTCAGGGTTAAAACCTACACTGAGCCTCCTTATCTAGCCTCTCCCTGGTTTTAGGATCAATTCATGGATCATAATGCACCATATTAAGCTAGGTGTTCTTAGATTGATTTCGTCTCGTCATGAGTGAATTGCAGGAACATTTACTTTTTCATGTCATGATGGGATGATGAAGGAAGAGA
Source organism: Pinus albicaulis (assembly GCA_034641835.2). Lineage (NCBI taxonomy): Eukaryota > Viridiplantae > Streptophyta > Pinopsida > Pinales > Pinaceae > Pinus > Pinus albicaulis. The sequence continues at coordinate 527,385,751 of CM076572.1, read as the reverse complement.
AGGAGGAGGGAGGTATCCTAGAATACACTCTTGTAGATGAACGTGCAAGATTATTGATAAAAGAAAGAGAAAGGACATCCATTTGCGACCACCATCCAAGACATGAGATCATTGAAGACTCCTTGTCACTAAGGCATGCAGAGAAAAAATAAAGCTCTTTCATGAAGACACTTAACTTTCAACAACAAAAATGGCTTGAAATTTCCATGTCATCAAGCAGTCCATGTCAACAGTGTCATGTCATGTCATGTCATGAGTGGATATATGCCACATCACTACTTTACATCATGTGTATTGTATTCAAAATTTATTGTAAAGTGGAAGTCCAAAGGACACACATGAATGTAAAGAGTCATGTAAGTCGAAAATTCATGGGAAGTCAAACAGTCATGAGGGTATTCAAAGATTCACCCTTGGTTATATATACTCCCTCATTGTATGAGAAAAGGAATTTTTCACCTTAGCTCCACCAACAAATCATTATAGAGATACAGAAACAAGGAAGGTTGTGTACAGCCGAGATGTGGTGTTTAGAGAAGTGAAAGATGTTGTTAAACATGAAGTCCTACCAAAGGAACCTGAGAAGATAGAGTTTGAGCTAAAGGAGGATGAATCGTACTCACAACAAGAAGACTCAGAGACAAGAGCTACAACTCAAAAAACTCAAACTTTGAGAATATCGCCTGGGAAAGAAGGAAACCGTAAAGGTATATAGTCCATCTGCTTTCTGTTCAGGTTTTGCCTTAACTATAACTGATGATGAACCCAGAACTGTCAGGGAGGCAGTAGATTCAAAGGATGGAAAACTCTGGAAGGAGGCCATGGTTGATGAATGGCATCCTTGCACAAAAACGATGCATGGGATCTGGTGGAGTTGCCGGCTGGAAGGAAGCCCATTGGGAGCAAATGGGTGTTTAAGAAGAAGATGAATGTAGAAGGCAAGGTGGAGAAATACAAAGCTCGGTTGGTAGCGAAAGGTTATTCCCAGGTGCTGGGAATTGATTTGGTGATATTTTTTCTCCTGTTGCCAAAGTCACTTCTATTAGATTACTTTTATCTATTGCTGCTGCATTTGATTTTGAGATAGAACAGATGGATGTGAAGACAACATTTCTTCACGGAGATCTAGAAGAGGAGATCTACATGAAGCAACCTGAAGGCTTTATGGTGAAGGGTAAGAAAGAACTGGTATGCAGGTTGAAGAAGTCTCTGTATGGGTTAAAACAATCACCAAGGATGTGGTATTAGAAATTTGATACCTATATACAGGGACTTGGCTTCACCAGAAGTAAGGAGGATCACCGTGTTTATTTTAAATTAATTGGTGACCATGTTATTTATTTGGTCTTGTATGTGCATGATATGTTGTTGATTGGAAATGACAAAGAAATTATCCAAGATTTGAAGACCCAACTGTTCTCCAAATTCGACATGAAGGATCTTGGTGCTGCAAACTATATTTTGGGCATGGAAATTAAGAGAGATCGGGCAAAGAGGATGCTCTGGTTAAACCATAGGAAGTATGTCGAGACTATATTGCGTAGGTTCAATATGCAGGATAGTAAACCGGGGGTGAGTGTTCCTATTCCGTAGGTACATTAACAAGAAGTCCCAAGACACAAGAAGAAGAGGAGGATATGTCCCGTGTTCCATATGCAAGTGTAAAGGTAGCTCGATGTATGCAATGGTCTCCGTACTAGACTGCATATTGCACATGCGTGGAGTAATGAGCAGGTTTATGTCAAACCTGGGGAAGGAGCATTGGACAACAGTGAAGCGGGTTTTCAGATATTTACGTGGCACTAGTGATTATGGCTTGTGCTACCAGGGAAGACCAGGATTGGAAAGAATGTTGGACATTCGTGGTTTTGTTGATGCAGACTGGGCCGGAGATCTAGACCAAAGAAAATCTACAAGTGGGTATGTGTTTAGCCTATTTGGAGGTGTACTTATTGGATGAGTAAAAGACATTCTGTAGTGGCTCTTTCAACTACAGAGGCAGAATACATAGCAGCCACTCATGCAAGCAAGGAAGCAGTTTGGTTGCAAAGATTGTGTTCAAGTATGGGGTTGGTACAGCAAGCTATAAGGATAGATCGTGATAGCCAAAGTGCAATTTTCTTGGCTAAGAACCCTGCTTACCATTCAAAGAAAAATCACATTGATGTTCAATATCACTTTGTTAGAGATATGGTTGAGGCTAAAAGGGTGTTGCTGGTAAAGGTGGACACTTTGAAGAATGTTGCAGATGCATTGATGAAGTCTGTGAGCACTCAGAAGCTCTCTTGGTGTAGAGAAACAATGGGTGTTGAAGAATTGGCCAAATGAGTAAGCTCTCCTGTGGCCCCCCGTGGAAAGAAAACAACAAGTGGGAGAATGTTGGGTATGTGTTATATTCTTTCCACGATTAGCCCCAAGCGCTGTATGTTGCGTCGGGCGTAGCTGGGGGGTCACGAGGGGCGAAGCAGTCCCCACCGTTGGGGTCCGGGGCAGCGCCCCGGCCAAAATTTGTTTTTGTGCGGACCCACTCATAGGCGGATCCGCCCATGGTTTTGTGCATGGTTTTGCACATGGTTTTGGGGTTTGATGGTTTTCGGCCCCTGGTATTTTGTAGATCCGGTCAAGGGAACTACGGTTATGTTCTAATCCAGGGTTAATGGATTGGGGGTTTATGTATGCTTCGGCATGTATATATATGTGTTGTAACACTAAAAGGAATATAATGAAAAATCAAGCTGGTCGTCCCGATTTGGGATCCAGGGGAAAATCTCTGTGTTTATCTGTTTTATGTTTTATGCTCTCGCTATTGTTTATTTTCTGTTATAAGATTCGTGTATAGATAATTTCTGTTCAGGGTTAAAACCTACATTTGGTATCAGAGTTGTTTCGGCTTCAAGGGGACGCCTTTGTTGTTGAGGGTTTTTTGCTCGGGCCTGTGGTAGACCCTGTGCAGTGGGAGATCTGCGGGATCGATTCTTGCGGTGAAAGAATATGGCGAGTGGCGGAAAGATAAAGATCGAGAAATTTAATGGTCAGAGTTTTGAGTTGTGGAAGCTCAAGATGGAGGATCTGCTGGTGGATAAAGATCAGTGGATCGCGGTGGATCCAGGTACTAAACCAACGGCAATGTCGATGAAGATTCGGAAGAACCGGATCAAGGCTAAGAGCACAATACGGTTGTGTGTGTCGATTCGCATTGTTGAATGTATCTGGGGAAGCTACGGTGAAGAATTTGTGGGAAAAACTTGGGAATTTGTACCAATATAAGTCTCTGGTGAATAAGTTCTTCCTGCGGAAAAATCTATATAACCTGAGGATGAAGGATGGAGACTCGGTGACAGAGCATCTGAACGCCTTCAATACTGTGGTAAGTCAGTTGTCGTCTGTTGATATTAAAATCTCAGATGAAGATAAGTGCATCAGTTTGTTGTGCTCTCTACCAGACTCGTGGGACAGTCTGGTTATTGCAATAGGTAGCAATACAACTACCTTGAATTTTGATGAGATTGTCTCAGCCTTGCTGTCGGAGGAAATGAGACGGAGAAATATGGAGGGTCAGAATGGAGATGCCTTATCTGTACGAGGAAGGTCCCAGAACAGAAACAAGAATAAGGTTTCGAGTGGGAGATCTAAATCTAGAGGGAGATCTAAATCTCCCGGAAAGTTTGTAAAGGTGTGCTGGAAATGCGGAAAGGAAGGACACTACAAAAAGGAATGTAGATCTAAAGCTCCTGAGAAAGGAAAGGGATCTGATGAAGCTCCTTCTGCAGAGGCAAAAACCACCTCGGATGAAGGTGGGGACGTGTATTTGGCTTCTTCTTCAAATACACATGTAGATCATGAGTCATGGTTGATTGACTCAGGTGCATCCTTTCACTTCACTCCCCATAGGGAGTGGTTCTGCGAGTATGAGAAATATGATGGCGACGATGTATACCTAGGGGATGATAGGAAGGCCAGAATCGTCGGACGTGGAAAAGTCAAGCTGAAGCTACAAGGTGGAAGGATTAGAACACTTCCTGGTGTTTTGCATATTCCTACATTAGCCAGAAATCTGATTTCCGTAAGCAAGATGGATGATGCAGGTGTAAAAACAATGTTCGAGAAAGATGCCTACAAGATGGTTCGGGGAGCACTGGTATTAATGCGGGGAGTTCGGACTGGAACTCTATACAAGCTACAAGGTAGCACCGTTATTGATGGGTGTAACAGTTATGTGGTTCCTGAAAGTGGAGTGGAAAGCCTAGCTGTCTCTGGAGAAAAGACCATGCTATGGCATCAAAGGCTTGGACATATTGGAGAGAAGGGCCTTCGGATACTACATAGAAATGGTATGGTAGAAGGTATGTCTAATTTGTCTCTGGATTTCGATTTCTGTGAACATTGTGTATATGGGAAGCAGAATCGGGTGAGTTTTCCTTCTGGTGCTAAGAGGGCAAACAAGATATTAGAACTTGTGCACAGTGATGTGTTTGGACCTGTGTCAGTTCCATCACTAGGAAAGTCTATGTACTATGTTTCATTTATAGATGAATTCTCAAGGAATACATGGATATAATTCTTGAGGAAGAAATATGAAGCTTTTGATAGATTTAAAGAATTTAAGGCTCTGGTGGAAAACTAGACAGAGAAGAAGATAAAGGCGTTGAGGACAAATAATGGTGGGGAGTTCTGCAAGAAGGAATTTGAAGAGTTCTGTAAGAAGTGTGGTATAGCATGACAGAAGACTACTCCATACACACCGCAGCAAAATGGAGTTGTAGAAAGAATGAACAGAACACTGATGGAAAAGGCAAGAAGCATGCTCAGTGGTACCGGGTTAGGACAAGAATTCTGGGCAGAGGCAGTGGAGACTGCATGCTATCTGGTTAAAAGATCACCTTCATCAGTGTTGGAGGATAAGACCCCACATGAGGTATGGACTCGTAAGAAACCTTCTCTTTCACATCTAAGGGTATTTGGATGTGATGCATATGTACATGTTCCAAAGGAGAAAAGGACCAAGTTGGATAATAAATCTGAAAGGTGCATCTTTATTGGGTATAAGGATGGCTTAAAGGGTTACAAGCTTTGGAACCCAGAAACAAGGAAGGTTGTGTACAGTCGAGATGTGGTGTTTAGAGAAGTGAAAGATGTTGTTAAACATGAAGTCCTACCAAAGGAACCTGAGAAGATAGAGTTTGAGCTAAAGGAGGATGAATCAGACTCTACAACAGAAGAAGACTCAGAAGATGAAGAGCCACAAACTCCAAATTTGAGAAGATCAGTTCGGGAAAGAAGGCAACCAGAAAGGTATAGTCCATCTGCTTTCTGTTCAGGTTTTGCCTTAACTATAACTGATGATGAACCCAGAACTTTCAGGGAGGCAGTAGATTTAGAGGATAGAAAACTCTGGAAGGAGGCCATGGTTGATGAAATGGAATCTTTGCACAAAAACGATGCATGGGATCTGGTGGAGTTGCCGGCTGGAAGGAAGCCCATTGGGAGCAAATGGGTGTTTAAGAAGAAGATGAATGTAGAAGGCAAGGTGGAGAAATACAAAGCTCGGTTGGTAGCAAAAGGTTATTCCCAGGTGTTGGGAATTGATTTTGGTGATATTTTTTCTCCTGTTGCCAAGGTTACTTCTATTAGATTACTTTTATCTGTTGCTGCTGCATTTGATTTTGAGATAGAACAGATGGATGTGAAGACAACATTTCTTCACGGGGATCTAGAAGAGGAGATCTACATGAAGCAACCTGAAGGCTTTATGGTGAAGGTTAAGAAAGAACTAGTATGCAGGTTGAAGAAGTCTCTGTATGGGTTAAAACAGTCACCAAGGATGTGGTATCAGAAATTTGATACCTATATACGGGGACTTGGCTTCACCAGAAGCAAGGAGGATCACTGTGTTTATTTTAAATTAATTGGTGATCGTGTTATATATCTGGTCTTGTATGTGGATGATATGTTGTTGATTGGAAATGACAAAAAAATTATCCAAGATTTGAAGACCCAACTGTTCTCCAAATTCGACATGAAGGATCTGGGTGCTGCAAACTATATTTTGGGCATGGAAATTAAGAGAGATCTGGCAAAGAGGAAGCTCTGGTTAAACCAGAGGAAGTATGTCGAGACTATATTGCAGAGGTTCAATATGCAGGATAGTAAACCGGTGAATGTTCCTATTCCCGTAGGTGTAAAGCTGTCTGCTGAACAGTGTCCCAAGACACAAGAAGAAGAGGAGTATATGTCTCGTGTTCCATATGCAAGTGCAGTGGGTAGCCTGATGTATGCAATGGTCTGTACTAGACCAGACATTGCACATGCAGTGGGAGTATTGAGCAGGTTTATGTCAAACCCAGGGAAGGAGCATTGGACAACAGTGAAGCAGGTTTTTCAGATATTTACGTGGCACTAGTGATTATGTCTTGTGCTACCAGGGAAGACCAGGATTGGAAAGAATGTTGGACATTCATGGTTTTGTTGATGCAGACTGGGCTGGAGATCTGGACCAAAGAAGATCTACAAGTGGGTATGTGTTTAGCCAATTTGGAGGCGCAGTCAGTTGGATGAGTAAAAGACAGTCTGTAGTGGCTCTTTCAACTACAGAGGCAGAATACATAGCAGCCACTCATGCAAGCAAGGAAGCAGTTTGGTTGCAGAGATTGTGTTCAAGTATGGGGTTGGTACAACAAGCTATAAGGATAGACTGGGATAGCCAAAGTGCAATTTTCTTGGCTAAGAACCCTGCTTACCATTCAAAGACAAAGCACATTGATGTTCAATATCACTTTGTTAGAGATATGGTTGAGGCTAAAAGGGTGTTGCCGGTAAAGGTGGACACTTTGAAGAATGTTGCAGATGCATTGACGAAGTCTGTGAGCACTCAGAAGTTCTCTTGGTGTAGAGAAACAATGGGTGTTGAAGAATTGGGCCAATGACTAAGCTCTCCTGTGGCCCCCTGTGGAAAGAAAACAACAAGTGGGAGAATGTTGGGTATGTGTTATATTCTTTCCACGATTAGCCCCATGCGCTGTATGTTGCGTTGGGCGTAGCTGGGGGGTCACGAGGGGCGAAGCAGTCCCCACCGTTGGGGTCCGGGGCAGCGCCCCGGCCAAAATTTGTTTTTTGTGCGGACCCACTCATAGGCGGATCCGGCCATGGTTTTGTGCATGGTTTTGCACATGGTTTTGGGGTTCGATGGTTTTCGGCCCCTGGTATTTTTGTAGATCCGGTCAAGGGAACTATGGTTATGTTCTAATCCAGGGTTAATGGATTGGGGTTTATGTATGCTTCGGCATGTATATATATGTGTTGTAACACTAAAAGGAATATAATGAAAAATCAAGCTGTTCGTCCCGATTTGGGATCCAGGGGAAAATCTCTGTGTTTATCTGTTTTATGTTTTATGCTCTCGCTATTGTTTATTTTCTGTTATAAGATTCGTGTGTAGATAATTTCTGTTCAGGGTTAAAACCTACAATTGGTATCAGAGCTGTTTCGGCTTCAAGGGGACGCCTTTGCTGCTGAGGGTTTTTTGCTTGGGCCTGAGGTAGACCCCGTGCGTTGGGAGATCTCGCGGGATCGATTCTTGCGTGAAAGAATATGGCAGTGGCGGAAAGATAGAGATTGAGAAATTTAATGGTCAGAGTTTTGAGTTATGGAAGCTCAAGATGGAGGACTTGTTGGTCGATAAAGATCAATGGATCGCAGTAGATGTAGGTACTAAACCAACGGCAATGTCAAATGAAGACTGGAAGAAGTTAGATTGGAAGGCGAAGAGCACAATATGGTTGTGTGTCTCAGATTCGGTATTGTTGAATGTATCCGGGGAAGCTACGGCGAATAATTTGTGGGAAAAACTTGGGACTTTGTACCAATCTAAGTCTCTGGTGAATAAATTGTTCCTACAGAAAAAACTATATAACCTGAGAATAAAAGATGGAGACTCGGTGATAGAGAATCTAAATGCCTTCAATACTGTGGTAATTCATCTATCATCTGTTGATATTAAAATCTCAAATGAAGATAAGTGCATCAGTTTGTTGTGTTCTCTACCAGACTCATGGGACAGTCTGGTTATTGCAATATGTAACAACATAACCACCTTTGTGGAATTCTGATGAGAATACCCGGTGTCTTCTGTCTGTCAGAGGAAATGGAGACTAGAAATATGGAGTGTCAGAATGGGTGGAGAGGCCTTGACTGCATGAGAAGGTCCTGTATCGTAAACAAGAATAAGGTTTCGAGTGGGGTATCTAACGCAGAGGGGAGATCAAAATCTCCTGGAAAGTTTGTAAAGGTGTGCTGGAAATGCGGAAAGGAAGGACACTACAAAAAGGAATGGAGATCTAAAGCTCCTGAGAAAGGAAAGGGATCCGATGAAGCTCCTTCTGCAGAGGCAAAAACCACCTCGGATGAAGGTGGGGATGTGTATTTGGCTTCTTCTTCAAATACACATGTAGATCATGAGTCATGGTTGATTGACTCAGGTGCATCCTTTCACTTCACTCCCCATAGGGAGTGGTTCTGCGAGTAGGAGAAATATGATGGTGGTGATGTCTTCCTAGGGGATGATAGGAAGGCCAGAATCGTCGGACGTGGAAAGGTCAAGCTGAAGCTGCAAGGTGGGAGGATTAGAACACTTCCTGGTGTTCTTCATATTCCTGCATTGGCCAGAAATCTGATTTCTGTAAGCAAGATGGATGATGCAGGTGTAAAAACAGTGTTCGAGAAAGATGCCTGCAAGATGGTTCGGGGAGCACTGGTATTAATGCGGGGAGTTCAGACTGGAACTCTGTACAAGCTACAAGGTAGCACTGCTATTGATGGGTGTAACAGTTCTATGGTTCCTGAAAGTGGAGCGGAAAGCCTAGCTGTCTCTAGAGAAAAGATCATGCTATGGCATCAAAGGCTTGGACATATTGGAGAGAAGGGCCTTCGGATACTGCATAGAAATGGTATGGTAGAAGGTATGTCTAATTTCTCTCTGGATTTTGATTTCTGTGAACATTATGTATATGGGAAGCAGAATCGGGTGAGTTTTCCTTCTGGTGCTAAGAGGGAGAACAAGATATTAGAACTTGTGCACAGTGATGTGTTTGGACCTGTGTCAGTTCCATCACTGGGAAATTCTGTGTACTATGTTTCATTCATAGATGACTTCTCAAGGAATACATGGATATATTTCTTGAGGAAGAAATCTGAAGCTTTTGATAGATTTAAAGAATTTAAGGCTCTGGTGGAAAACCAGACAGAGAAGAAGATAAAGGCGCTGAGGACAGATAATGGTGGGGAGTTCTGCAAGAAGGAATTTGAAGAGTTCTGTAAGAAGTGTGGTATAGCACGGCAGAAAACTACTCCACACACACCTTAGCAAAATGGAGTTGCAGAAAGAATGAACAGAATGCTAATGGAAAAGGCAAGAAGCATGCTCAGTGGTACTGGGTTAGGACAAGAATTCTGGGCAGAGGCAGTGGAGACTGCATGTTACTTAGTTAACAGATCACCTTCATCAGCGTTGGAGGATAAGACTCCACATGAGGTATGGATTGGTAAGAAAACCTCTCTTTCACATCTAAGGGTATTTGGATGTGATGCATATGTACATGTTCCAAAGGAGAAAAGGACCAAGTTGGATAATAAATCCGAAAGGTGCATCTTTATTGGGTATAAGGATGGTTTAAAGGGTTACAAGCTTTGGAACCCAGAAACAAGGAAGGTTGTGTACAGCCGAGATGTGGTGTTTAGAGAAGTGAAAGATGTTGTTAAACATGAATTCCTACCAAAGGAACCCGAGAAGATAGAGTTTGAGATAAAGGAGGATGAATCAGACTCTACAACAGAAGAAGACTCAGAAGATGAAGAGCCACAAACTCCAGCTTTGAGAAGATCAGTTCGGGAAAGAAGGCAACCATAAAGGTATAGTCCATCTGCTTTCTGTTCAGGTTTTGCCTTAACTATAACTGATGATGAACCCAGAACTGTCAGGGAGGCAGTAGATTCAGAGGATGGAAAACTCTGGAAGGAGGCCATGGTTGATGAAATGGCATCCTTGCACAAAAACGATGCATGGGATCTGGTGGAGTTGCCGGCTGGAAGGAAGCCCATCGAGAGCAAATGGGTGTTTAAAAATAAGATGAATGTAGAAGGCAAGGTGGAGAAATACAAAGCTCGGTTGGTAGCAAAAGGTTATTCCCAGGTGCCGGGAATTGATTTTGGTGATATTTTTTCTTCTGTTGCCAAGGTTACTTCTATTAGATTACTTTTATCTGTTGCTGCAGCATTTGATTTTGAGATAGAACAGATGGATGTGAAGACAACATTTCTTCACGAGGATCTAGAAGAGGAGATCTACATGAAGCAACCTGAAGGCTTTATGGTGAAGGGTAAGAAAGAACTGGTATGCAGGTTGAAGAAGTCTCTGTATGGGTTAAAACAGCCACCAAGGATGTGGTATCAGAAATTTGATACCTATATACGGGGACTTGGCTTCACTAGAAGCAAGGAAGATCATTGTGTTTATTTTAAATTAATTGGTGATCGTGTTATATATCTGGTCTTGTATGTGGATGATATGTTGTTGATTGGAAATGACAAAGAATTATCCAAGATTTGAAGACCCAACTGTTCTCCAAATTCGACATGAAGGATCTGGGTGCTGCAAACTATATTTTGGGCATGGAAATTAAGAGAGATCGGGCAAAGAGGAAGCTCTGGTTAAACCAGAGTAAGTATGTCGAGACTATATTGCAGAGGTTCAATATGCAGGATAGTAAACCGGTGAATGTTCCTATTCCTGTAGGTGTAAAGTTGTCTGCTGAACAGTGTCCCAAGACACAAGAAGAAGAGGAGTATATGTCCCGTGTTCCATATGCAAGTGCAGTGGGTAGCTTGATGTATGCAATGGTCTGTACTAGACCAGACATTGCACATGCAATGGGAGTATTGAGCAGGTTTATGTCAAACCCAGGGAAGGAGCATTGGACAACAGTGAAGTGGGTTTTCAGATATTTACGTGGCACTAGTGATTATGGCTTGTGCTATCAAGGAAGACCAATATTAGAAATAATTTTAGACATTTGTGGTTTTGTTGATGCAGACTGGGCTGGAGATATGGACCAAAGAATATCTACAAGTGGGTATGTGTTTAGCCTATTTGGAGGTGCAGTCATTTGGATGAGTAAAAGACAGTCTGTAGTGGCACTTTCAACTATAGAGGCAGAATACATAGCAGCCACTCATGCAAGCAAGGAAGCAGTTTGGTTGCAGAGATTGTGTTCAAGTATGGGGTTGGTACAACAAGCTATAAGGATAGACTGTGATAGCCAAAGTGCAATTTTCTTGGCTAAGAACCCTGCTTATCATTCAAAGACAAAGCACATTGATGTTCAATATCACTTTGTTAGAGATATGGTTGAGGCTAAAAGTGTGTTGCTGGTAAAGGTGGACACTTTGAAGAATGTTGCAGATGCATTGACGAAGTCTGTGAGCACTCAGAAGTTCTCTTGGTGTAGAGAAACAATGGGTGTTGAAGAATTGGCTCAATGACTAAGCTCTCCTGTGGCCCCCTGTGGAAAGAAAACAACAAGTGGGAGAATGTTGGGTATGTGTTATATTCTTTCCACGATTGGCCCCACGCGCCGTATGTTGCGTCGGGCGTATGTTGCGCCGAGCATAGTTGGGGGTCACGAGGGGCGAAGCAGTCCCCACCGTTGGGGTCTGGGGCACCGCCCCGGCCAAAATTTGTTTTTTGTGCGGACCCACTCATAGGCGGATCCGCCCATGGTTTTGTGCATGGTTTTGCACATGGTTTTGGGGTTCGATGGTTTTCGGCCCCTGGTATTTTGTAGATCCGGTCAAGGGAACTACGGTTATGTTCTAATCCAGGGTTAATGGATTGGGGTTTATGTATGCTTCGGCATGTATATATATGTGTTGTAACACTAAAATGAATATAATGAAAAATCAAGCTGGTCGTCCCAATTTTGGATCCAGGGGAAAATCTCTGTGTTTATCTGTTTTATGTTTTATGCTCTTGCTATTGTTTATTTTCTGTTATAAGATTCGTGTGTAGATAATTTCTGTTCAGGGTTAAAACCTACACTAAGCCTCCTTATCTAGCCTCTCCCTTGTTTTAGGATCAATTCATGGATCATAATGCACCATATTAAGCTAGGGGTTCTTAGATTGATTTCGTCTCGTCATGAGTGAATTGCAGGAACATTTACTTTTTCATGTCATGATGGGATGATGAAGGAAGAGAAGGAGGAGGGAGGTATCCTAGAATACACTCTTGTAGATGAACGTGCAAGATGATTGATAAAAGAAAGAGAAAGGACATCCATTTGCGACCACCATCCAAGACATGAGATCATTGAAGACTCCTTGTCACTAAGGCATGCAGAGAAAAAATAAAGCTCTTTCATGAAGACACTTAACTTTCAACAACAACAATGGCTTGAAATTTCCATGTCATCAAGCAGTCCATGTCAACAGTGTCATGTCATGTCATGTCATGAGTGGATATATGCCACATCACTACTTTACATCATGTGTATTGTATTCAAAATTTATTGTAAAGTGGAAGTCCAAAGGACACACATGAATGTAAAGAGTCATGTAAGTCGAAAATTCATGGGAAGTCAAACAGTCATGAGGGTATTCAAAGATTCACCCTTGGTTATATATACTCCCTCATTGTATGAGAAAAGGAATTTTTCACCTTAGCTCCACCAACAAATCATTATAGAGATAAACCAGTTCTTTTGTGGAGAAATGAGTGGCTCTAATGCTCCACTATTGGAGATAGTGATGTTAATTGTACATGCGTCTTGGAACTTTTACTTAATAACATAAGCCTTGATGGCCAAAAAGTTCTTCATTTGTGACTTACGAATATTTGTAGGACTATTATGCAGATGTTTGTATTTCATGTTTACTATCACATGTGCTAAGACAGTTGAAATATTTTAGTTATTTTAGTGCTTATGTTGTTGATAATATGTTGTAATGGTTGTAATTGTTGTCCCATCGTTGTGGACTATTCTACAAGATATTAGGTAGATATTTCTCAAAATGTTGTGTGAAATGACTGTCATATCCCTTATGGACGATTCTGTTGGATGTTAGACAAAATATTTTGGTTCATGTGTGTCTCTTCCTTGGTGCTACTATTACTTCTCCCTTAGAGACTCACTTCTCCTTCCCATTGAAGTAGAAGAACCTTGCCACACATATGATCAAACACTCACCAGGCACGCCTCCATTTCTTTTTGAAGGTGCATGTGAACCCCTCTCTCTTGTTAATAGTTAGAGTTAAGGAAAATATATAAGAATAAATGGCAATTGGGTCGATATTCCAGATGGGGCTCCTATTCCAAATGGTGTGAGGCCTAATTGGGACTTCACATAGGGCAGAATCCTTGGTTGACGAATTTCCAAAACCGTCAACAATGGTGCTAGAATGAGGGCCAGATGACAAGTTGAGCCTATTGAATCTGGTTTTGAACCTCTTATCTAAAATGGATTATATACAAATCTTACTCCAAGGGTGTTTCTCCAATTTTTCATTTATCAATTTTCAATTCCCGATGAGCCTCTCTATCACTTGTCCCAGTTAAATTTTGATGGCGAGGATGGAACATCCATAACCAAGCATATTTCTGATTTTCTTAAATTTTTGTGAATCTTATGAAATTAACGATGAAGAGTTTTATTGTGTGCTTTTCTTCCTCATCCTTGAAGGTCATGCTAATAAATTGTGCCATGACTTTCCACTTTCTTCCATCCATTCCCTTAATTATTTCCTCAGGGAGCTCCATCATTACTTCGACATGTATAATTACAGAGATGTTTGTAAAAGAATAAATTTCTTAAGGATGAATCCTAATGAACCAGTTGAGGATTTTTCTAATCAATTCCTTCACCTTTTTTCGAAATTTCGGAAGAAGACATGGATCAGGATTTTTTGAAACAAGAGTTTGGGTGCTTGGTTCTTATCTCTTTACACGGAAAGTCTCAACCCCCTAATTTTCCTACTTCCCCAACTCTTGTGAATCGTGAGGCACCCCTAAGTTCATAGGAGGAACCTACTATTACTTTTTTTCCTTGTCCTCCTCATTTTCTAGTATCGATGAGGGCACGTCCTTACAATTATAATAAAGTTGGGAGATATGCTAATCAAACTCCCAATCAATTTTCTCATTCTTCTTCTACTTGTTATGACTCAGATTCAAGGGAGGAAATCCCAAAATGTTTCATGAAGCCCATGGTGAACACTAACCCCTCCACTCCACAAGATGATGTTGTTATTCATAACTTTAATCTCAAATCTGATTTCGTATTTATGTTATCCTCTATCATCTACATGTCATGACTCTCTATACCATGACCCACTTGAGCTATCTATTCCACTAGCTAGTATTTTTCACTCTCTTGATTTTCAAGTTTTTGGTTAAAATTGAAATTAGATAGAAGGTAGTCACATTACATAGGTAGATGAGTAATAAGGTGAAGGTAATTCCAATATTTCTTCTCTTTTTAAAAATTAACTCCCATTCTTGGATTATTTTCAATCTACTAATCTAGACAACAAATCAAGTGGAATTAGTTATTTCAATCAAACTACAGTCTTAGGAAACAATTATTCTGATGAAGATGCTTTCATTGATTTATTTGATGACGAATTCCCAAGCGCATCAGCTGATCTTTTGCTTTCTCATGAATATCTTAAATATATAGATCTGGAATATCTTTCAGTCAAAGAAAATTATCTCGTTGAAACTTCCTCTTCATTAGACTACCCCTTGTGCTCTCCTGTTTGCGATGCACCTGCATGCAGAGAATATATTCAATGCTCTCCAACTTATTCATCACATGAGTTCACTTATCGATTGACACAAGGTAGTGAGTTTTTCCATGATGAAAGAGAAAATAATCATATCATTGAGTGTCCTTTCCATCCATCATCATCTCTTTCTTTGCACGAAGACAACTCTTCAAATCATCTTGCTCACGAAATTTCTCCAATTCACACATCTTCATATCTGTGATTAGAAGGGTCCTTCGACTTGATTAATCTTGTTGTTGAAGTTGGAAAATCCGATAAAATCAATGACAGAGGTGGCTGCCAACGACAATGAGTAGTGGTCTTATTGAAAATGGTGGTAGAAGTAATCTTCAAACCATGCATGATCTGGTAGAATACTCAATATGATATTTTATAATCGTGGAATGTTATGGGACCTGCAGGGAGTCGAGGCACTTCAACTTCTGTTGAGGGTAATGTCAGGATTTCTTGGCTTTGGTAAGCGCCCCCAAGTAAGCCATATTTGGTTTCTCCTACACAGTCCTTCTCTTTGCATGGTCTCACTCGATGAAAATTTCTTGTTGAAATTTTTTTGGTAGCTTGGGCATGATATTTCAAATTTTCAAGAGCTCACTTATGGCCGGATTCAAGAATATTTTTCAGTTCATTCACCGTCATGCAAATCTCTCACACTGAGCTCATGTTTGGAATGTGTATCTCTCATAGTATCATCAAATTGCAAAGTTTGTTATCATAAATATATCTTTAGACAAAAGAGTCATACCTGTCACACTCTTTTGAAAACAATAAATTCCTCATACTTCTTGCCAATATTCTGATGTCAATATTTTTCTTCACCGCACCTGAAATCCTCTTGAGCGCTAGTGAATGCATGGATTTTTTGATGAATCAAATTATTCTTCACTTGTTTTCCCCTGACTAGTTTCATATTTTTGTTATACCAACATTCCTATTCAATTTTCTCAATGATTATGATGCTAGTACACTGTGCAACCAGTAATAAGAAAATGGTTTGTTACACTCATCACATGAGGAAGACGATTCTACTATGCACACCATTTTTGAATTTTTTTCCAGTTGACTTACCTTTGTTAATTACAAGATGGAGGTTTGATGCTTTAATCAAATCATCTGATTATTATTCTGTTTCTGATGAATTTCATTCATTTTATCATTTTCTCACAAGTAAATCTGATGACAGATGTTTTACATCCTTCGATCTTCATCGTTCAACATCATACTATTTGGATTTTTTCCAAGCAGTTGAGTTACATCAACCTTCGGTGGTGGTTATGCCAGGTCCTCACTCTCTCGACATCACTGCTGAAAATGATTAGATCTATTTTCCTCCAAAATATTCTCATTAAAATCCCGTGCCTCTAATTGAAAGTCCATTTTTTCAAAAATTTTGGGGTTTTCAAGAGGATCATCATGAATTTTTATGATCCAATCACTGAAAGTTTGGAGAAATCTTACTTGGAAATCTACATTTCAATAAACGAGTTTCAAATTTTCCTCATGATTTCTAAGTAGGATGACATAGAAGAAGGTTTCCGTCGAAGAGGTAAGAATGTGAATTAGTTGAAAGTAGGAGTTGTGACACATATTTATGCCCACAGGCAAGACATTCCTTTTGTTGTGCAAGTTATTTAATCTCTCATATATTTTATCTCACACTACTTTATACCTATTTTAATCAATTGTAACTTTGTAGTTGGCTACAATGGAAATTTCATTATACGTGACCCTGACCTATTACATTACGGTGGCTACAATGGAAATTTCATTATATGTGACCCTGACCTATTAGCTATTAGGTTAGGAGTAGGATTATCTGCATCCTAGTTTTCCTTACCTTGCACTCATCCTTTGTTGTTCTCCTTAGTTTCTTTTGTATTTTCTCACTTTTCTCTTGTATTAGGATTTGGTTTAGCTTCTTTTTCTTGTCTTCTTGTTTCGTTTCCTTGTTGAGTGTTGTCTTTCCTTTCGTTTTTTTGTTTTTTGTTTTTCTTCCTTGTTGTTTCTATCCTTTTGTTTTCATCATGTGAATAAGTGTTGTTCTTGGACCTATTTTGGGTTCTTAGTATGTGTGGGGCTGAAGTCAAAAGGAGTCTTGTGGCACTTCAACATTTCGTTAGCCTTTGGTCCATATTCATTGTGTCAATTACGTATCTTGGTCAATGAAGTTTCAACGAAAATAAGATTCATCCATAAGGAGATTTATGGGAAAACCACAAAATCGTGTCTATTGAGAAAACCTCGTGCCTGCATTTGGTTTTTATGTTTTGGTGTTTTCATGCCTGTCCAATCAGTAGAAAAGGAGAAGGGGAATATATCAACGAGAAAACCTAAATCATAGGTACTTATATACTTCTCTAAAGGAAAAACCTCTCATTATGTAGACTTAGTTCATTCACGAGGTAACTGAGGAAACCAAAGTGATCTGCATGATGAATCAATAATCCTCAAAGGACCAAGGCCCTACACAAAAGAAATTAACCGAGATAGAGAAGCTGGAATTCTACTAGTGTGCCACCAAGAGTTGTAGCTGCTATAAATCCCTACAAAATCTTGGCATATACCAAACTTTCAGATCCTTCCTTTCTCTTGTTCATTGTTGTCACAAAATTTAAAGTTCATTTTATTGGTTTTCTCACAATGTTATGATCCCTTTCGCAAGATAAAAAAAGTGTCATATTTTGGCATGTTGGTTGTCGTATCGTATGTATGAGCTTGTTCTAATGGTTCCAATAGGTCACCTTTGTAAAAATGAGTTGTTCCAACCTTGTAAGTACTCGTCACACTCGTTTACAAAGTTTTGAGCAATGTCGGACAAGTGTTGTCACTATTGTCGTACAGTGTATATTTGGTACCACACTTGTCATAACCGGTCGTAACATTGTCACATAGAGGAAAATTATTTGTTTGTATGTTATGGATGTTATATGTTGTTTGAGTCATCAAAATGTTATAATTGTGCGATCATAGTCAAATTTCATCACTGATCATCGATTTCACTGGTCCCACACTTAGTCATTTTTTGGAGAACTTACCAACCAATCAACTTAGCTTCATCCTGAATCTCGTGAGCTATGAAATGTGCAGTATCAGTCCTCTATATACGACCTTGATACTTGCACTATGCAGTGCATAGTACTGGAATCCCAAGGTTTCTTCATTGCACAATTTTTACAACCAAGTCTCAACCTTGACCTCTGGAATTGCAGATTTATGGCCCCCAACTCGTCTTGAACTGCATACTTCGAAACTTGTAGGCACAAGATCATCCCCCAAGACTTAGAAATATTCACTACATAGTAACCCAGGCCTCCTTGACCTCCAGAACTACACAGTAAGATTTCTTGGCTTTTATCCTTACAACCTATCTCCACTGACTCCGAAAACTACGTAGTCATGTTCTCCATCCTAGCTTGAAAGGCGCACTGCGTAGTCTGAAGGATCAAGGATGCCCCTTTCCTAACTTCATTGTGCAATTGCACAATTATTGAGCATACTTTTCCAGCCTCTCACTTGTTTCAGGCTCAGTTCGTGGATTAGAATGCACCATCTTAGGCTAGGGGTTTCAAATTGATTTCGTCTCGCCATGAGTGAATTGAAGGAACATGTACTTTGTCATGTAATGATGGGATGATGAAGGAAGAGAAGGAGGAGGGAAGCATGATAGAAGACACTCTTGTAGCTGAAATTGTAGGATGATTAATCAAAGAAAGTGAAATGACATCAGTTTGTGACCACCATCCAAGACATGAGATCATTGGAGACTCATTGTCACCAAGGCATGCAGAGGGAAAATAAAGCTCTTTCATGAAGACACTTAAATTTCAGCAACAATAGTGGCTTGAAATTTCCATGTCATCAAGCAGTCCATGTCTACAGTGTCATGTCATGTCATGAGTGGTCATAGGCCACATCACTACTATACATCATGTGTATTGTATTAAAAATGTATTGTAAAGTGGAAGTCCAAAGGACACACATGAATGTAAAGAGTCACGTAAGTCAAAAAGTCATGGGAAGTCAAATAATAATTAGGGTAGTCAAAGAGTCCCCCTTGGTTATATATACTCCCTCATTGTATGGGCAAAGTAATTTTTCACCTTGGCTCCACCAACAAAGCATTAGAGAGATAAACTAGCACTTTTGTGGAACAAGGAGTGGCTCCAATGCTCCACTATTGGAGCTAGTGATGTTCATTGTACATATGTGTCTTGAAAATTTTACTTAATAGCATAAGCATTCAATGCGAGCACGTTATTCATGCATGAATTATGAATATTTGTAAGACTATTATGCTGATGTTTGTATTTCATGTTTTTTGTCACATGTACTAAGATATTTGAAATATTTCGGTTATTTTAATGCTTATCTTCTTGAGAATGTGTTGTAATGGTTGTACTTGTTGTCCCATACTTTTGGAATATTCCATAAAATATTATACAGATCCTTATCAAAATTTTGTGTTCAATGACCGTCGCATCCCTTGTGGACTATTTTGTAGGATGCTAGATGAAATAGTTTGGTTCATGTGTGTCTCGTCCTGGGTGGTAATATTACCTCTCTCTTAAACAATGACTTCTACTCCCCCCCATAGTAGAAGAACCCTGACACACATATGATTAAACACTCACCAGGCACACCCCCCTTTCTTTGGGAAGGTGCATGTGCACCCCTCTCTCTTTCTAATACTTAGAGTCAAGGAAAATATATAAGAATACATGGGAACCGAGCTAATATTCCAGATGGGGATCCTACTTGAAACGGTGTGAGGTATAATTGGGACTTCACATCGGGGAGACCCCTTGGTTGATGGATTTATAGCACCATCAACAATGGCACTATAAGGAGGGCCAAATGACAAGCTGAGCCCATTGAATCTGGTTTGAACCTCTTATTTAAAATGACTTATACACAAATATTAATCACAGGGTGTTTCTCCAATTTTTCCCTTTATCAGTTTTAAATCCCCGATGAGCCTCTCGATCACTTGTCCCAATTAAGGTTTGATGGTGAGGATGGACCATCCATAATTAATAATATTTCTTATTTTCTTAATTTTTTTGAATCTTACAAAATCAATGATGAAGACTTTGCTTGCATGCATTTCTTCCTCACCCTTGAAGGTCGTGTTAATCAATGGTGCCATACCTTGCCACCTGCTTCCATCGATTCCCTTCATCATTTCCTCAGGGAGCTCCATCAAGCCTTCGACAGGTATAATTACCGAGATGTTTGTAAAATAATCAATCTCTTAATAATGAAGCTTAATGAATTAGTTGAGGATTTTTATAATCGTTTCCTTCACCTTTGTTGTGAAATTTATGAAGAAGACATGAATCATGATTTATTGAAACAAGAGTTTGTGCAGTTAGTTCTTATCTCTTTACATGATGAGATTGAACCCCCTAATTTTCCTGCTTCCCCAACTCTTGTGAATCGTGAGGCACCCCAAACTTCAGAGGAGGAGTTGACTATTCCTTTTGTTTCTTGTCCTCCTTTTCCAGTCCCGATGAGGGTGCCTCCTTGAAGTGATAATAAAGTTGGGATATATGCTAATCAAACTCACAATCAATCTTCTCATTCTTCTTCTGCTTTTCATGACTCAGATTTAAGGGGGCAAATACCAGAATGGATCATGAAGCCCATGGTGAAGAATAGCCCCTCCACCTCGCAAGATGATGTTGTTATTTGTAAATTTTATTTCAAATCTGATTCATATCTCTGTTATCCTCTATCATTGACATGTCGTGACTCTCTGTACCATGACCCTCTTGAGCAATCTATTCCACCAACTAGTCTTTTGCACTCTCCTAATTTTCAAGTTGTTGGTCCAAATTGCGATTAGATACAAGGAAACCACATTACATAGGTATAGGATCAGGAAGGTGAAGGAGCTTCCAATAATTCTTCTCTTTTTGAAAATCCTCCATGTCAAAAAATGCACACCCATTCTTGGATGATTTTCAATATACTAATCTCAACAATGAATCAAGCATAATTAGTTATTTCAATTAAACTGTAGTCTTGGGAAACTATCATTCCGATGAAGATGATTTTGTTGATGTATGCGATGACGAATGCCCAAGCGCATCAAATGATCTTTCACTTTCTCATGAATATTTTAAATATCTAGACCTTGAATCTGTTTCAGTCAAAGAAAATTCTCTCTTTGAAAATTCCTCTTCATCCCACTATCCCTTGTGCTCTCTTGTTTGCGATGCACCTACATGCGGTGAAGATATTCCATGATCTCCAACTTCTTCATTGAATGAGTTCACTTCTCAATCAACACAACGTAATAAGGTTGTCCATGATGAAAGAGAAAATAGTCAAATCATTGAGTTTCCTTTCCATCACTTATCATCTCTTGTTTTTCATGAAGACAACTCTTCAAATCAACTTTCTCACAAAATTTCTCCAATTCACACATATTTAGATCTTCAATCAGAAGATTCCTTTGAATTGAGTAATCTGGTTTTTTATGTTGGAAAATCTAGTAAAATCAGTGACAGAGGTTGTTTCCAACTGGTGATTAATGGTATTATTGAAAATTGTGTTAGCAGTTTTCCTCAAACCATGCATTAGAGAAATTTTGAGGTCTAAAATGAGCCTCCTAAGAATAATGTACAACCAAAATAAAATTTATAATAACCAATAGGATTCAAGATGATGATGTCAACCATAGGGGATAATTCACCATTTTTGGAGTAAACAAGTGAAAATATTAAAAAATAATAAAATAATAAAACTATTTTTTCAACTTATATTTTCAACTTATCTCCCTAAGGTTTTACTAAAATTTCGAGCGGGAGTACTTGTTGGATGAAAAATTTAACTCCTCATCTAAGGAATACCCATGTTGCATACTTTTGATGGACCTTACTACACGAAAAATCAGTAATACATGAAAAACCATGAATTCAATCACATTTTTCATGTATTTCTCATTTTTCGTGCAGCAGGGTCCATCGAAAGTACGCGACATGGGTACTCCTTGGATGAGGAATCAAAATTTTCATTCAATGAGTGTTCCCACTCAAAATTTGAGTAAAACCATAGGGAGATAAGTTGAAAATACAATTTGATTTTTTTCTTTTTTCCCTCTAAAATTTAATGATGTAATATAATATTATTTTATTATTTCGACTATTATTTTATAATTTGCTTAGGAGGCCATTTTAGACCTCACAATTCCCCTAATGCATGATTTGGTACAATATTCAATATGAGATTTTATAATCCTGGAAAGTTCTAGGACCTTCCAGGGAGTCGAAGCAGTTCAACTTCCGTTGATGGTTATGTAAGGATCTCACGACACTAGTAAGCCCCCCGAACTAAGCTAGATATAGTTTCTCCCACACAATCCTTCTCTTTGCATGGTATCACTCGATGAAAAATTATTCTTGAAAAATGTTTGGTATCTTGGGTATGATGTTTCACAATTTCAAGATTTTACTTATGGCTGGATTCAAGAATATTTTTCATTTCATTAATCTTCATGTGAATCTCTCGCACTAAAATGAGGTTTGGAATGCGTATCTCTCATAGAATCATCAAATTGTAAATTTTGTTATCCTAAAGATTATATTTGGCCAAAGGAGTCATACTTGTCATACTCTTTTGAAAACAATCAGCTCCTCATCCTTCTTGCAAATATTCCGATATTAATATTTTTCTTCACCCCACCTGAAATCCTATTGAGCGTCAGTGAATGCATGGATTATTTGATGAATCAAATTCTTCTTCACTTGTTTTACCCTGACTGGTTTCATGTACTTGTTATACTAGAATTCTTGTTCACTTCTCTCAATGATTACGATGCTTGTATAGTGTGAAACCAATCATAAGAAAATGGTTTATTACACTCATCACGTGGGGAAGACAATTCTACTATGCAAAAAATTTCTAAAATTGTTCTAGTTGACTTACCTTTGTTAATTTCAAGCTGGGGATCAGATGCTTTAATCAACTTATCTGATCATTATCATGTCTCTAATTACTGTCATTCATTTGATCATTTTCTCACTAGTACGCCCAATGACAATTGTTTTAGATCATTCGATCATCCTTCAATATCTTACTATTCAGATTTTCTCCGAGCAGTTGAGGCACGTCAACCTCCGCTGGTGATTATGTCAGGTCCTCACTCTCCGAAATCATTATTACATATGATAAGATCTATTTTCCTCCACAAGATTATCATTATAATCCTGTGCCTCTAACTAAAAGTACACTTTTTCAAAACTTTTGGGGCTTTCAAGAGGATCACCATGAATTTTATGATCCAATCAATGAAAGGTTGGAGAAATATTACTTGGAAAGCTCCATTGCAATAAAAAAGTTTCAGATTTTCCTCATGCTTGCTAATCAAGATGACACAAAATAAGGTGCATTTACAATAAGTCTTCGAGGTTTGTATCATTTTGGTTTTTGTCGAAGAGGTAAGAATGTGAATTTGATGAAAGTAGCAGTTGTGACACATCTTTCTTATCACGGGAAATACCTTCCTTTTGTTGTGTAATATATTCAAGCTCTCATCTCTTTTCTCACACACTACTTTATATCTATTTTAATCGACCATATCTTTGTAATTACAGGTCGGGAATGATTACTGTGGATACATTGGAAATTTAATTATACGTGATCCCAACCTATTAGTTGTTAGGTTAGGAATAAGATTATCTACATCCTATTTTTCCTTACCTTTCACTCATCCCATGTTGTTCTCCTTAGTCTCTTTTGTATTTTCTTACTATTCCCTTGTATTAGGCTTTGGTTTAGCTTCTTTTTCTTGTATTCTCATTTTTTTTCCTTGTTGAGTGTTTTATTTCCTTTCGTTTTGTTTCTTTTGTTTTTCTTCCTTGTTATTTTTCTCCTTTTGTTTTCATCATGTGAATAAGTGTTGTGCCTGGACCTATTTGGCTTCTTACTATGTGTGTGGCTGAAGTCAAAAGGAGTCTTATGACACTTCAACATTTGGTTAGCCTTTGGTTCATCTTCCTTGTTTCAGTTATGTCTTTTGGTTGATGAATTTCAAACGGAAAATACGATCTGTCCGTAAGGATAGTTTTGGGAAAAACATGAACTTGTGTCTACCCAGGAAACCTTGTGCCTATATTCAAGTTTTATGTTTTGGTGTTTTCATGCTTATCCAATAAGTAGAAAAGGAGAAGGGGAAAATATAAACAAGAAAAACTAAATCAAATGTACTTATATACTTATCTGAAGGAAAAACCTCTCCTTCTCTCAATAAGTTAGGATCCCTTTTCCACCCAAATAAATAAGTGTCAATGCACAATCCTCTTTAAAATAAATAAAATAAACTTCGTTGGGGTATTGTTCATGCTCGTTGGAAGCAGAAAAATGTTTCTGTTCCTAATGTGACTCCATTAGGGTAATTTCCATGCCTAATGGCAGCGGAACAACACCAGAGATGAAAACTTATACTATGAAAATATTAAAATTGCGAGCTTCATTACCCTTCCGTGTTTGAAACATTGTGATAAAGATGAATCTTTGTTGTTTTAAATCAAAATGGAATTATGGGGACTTATTCCATTCACGGGGTAAGAGGGGAAAACAAAGTGATCTACACGATGAATCAATACTCCCCAAATGACCAAGGCCCTAAACAAAAGAAGTTAATCGAGACAGAGAAGATGGAATTCTACTAGTGTGTCGCCAAGTGTTGTATATGCTACCAACCCCTCCAAATTTTTGGAGTATACCAAAATTTCGAAGCCTTCCTTGCTCTTGTTCATTGTTTTCGAAAACTTTAAAGTTAATTTTATGGGTTTTCTCACAATGTTGTGATACCTTTCACAAGATAGGAAAGTGTCGTATTTTGGCATGTTGGTTTTCATATAGTATGTATGAGCTTTTTTTGATGGTTCAAAGAGGTCACCTTTTGTGAAAATGAGTTTTTTTAACCTTGTAAGTATTCGTCGCATTCATTTCCAAAGTTTTGAGCAATGTCGCACAAGTGTCGTCACTATCATCGTAAAGTCTATCTTTGGTGTCACACTTGTCATAACCGGTTGTAACGATGTCGCACAAATAAAAATTATTAATTTTTATGTCATGGATGATATATGTTGTTTGAGTCATCAAAATATGCTAAGTGTGTGATCAAATTCAAAGTTAATCTCGCATCACTGATCTCATTGGTCCCACACTTAGTCATTTTTTGGATAACTTCTCGAGCAAGAAATTTAGCTTCACCTTGCCTCCCCTGAGAAGCGCACTACGCAGTATAAATCCTCTAACTATGACCTTGATGCTTGGCATTGGGAAGCACACAAAAATTACCTCCCAAGATTACTTCATTGCAAAGTTTTTTCAGCCATGACTCAACCTTGACCACCGAAATTGCGCAATTATGGACCCCAACCCAAATTGAATTGTGCACTTCACAACTTCAAGATAGAAGCTCATCCCCTGAGCCTTATAAATACGCAATGTGTAGTCACCCATGCCTCCTTGACCTCATGAAATTCGCAGTAAGCTTTCCCATATTTTATCCTTGTAACCTGTCGCCACTGACTCTGAAAACTGCACAGTCATGTTCCCCATGCAAGCATAAACTGTGCACTACATAGTATCAAGGCTCATGGATGCTCCTTTTATTCCTGAAATACATAAATTCATAGTCAATGAGCCTCCTTGTATAAATTCTCACTTGTTCCAGGCTCAGTTCATGGATCAGAATGAAACATCTTAGGCTAGGGTTTTCAGATTGATGTCATCTCATCATGAGAGAATTGTAGGAACAATTATTTTTTCGTGTCATGATGGAATGATGAAGGAAGAGAAGGAGGAGGGAATAATGTTAGAATACACTCTTGTGGCTGAAATCAAAGGATGATTGATCAAAGAAAGAGAAAGGACATCAGTTTGTGACCACCATCCAAGACATGGGATTATTGGAGATTCCTTGTCACTAAGGCATGCATAGGAAAAAAAATATCTTTCATTAAGAAACTAAACTTTCAATAGAAGAAGTGGCTTGAAATTTCCATGCCAGAAAGAATTTCATATCAGTAGTGTCAAGTCACATCATGTCATGAGTGGTCATATGCCACATCACTGTTGTATATCATGTATATTTCATTCAAAATGCATTGTAAAATGGAAGTCCAAAGGACACACATGAATGTAAAGGGTCATGTAAGTCGAAATTTTGATGGGAATTCAAACAATAATGAGGGTAGTCAAAGAGTCACCCTTGGTTATTTATAATCCCTCATTGTATGATCAAAGGATTATTTCACCTTGGCTCCACCAACAAAGCATTAGAGAGATAAACCAGTTCTTTTTTGGCACAATGAGTGGCTCCAATGCTCCACTATTGGAGCTAGTGATGTTCATTGTACATATGTGTCTTGGAAATTTTACTTAATAACAGAAGCCTTAAAGTCCAACACGTTCTTCATACATGACTTATGAATATTTGTAAGACTATTCTGCGGATGTTTTTATTTCATGTTTGTTGTTACATGTACTAAGACAATTGAAATATTTCGTTTATTTTGGTGCTTATATTTTTGAGAATTTGTAGTAATGGTTGTGATTGTTGTCCCATCCTTGTGGAATATTCCACAGGATATTAGGGAAATCCTTCTCAATTTTTTTTGTGCAATGACCGTCGCATCCCTTGTGGACTATTTTGCTGGATGTTAGACACAATCTTTCAGTTCATGTGTGTCTCTTCTTGGGTTGTTCTATTACATCTCTCTTAGAGGCTCACTTCTGCTTGCCCCCGCAGTAGAAGAACCTTGACCCACATACGATCAAAAACTCACCAGGAACACCCCCTTGCTTTTCAAAGGGACATGTGCACCCCTCTCTCTTGATAATAGTTAGAGTCAAGCCCAATCTATAAGAATACGTGGAAACCAGGCTGATATTTTGGATGGGGCTCCTACTCCAAATGGTGTGAGGTCTAATTAGGACTTCACATCGGGGAGACGCCTCGGTTTATGGATTTCCAACACTGTCAACATAATCCTATTGTTGCTACAGTCTCTGATAGAGAATCACCATAGTAGCAAGCTTATTAGAGAAAACATAAAGTAATGATTATGGTGGTTGGGAGTCCATGTTCTGGGCACAAGAAGAAGAGTTTGGAGCCATTTTATGGTTACAAATGGGCTCAAAGACTACAATATCAAACCTTCTCCATTGGAAAGTGATTTGAATAAGCTTTCTAACGGTATGTAGAAGTCCATAAATGTCCATCTGGATAAAATTTTGTTGATATATAAAGTAAGGAGCTTGGAGTCCTTAGGAGGGTGAAAATTTTTAGAAGGAAAAAATTTTGGAACCCAAAATACCGGGAACTTGGAAGCCTAGTGATTTTGTAACTCAAAATATCAGAGCGAGTCACAATATCGGAGGTCCGAGCACGTAGGGACCAAATATAGGAACCTTAGACTAGACGGTATATCAGAATATGAGAAGGTCAAGGCCATTGGAACCTCAGAACCTCATAAGTCCTTACATAATGAAATTCCTTGAAATTTCCTTGGTTTGCAAAGGAGAATAAATACAAAGAAAATTGTTGAAAAACCAAGGACTGATGGAACCCTTCTTTCTCCTCCAATAGACACATGTCAACAATTAACTGGCCCATCAGGAGTTGATGAGGCAGACGACATCAGCATGACGTGGCAGTTCAAAGAACATGTGGTAGTAATATTTGGAAACATTAGGTGGTCTAATGACGCAAATATTGGTGACAAGTGTCATCACTAAGGAGACACCACGTGGAAAATATGACAACAACAAGACGTCATTTTGGGGGTTAACATATAAGAGGTTGGAGTTTTCATAAATATTTTCTAATTGTTTTAAAGAAATTTTTTCGATACGATGAAAGGGGCTCTGATGTGGACTATCACTTAGTATTAGAGTTCAAATAACTAAGGGTGTAGATAAGGTCTAGAAATAAAGGAATATAAAGTATTTCAGAGGTCAAGGATTTCAGAACTCTGCTGAAAATTAACTTTGAAGAAAGCTACGACGTAGGGAGGTCCGATGTTATGTTGGCGTCTGGAGGAAGAGACCCAAAAGAACCAAGGGCGAGAGCTATACATAGGGAGATAGGCCCTCAAGAAAAATCTAAGAGCCTTAGCACCTAATCACTAAGCCACTGGTCACAACACCCGGTCTCATGGTGTAAAAAAAATTAGGGACGAAGCAAGAAGAGGCTAAAATTCCAATCAAATATTGAATATCGTAACAATGTTTTAATAAAAGTTACAATAGAGGAAGGCTACGATATTGTATCAATATGGTGGTATCAGAGCAGTGGTCACATGAGAAATAAATAACTAAGGAGGCTAAGCTGAAAGGGATTAAAGGAATCATAAGTAAGTAATTTTATAACTTTGTTTTAATAAAATTTATGATGAGTGGAGCTTCGATATAATAGTACATATAGTCAAACGATGAATGGGTAAGCATCTAGAAAATAAATACAAGACATAGGAGTTGGTTGATGGAGTTTAATTTCATTTACAGAGAACACTGGGACAAGGCAAAAAGGAAAAGAAATCTCAAAGAAGAACTGTTGGGTGTGTCTTGATGTTGAAGGAAATCCATCTCCGATCTCTCGTGCACACGTTTTAGACTTAATTGAGGAACATAGAAGCTATGTTGTGGTACAACCAAGATTTACTAGGCAAAAATAAGCATGGGGAGTATCTATGGAGTGCACAAGTGGATTGAGATTAAATTCTCATCATGGAGAATCACATAGTGTGTTGGTGAAGCATTCGGGAGCCTATTTCCTTGTTTAATGCAGTAGTTGAATTCTAGCACAAGACACAACAACAAAATGGGAAGACATACAGAGGTAAATTTGGAAAGTGTGGAAATAGGTTGCAGAGGAAGCATTGTGCAAAGTGATACAGAGGATAAAAACCAATGATTTCCATTGAGGAAATAAGGGGGAAGAGAGTATTCTTGTATATGCTGAATAAAGTAGAGAAGAGAAGTGTGTGTGATGGCTGAGAAACTAACCATAGTTTTGGACTGAAGCAAAGTGATGCAAGGAGCATGTGTGTTAGAAGGAGGAGTGTAGAGGATAGTGTGCTATTGTGTGAGGCCGGGAGAGCCTATGGAATAGTAGAGGACTGAGGGCAGAAGTTGATTCTGTAGTAAAACCAGATTGGTATTTTTTTGTGTTTGTTTTTTCCTCTATTTTCGGTTTGAAAATAGTACGAAAAGTAGAACATTGGCTAGAGAAGGTGGTGGCCTGTATTCATAAGAGGTTGGTGCCTCTTGGAAAGTATGTGCTTGCTATCCTAAAGGGGTCGGTTCCTCTTGTGAGTGGGTTCTCACAAAAAAAATTGATGTAAATAAGTAGGTGCTTAATTTACATCATAAAAAAAAACAGATTGGTGGTTTTCTCCCTTTGGGTTTCCATGTAAAAATACCAGTGTAAATATGTGTATGATTCTCATGTGATGGATTGTATGTACATGTGAATGCCTTAGCTTGCTTCTCATTTATTTTATGTTTGAATTCTCTCATAAGTAACAAACAATAGCGGAAAGGACTAAAGACATATTCAGAAAAGGTTTTAATAACTTCACTATTACTGATTCACCCCCCCTCTCAGTAATTCCTTATTTCAAAAATTGGTATCAAAACCAAGTTCCTTCAGGAATAGTATAACCATTGGAAGGCATATACATAAGGAATTATGTCTAGGAAAGAGAGAAAGAGGCTTACTCAAGAAGAATACAAATCTTTGATGAGACAAACTATGCCTTTTGGAAAGTAAGGATGGAATCTTATCTCATGTCCCTAGGAGTAGATTTTTGTACCTATGTAATAGTAGATTATGATGTCCCTGGTATTCCTCCCACTGATTCATATGGAAAAAAATTATATGGAAATAATGCTAAAGCTAATAATTCCATTCTCTTTTTCTTGAGTCAATCTGAACTTGTAAAGGTAATGCACCGCAAGTCTACCAAGGATGTATGGGTGAAGCTCAATCAGAGTCATGAAGGAGATGAGAAAGTCAAGAAAAACAAACTTCAAATCTTCAGAATGAGGTTTGAAAGCTTAATAATGAATTAAGAAGAAAGTATAGTAGAATACTTCCTCAAAGTTGATGAAGTAACCAATATGATTAAAGGACTTGGTGAAAATGTCAAAGAAGATATAATTGTTCATTTGGTCTTAAGATATCCACCCATGAGATTTAATGCCAAAGTATCTACCATTGAAGAGATGGTTGACTTAAAGAAACTAAATATGTATTAGTTGCTTGGTACACTCACATCCTATGAGATGAGAGTAGGAAAAGAGAAGTCTAAACCTAGGGAGGCAACACTCAAAGTGTCCAAAAAGGACAAGGAGCGTAAATACCATCAATATTTCTCTAGCTGCAAATCTTATCAAGAATTGGATTAATTTTCTAGGAAACTAAAGCGTGGCTCAGGAAAGTAAAGAGGGAAGCTTCTCTATAAATGTTTTGACTGTGGAAGCATTGGACATTTTTATTCCAAATTCCCTTACAAGGAAAGGACAAAAAATGAGGATGACCAAAAATTTAGAAACATATCTAAAAAACATCAAAATAAGAAGTTATTCAAGAAAAAGGGGCTCTATTCTAAAGAGGATAACTCAAAACCTGAACCAGAAAATGAGGAATCTTCATAAAACAATTCAAATCAGTATTTACTCATGGAATTTGATGCAGGCTCCAAGAAACAAAATATTGCCGACTCTGAAGAGGAATAAGAATAAGTAGGAGTAGTGGGATTTGAATGGGAACTCATTAGTGGCCTTGATGAGTTAAATAAGGACAAGAAAAAGAACATACATATAAAATAACAACTGAAGCGTGCTGAAGAAGTTATGTACAACTCATATAATGAAGATTTTGTTTATCAAAATGAAAAACTTGAAGAAGCCATTAAGAGAAAAGATAGTTTATCCATTATACTAGAAGAAAATCAGGAAACATGTGAGAAACTAGAAGAATATAAAAATAATCTAACGCAATATTTGTACAAGGCACATAAGGAAACAACCAAAAAACTTGCAAGGATGAAATTATGTCCTTGAAAGTCAAATTATAAGAAGCTAAGAGAAAGGAAGAAGTTCTTCTTGATTGGATCCATGAATGGGAAGAAAACTGTCAGACTCTTGAGGTGGAGATCATCTCTGTGAGAACAGATCTTGAGAAAGTGGAGATCAAGAAAGGTTTAAATGAAAAATTTGCAAAAGGCACAAGAAAGCTAGATCAAATTATAAAGATTCAAAGGTCTTTAAGAAACAAAACTGATCTGGGATACTCAAGATCACACGAATTTTCTATGGGAAAAATAAACTTCATTTCCATATGATTTGAGGAACTGTAGATTTATGTAAAGAATATTAAAAAAGGAATCAATGAAGGAAAGAGGGAAACAAGGAAAATAGGAGCTCATCACTGTAATAATAAATCCATCCACTCCAAGGAACCACACCAACAGAGAATGAATAAATCAGCTAGACAATAGAGGTACCTTAATGCACAAACTCATAAACCTTCCAATAATAGGTACACTTATTTATTTTATGGTTATTGTTATAAGTGTTACATATTTGGACATAAGGTTGTTGATTGTAGAAGGATCAAAGTTGAAAGAGATGAAAATCCTATATATAATAAGTATAAAAAATGTAGATCTCAAAACTCTCCTCTTAGAGATCGAAATGCCTTCTCTCCCTTTTTAAGTGATGTTGAATGTTTCAAATGTAATAATTTTGGACACAAGGTAAGTGCATGTAGAAGTATGTTTGAGTACCTATCTAAGTCCCAGAATATTTAACAGACACATTCTTAAAAGAATAAGGAGAATTGGAAACGAAAAACTAAAAAGAGCATGCAATGTAGACTTTCTCTATCAACACATAATAAAGAGAACAAATGGTATGTGGATACTGGTTGTTCCAAGCATATGACTGGGGATAATAGAAAATTTCCGTCTCTAAAAGAAAAATAAGAGGGAACAATGTCACTTTCCAAAAAAATGCCGTAGCAAGAATTGGGGGTAAAGGCATAGGCAGTCTGGATCAAAAGGCGAAAGCTAAAAATGTGTTGTATGCGGAAGGTATCAATCACAACATGCTTAGTGTAAGCCATATGTATGTTAATGGCTATGATGTGATATTTCGATCCAAGGACTGTGAGATATGACATGAGAAAGATAGAAGACTTGTAGGAAAAGCAATCAAAACTAACAACAATGTATATGTGTTTGATGACTCTAGAGTAATATGCTACTTAAGCAAAACGAATGAAAAAAAGTTGTGGCACAAGAGACTTGGTCATATGAATTTTGACAGTTTGATAAGAGTCAACAAGTTGGGAGCTGTGAGAAGTTTTCTAAGACTTTCAAGGCCCGATACTTAATTCTAAAAGACATGTCAATTTGGTAAGAAGCCTATGACTCATTTCAAGTCAAAAGAGTTCTCTTCATCTAAACCTATGTAGCTAATTCACGCAGATATATATGGCCCAACTAGAGCAAAAATCCCAAGAGGAGAAAGGTATTTTATGTTTCTCATTGATTATTTTACCAAGGCCACTTGGTTCGTGCTCTTGAAAGAGAAATCAGTAGAATTTAAGCATTTAAAAAAAAATTAAAGGGAAAGTAAAAATTGAGAAAGATATAAAGATCAAATGGTTAAGATTAGATAGAGGAGGAGAATACACTTCAAGAGAGTTTGAATAATTCCTTGAAAAGCATGGAATTAGGAGGAAATATTTTGTGGTTAGAAATCCACAAAAAATGGATTGGTTGAGAGAAAGAACAGAGAAATCCAGGAGATGTATAGAGCTATGTTGGACGAAGCATATGTATCCCACATATTTTTGGGAGACGCAACACAAGTTGCAATGTATTTATCAAACAAAAATCAACTCAATCCTAATAGTGATAAAAATCCCTATGGGTTATGGAAATTAAGACATGCATTAGTTAAACACTTCAAGGTGTTTGGGAGAAAATGATTTATCAAAAATAATGATAAAAATCCAGGAAAGTTTGACTCACATGTTGATGAGGGTATATTACTCAGGCACTCTGCTCGAAGTAAAGTTTATAAGTGTTACAATAAACATACAAATATGGTTGAGGATTGGATTGATGTAGTAGTAGATGAAATAGCTTCAAAACCTGAGCCCTCCAAATGAAATATGAACTTACATGGAGAATAAAGTTAAGAAATTAGGCCCTTATATTAAGATGAAACATATTCATACAATGAATATGTGGAAATGAGCACAACTCCAAGGCCCAAAACAATTTCCAGGTATGTACAAAAAGAACATCCTTAGAGTCAAATTCTTGGAGATCAGAAACTTTATGTTCAGACTTGGAGGAAACTTTTTGGCAGTTCAAGTTGTGAAAATATTGCTTTGTTGTCTTAGACTGAGCCTAAAAATATCAACCAAGAAAGTGAAGACAAGTTCTGGGTGAGAGCTATGAATGAAGAACTTGATCGAATTGAGAAGAATGAAAATTGGGAGCTTGTGCCAAGACCCAGATAGAAAAATGTAATTGGAACAAAATGGGTTTTAAAAACAAGCTAAATGACTAGGATCAAGTGATTAGGAACAAGGATAGTTTGGTATGCAAAGGGTATGCCTACATAGAGGGGGTATATTTTGAGGAAAAATTTGCACCAATAGCAAGACTGGAAGCTATCAGAATGTTTCTTACTTTTTCCAGTCATAAAAACATCAAGGTATATCATATGGATGTGAAGTCTGTATTTCTCAATGGAGATATGGCATAAGAGGTTTATATCGATCAATTAGAAGGATTGACACTCATCGAAGATGAAGGGTTTGTGTGAAAAATGAAAAAGGACCGATATGGACTGAAATAGGCTCCTAGAGATTGGTATACAAGACTGGATCGATATAATCAACAACAAGTATTTATGAAGGGAAATGTAGATAAAAATATCTACATAAAGTTTGAATATTATCATCTACTAATTGTAGTAGTGTACGTGGACAATATCATCTTTGGCAGCGACCTGGAACAACTTGGACATCAATTCAAAAATTGTATGCAGATAGAGTTTGAGATGTCCATGATCGAAGAATTTTCCTTCTTCTTAGGACTACAGATCTCTCAGTAAAAAAATGGGGTATTTTATCTCCCAATCCAAGTACCTATGACAAACTTTGAAGAAGTTCAGGTTGGAAGATTGCAAGCCAGTGAGAAAACCTATGGTTATAGGCTCCAAATTAGGAAAATAAGATGAGAGACCACTGGTAAATCAATATGAGTATAGATAAATGATAGGAAGCTTGTTGTATCTCTCAAATTCGAGACCAAACCTCATGAATCCATGGGTACTATGACCAAATTTCAAGCTTTGCCTCGTGAAAGTCATGTTATTGTTGTCAAAAGGATTTTGAAATATCTTCAAGGAACAACTGATTATGGATTGTGGTATGCTAAAAGCAGAGAATTTAAGTTGAAAGCCTATATTGATGTTGATTGGGAAGGAAGTATTCATGACAAGAAGAGCACCTTAGGTGCAACATTCTTTGTGGGAAACACCTTAGTGTCATGGGCTAGCAAGAAACAAGCCTCCATTTATTTATCAATTGCTAAGGCAGAATATATTACAGTTGCCACTTCTTACTTGAAAATTATATGGATGAAGAAGACCTTGAAGGATATTAAGTTAGAGTTGATTGATCCTATTCCAATCGTGTGTGATAATACAAGTGCCATAAATATCTCTAAGAATCTAGTCATGCATTAAAAAACCAAGCATATCCCTATCAAGTTCCATTTCTTAAGGGAAAAAGTGCAAGCCAATGTTGTTTGACTTGAATATGTGGCCACTAAAGACCAACTTTCTGATATATTTTCTAAGCCACTAGCTAGAGAACCCTCTGAATATATCAGGAAGTAGATAGGAGTTGTGACTCCTCCTCCAAAATGAATCAATTATGGTGTGTGTTTGCAACTACTCAACATGAGGGATCAATGGAAGAGTAGGTTGTAGGGGTAGTATTAAAGGGCATAATTTTCCATTGATCTCAAAGGGGGAGAAGATTGCTGGTGTACCTGAGAAGAACAACAATGAATAAGACCATGCCTCATTTCAAGAGGAGCTAGTGTTGTTTCCATTAATGCCAAAGGAGGAGATTGTTGGACAATTGACTTTGTCTAATGGGATGGTGGAACTTGGTATGTTGGCATTGATGTCAACTGAGCTAGTTTGATATGATTGATGTGTCAAGTTCAGGGGGAGTCCTATGGTTGCTGTAGTCTCTAGAAAATAATCACCATAGTAGAAGGCTTATTGAAGAATCCATAAATTGATGACTATGGTGGTTGGGAGTCCAGGTTCTTGGCACAAGAAGACAAGTTTGGAAGAGATTTTGGAGCCATTTTCAGGTTATGAATGGGCTCAAAGACTGCATCAAACCTTCTCCACTGGAAATTTATTTTAAGAATATTTCCAATGGTATGTGGAAGTCTAGAAATTCCCATATAGATAAAAAGTTATTGATAACTGAAGTAAGGAGCTTGGAGTCCTTAGAAGGAGGCCAAATTTCGGAAGACCAAAATTTTGGAACCCAAAATATGGGACCTCGAGAGTCTATAGATTTCAAAACTTGAAATATTAGAGTGAGTCACAATATCGGAGGTCAAAGCCTCAGTTAATCTTAGCAGGTCATATCAGAGGTCCAAGCACATCAGGACACAATATAGGAACCTCAGAGCAGAGGATATATTCGAATATCGGAAGGTTGAGGCCATTGAAACCTCATAACCTCATAATTCATTATAGAATGAAATTCCTTGAAAGTGACGAGGTTTAAAAAGGAGAATAAATACAAGGAAAATTGTTGAAAAACCAAGGAATGATGGACCCCTTCTTTCTCCACCAATAGACATATGGAAACAAGTAACTAGCCCCTCAAGAGCCGACGATGAAGATGATGTCATCATGATGTAGTAGCTTGGAGGACACGTGGCAATCAGATTCGGAAATATTAGGTGGTCTAATGGCGCAAATCTTGGTGAAAAGTGTCACCACTAAGGAGATGCCACGTGGAAAATATGACGAAAACATGACATCATTTAAGGGTTCGGCATATCGGAAGTTGGATTTTTTGTAACTCATGTCTAATTGTTTTAAGGAAATGTTTCAATCTGAGGAAAGGGGCTCCAATGTGGATTGGAATTTGGTCTTGGTGTTCAGAGAACCAAGGGCGCAAAGTATGGCTAGCACTAAAGGGCTATATAGTA
The DNA here is from genome assembly GCA_034641835.2 of Pinus albicaulis. Taxonomy (NCBI): domain Eukaryota; kingdom Viridiplantae; phylum Streptophyta; class Pinopsida; order Pinales; family Pinaceae; genus Pinus; species Pinus albicaulis. The sequence goes on along the minus strand of CM076572.1, from coordinate 527,349,631 downwards.
TCTCAGAGGTCACTGATTTCAGAACTTCGTTGAAAATGAACTTTGAAGAAAGTTATGTTGTAGGGAGCTCCGGTATTATGTTGGCGTCTAGATGAAGAGACCAAAAAGAACCAAGGGCTAGAGCTATACATAGGGAGATAGGCCCCTGAAAAAACTCTTAAAGCCTTAGCATATAAGAGCTAAGCCACTGGTCCCAACGCCTGGTCCCATGGTGTAAAAAAAAAGGGGTTAAGCAAGAAGGGGCTAAAAGGCCAATCAAAACATTGAATATCATAAAATAAAAGTTACGATAGAGGAAGGCTTCTATATTGCAACAATAAGTCAGCGGTATCAAGGAAGTGGTAACATGAGAAAGAAAACCGTAAGGAGGCTAAGTTGAAAGGGACAAAAGGCATAAGAAGTAAGTAATTTTGTAACTTTTTTCTAATAAAAGTTATGATGAGTGGAGTTATGATACAACAATACAAAGAGTCAAAGGATGAATGGGTAGGAAACTAGAAAATAAATGCAAGCCATAGGAGTTGGTTGATGGAGTTTAATGGCATCTGCAGAGAAAACTAGGATAAGGCAACAAGGACAACGACCCTCAGAGAAGAAATGATGGGATTTTCCCGATGTCAAAGGAAAGCCATCTCTGATCTCCCGTGCACACATTGTAGACTTAATTGAGGAACAAAGAAGCCATGTTGTGGTACAACCAAGATCTTATAGATGAAAATAAGAATGGAGAATCTCTGTGGAGTGCGCAAGCGGACTGAGATTAAAGTATCAGCATGGAGAATCACATAGTGTGTTGGTGAAGCACTGAGGAACCCATTCCCTTGTTTAATGCAGTAGCATAATTCCAACATAAGATGCAACAACAACATGGAGAAGCCAGACAGAGGTACACTTCGGTAGCGTGGAAACATGTAGCAGACACAACAATGTGTAGAGTGCAACAGAGGATCAAAATCAATGATTGCCATTGAGCAAAGAAGGGGGAAGAGAGTGTTGTTGTATATGTTGAATAGAGAAGAGTAGAGAAGTGTGTGTGACAATTGACCAACTAGCCCAAGTGTTGGACTGAAGCAGAGTGTTGCAGAGAGCCTGCGTGTTAGAAGGAAGAGGGCAGAGGATATGTAGCTTCTGTGTGAGGCTGAGAGAGCCTGTGGAATAGTAGACGAATGAGGGCAGAAGTTAATTCTGCAGTAAAACCAGATTGATATTTTTCTGTGTTTTTATTTGCCTATGTTTTCAGTTTGAAAATTGTATGAAAAGTAGAAAAGTGGTTAGAGCAGGTGGTGGTCTACATTCATAAGAGGTTGGTGCCTCTTGGAAAGTGGGCGCTTGCTATCCTAACAGGGTCGGTACCTCCTATGAGTGGGTGCTCACAAAAAAATTGATGTAATTAAGTAGTTGATTAATTTACATCATAACAAACAAACAGATTGGTGATTTTCTCCCTTTGAGTTTCCACGTAAAAATACCAGTGTCAATATGTGTATGCTGCTCATGTGATGGATTGTATGTACAGTAAATGCCTTATCTTACTGCTTATTTGTATTATGTATAAATGCTCTCATAAATAATAGATAATAAAGAAAAAAACTAAAAACATATATATATATATATATATTTTAAAACCTCACTATTATTGATTCACCCCTTTTCTTAATAATTCTTTATTTCAACACTTTTCTACTATATTTCAATTATACTTATAAATATAACACAATAAAATTAAGAAAATTACATAATACAATCTAAAAACCATAAACATACATTTTATTTTCAAAATTATAACAACACACCATTCTATTTCTATTTTAGAAAATTCACCAATCCAACCATAACCATGCAATATATCTATTATTATTTGAAATAAAACCTACATTTCAAAAGTTCTCATTGCATATTTCATTTCCTATTAAGAATTAAGAAATAGGAAATTATATCTCTCACATATCTAAATTAATAAAATATCTTAATCATTATAGCTTATCATAAACATATATCTCACGTATCTAAATTAATAACATATTTTAATAATGGTAGCCTATCACATAGATGGAGTAATCCACTAGGAAGATGTTCTATTATAAAGTTTCTTTATGTTCTATTATAAATCATGAATCATGGTCCTTACTAACTTAGAATGTCGGTTGTCCATGAACCATCTCTCTACTTCATTTGATATTTTATTGAATATTTAATTCAAAGTATGGTGAGGAGAATTGACATTTTATTTAATGCAAATTATAGTCGAGATCTTTTTTTTTAAATAATATTATTATAGAATAAAACATTAGAACCATTTTTATTTGACGTATGACAGATTTAACAAAGACACAATGAGACAGAGTAGAGAGAAAGAAATGAGATGAGGGCGATGGAAGAAAAAGTATATGCTAAAATGAATGGAAGCATCCAATTACTTAAAGACAAGAATTAGTTTAGATATGATGATATCACATGTAAAATAAAATGTGGGTGGGTGAAAAGAACCTAGCGTTGAATATATAGGATATGTGTAAAATGTGGGTGGGTGAAAATAACCTAGCGTTGAATATATAGGATATGTGTGACTCACTGGAGAAGCTTCATGATAAAACTATGCACACAAGATATTTTTTTGTGGTATATAGTAGAGATGATTTGCATTTGTTAAAGTGTGATAAATGTTTATTATTATATTATGTATTTATTAAAGGTTATTTGTGACTTAATTGAGGAGATAAGATTTTTTTTTTTTTTTAAGTATTAATGAAGTTTGTCTTTATATTAGTATAGATTCATTTTAAGTTTGAATTTATCAAGTGTTTAGAGGATCAAATACAAAATTTGAAAATTTTACTCAATAGAACCATTGCAATATTTTATTTATAGTTTGCATTTTCCATAATAAAATATTTTTTTGTGATTACTATATTTCTAAATAGTTATCTCTCTCATATTGGATATCAGAAAGCATATATTAATGAAAGATAAACTCTCTATGTCTATATATAAACATTGATTTTTTTTGTTACTAATATTTTCTTAAAATGTTAAATGTTAACTCCATAATTAGAGAACACTCAAATAAAAGAAGAAACTTCCCTCTACACATACATATTTACTTAATGTGCATATTCAAATACACATCTTTACAATATTAAAAAGCAAGAAATAATTAAAATTTTCAGTGAAGGAATCACACATCTCACTCAAAGTAGAGAGCATTTATGAAAGATATTATATTTTTTTTATTATTGATTACTTTATCTCTCTATATAAAGTTGACATAAAATTATGTTATTTGAAGAGATGAAGTAATGACATATCTCTCTCTTACTAAAAAGAAGAAAGAAATTATGGAAGAAGGTAGAAATTTTATTATTATCAATTACTTAATCTATATTTATATATACAATTGATGTAAATTTCTATTATTTAAGGTGGGCATTGAAGTATTTTATTTATAATAGACATTGATCTGGGATGGGTGACCTCCGAGAAGTCTTGGTTTCCAAGTGCAAGCTCCAAAAGTGATGATTGACACTATGTGATTCATTTCACTAGTTTCAATCCCACTTCTTCACCCCTATGAGCATTACCCGATGGAATGAGTGCTAAGTGGACTATTAAAAAAATCATAAGAAATTAGTTGGTTATGACTACCTTTCATAGAAATGATCATAAATAAATGACTTACTTAACACAATTGAATCCAAAAAATAATATCTAATATTTCTTTTGTTATTAACATTTTTAAATATTTTAAATATAAACATTATTTTATTTTTTTATTATAAATTATGGAAAACATCCCTCCCATACTGCATAGATAGCCTTGAACTCAATGAAGAGATAAATTTCTCTCATTATAAAATGAATTTCTTTGATATAAAAAAATATAAATTAAATAAGTTTATAATAAATATTACATGACTATTTTCAATTTCATTATAAAATTTTGGGTTTGTGTAAGTTTTAGTATGGCATTCAATGGTTCAAGTTATATTATAAGTATATAAAATGGCCATACTCCATAGAGAACCTTCGAACTATATAGATTAAATAAGTTTATAATAAATATTACATGATTATTTTCAATTTCATTATAAAGTTTTGAGTTTGTGTAATTTTTAGTATGGTATTCAATGATTAATGTTATATTATGAGTAGGTATATAAAATGTCCACACTCCATAGACAAGCTCTGAACTCAATGAAGTGATAAATTCTTCTCATTATAAAAATGATTTGATTTTTTGTGATTTAGTATATTTATATATATATTTTTATATAATATTGATTAAATACGTTTATAATAAATATTATATGATTATTTTCAATTTTATTATAGAATTAGAAGTTTTTTAAAGTTTTATTATGGTATTCAATGATTCAAGTTATATAATGAGTAGGTATATAAAATGGTCATGTACAAGTTATTTTAGATAATTTTTAGGATTGTTTAGGTTATTAATGTTATATTTTATCTTCTTTATTTCTTTAGATTTTTAATGAATTTTTAAATTTTTGTTGAATTCATTTGGATGGGGTGTTAATGGTAGGGATTGGGCAACTCACATGTGTCATGCATTTACCACTTTGATCTACTCATCACCTTTCTATGTTCATGGTAGGGTTAGTCCTTGGATAATTGGTGCAAAAGGAGAAGAAATTATTGGGAGGAGTGTGAGCTTCCTCTAGTATGGAATAACGTTGTGATGCTAATTGGAGGTTTTGGAGATTAGTATAGGCGACATCAAATGATGAAGGTCTGATAAAAAAGGTTGATGAAGTGAGTACAATGAAAATGACACTTCCACCATGATGAGATGAGGGTTAAGTTTGGAGGATATGTCGAATCCTTATTATGGATGCAATCTAAATATTCTTATTGGTTAGTTCGTTGAGGGGGGGGGGTGGTAATCTCTGAGTTTTACTAGTGAGTGGAGGGAAAAAAGAAACCAACTTAACGAGAAATGTAACCTCAAAATGAAAACTCTAGCCCAAGAAACTCCCATTTTGGTGCAAAAAACATGAAAACACCCAAAAAAACGAAAAATGTTGATGCTATGTCATTATTATTATTATTTTCTTGGTTTAAAATTCATTTTATTTTTATTTTTGAAATGGCATCAAAAAGAAAAAAAATTATGCAATAAATATGAAAAAACACTCAAAAACAAAAAAATGTTGATGTGCCAAAAACGAAAAAGTGTTGATGTTACATCAACATTTTTTTCTCTTAGTTAAAATACAAAAGAAAATAAAAAATGACTTTAAAGACAAAAAATTTGTGCAATAAACATGAAAAAACACCCTAAAATCGAACAATAAATTTGTGCCTCAACATTTTTCTTGTTACTATTCCAACATATTTTAGCCATGGAATTAAAAACCAAATTTCATGACTATAAAAAACCTTAAATTTTCAACATATTTCAAAAGAAAATATCATGTCTAAAAAAAAAATTTAAAATGAATACCCAAATCAAAGAGTCAATATACCAAGAGTAATTTTTTTTTCTAAATACTAAAACTATCTCTCTTTTAAAATCTTAACCTAAGACAACTTGACACAAAGTAACAAAAACTTAAAAATCAATCATCAAATTGACACACAATGGGGGCAAACTTGATCTATTGCAATATAAATTTAAAAATTAACCATCAAATTGATACACAATGGGGGAGAACTTGATCCATTGTAACATAAACTTAAAAATCAATAATCAAAATGACACATAGAGGGGTTGGGTTGCTAGTCGACCAATGAAACAACCCCACAAAAAATCAAAAGTAAAAAAAATAAAAAAATAGATAAGTAAATAAAAATTTAAAAACAAATTTAAAAAACTAAAAAAGAAAAACTTTAAAAAATAAAATAAAAAGTAAAAATTAACATTAAAACATTAAAAAGAATTCTAAAAAATTATATGTATATGTGTATGTGTGTGTGTGTATATATATATATATATATATATATATATGGTTTGTCAAGTTGTTTGAATCTTGAGATGATTGCAAGGATTAACTTTTCGCTTGAGAAACTGCGACCCAAGGGAATATAAGCTGTCAAAATCACCCAGGGATCACACCAAGCCTCGACCACACCAACCCTTAACATAGATGGATTTTTACCCACGAAGTTTCAGACTAGTAACCTTCACATCACAGATTGACTTAGCATTACATCCCAACACCATCTATTCTATGCCCATGGACAACTAAAAAATTATTAAATCATATAAAAATTATCCAAAAAAAGTAAAAAAGAACTAAAATAATTTCAAGCATAATTAAAAAAAAAAAAAAAAAATCCAATAAAAAAGAAAAATTCAAACAATTTTTTTTGAAAAAAACAAAAAAATATTTCTCAAAACGTAAAAAGATTAAAAAAAAAAAAATTACACAAATTTAAAAAAATAAAAAAATAAAAATAAATAACAATAATAATAACATAATATTACTTAATTAATTTTTTTAAACATCGAAAAAAAACAAAAAAAATTGTGGATGACCCCCACCTCGCATTGACACCAAAATGTCGCTGGTTGTGGAGGGGCCCTTTGGAATTGTAGTTGAGGTGGGGGGTCAATTCAATGAATTGATCCCTGCCCCTTGCTATAGCACCAAAGGACCACCAATGGGACATTTGGAGCAGGATTTCCAAATTCGACCCCTACCCACACAACCTATAGGGGTGGGCATTGATTCTGGGAATCTATCCTACACCCATGCCCTTCGCCAAAGGGTTTTTGAGTCTTGATTTTTTTTCATATTTGATTTAATTTTGTATTTAATTAATTTATTGTATGTTTATTTTTTTTATTATTACTCTCTCTCTCTCTCTCTCTCTCTCTCTCTATATATATATATATATATATATATATATATATATATATATATATTTGTGAATCAAACATTTCAATTAATTTAGAAGAAAATTACATCATGTTTTTCACCATTTCAAAACATCTAAGGCATCGCCCTTACTGGATTTATTGACCCTCGAATACAAACATTAAAACATGGCTAAAAGCTTGATAAACAAGAAGACTAGAGATCAATAGCCCAAAGTGACTAGATTTTTCCAAAAAGAAGAATGTATCCCAAAATCATAGTTAACCAACCATGTTACCTAGATCTGGTTTTTCAGGTTCACCATCTCTAGGGCAGCGAAATGATTCATGCACGCATTATTCCAAATGAGCCAGTCTTAAATCGATGTCATCCATTTTCTCCTGAAGGCTCTTTGGCCTCTATGAAGGGAGACTTGCTGGCCCAAGATATGCCATTGATTGTGCTGTATATCCTGTAGAAAAATGATATCCTCGTTCTGGTCATGTTGTTTGTCTCTAGCCAATTTCTCCACCACCACTACCACTACTCGAATTTGGGACTCCGAGGAGTCAAAGGGTGGAGACAAGTCCACTTGACCTGGGGAGTGATCCGGATTTATGTAGGAAGGCAGTAAAATACATAAATAAAAATAAACATGGAGATGCAGTAAAAAATATACTTCATTTCATTAATATCAAATAACTAAAATAAGCTTACAGAAAGAATGGAAATAAAATACCTCGGGCAACAGTAGCTTATCTTTGAGAAGAGATGTCGTGGATACATGCCTCTAAACTATGTTACAATGAGGCATAAGGGAATTTTTATTATTAAAAAACATGGGAATACCCTAAACAACCAAAATCATAACCCCGAGAGATGGAACACCAAGAGTTTGTGGGCCCCGTTGGGGTTAGTTTGGCAACCAAATTATTGGGGTCATAACTTGGTCATATTATCTCCGTTTGGCACATATGATATATAGTTGGAAATTTCTCTCCAAGTGCTACAGGATCAGCATTAGGTCCGTGGTTGCAAACCTAAAATAAATTCCGTTTATGGGGTCAAAACGGCTCCAGAATTTTAGGACCTGAAAAATTGTTAAAAATACTAAATGCTACTATAAACAAGGAAAATGATGAAACCGACTGGAGCTCTAGGTGGGATAGGTGGATGGACACCAATATCCACTTGGATCATTCCTCCCCTCTTAGGAAGCAATGGTCCCCATTGTGTGCAAAGCTTGCATAAGGTGAGGAAATTTCTGTTGAATTTGGTCCCTCGTGAACCACTTGCCCTGGTGAAGGAGTTGGAGTGCTTTGACAACTCGATATAGTTGGATCATCTACTGGCGGGTTTTTTTGATTCGTGTGTCCATGATCGGATCCATTATGGCCTATTCTATGTAGTCTGGGTTTAAATTTGTTGGTGTGAGTTGTTCTGCAATGTCAAAGGTGTCCAAAAATGGTGGAAATTAGGGCCAAAGGCGGTCCACATTGAACACTAGGTGCAGACCAAGGAATGGTGGAATACCGAGCTTAAAGGAATTGTACCCTACAACCTTGGTGATGGTATATGGCCAATATAAAAGTAGGTAGAGCTTGCGGTGGGGCCCAATGAGGCATTCCTTCTACAAATGTAGCCAAACTTTGTCGCCTACCTGTAACTTGTGTGGCACCTGATCCTGATCATGTTGTTGCTTATACTTTGCATTGGTTTTTTCCAATATGCCATGGACCTATTAGCGAATGTGATGAATGTGCTCAATGAAGTTGTTTGCCTTGTCGGCTTTAGAATGGACATGAGTTGAACCTACCTGAGTAGCTGCAAATGGTATGGACACATCAATGGGACATAACGGCTGGAATCTCAAGCCCACCTCAAATGCTCGTTGTGGCCAGTTGAGTTGTCAAGGGCCCGATTATAGCTGTGCTAGATATAGGGGAGGCTTTCATCCCATATGTGTAGATGATTTGAGTTGTACATGCATAGAATGTGTACAATCATCCTATTGACGACCTTAGTTTGGCCATCAATTTGGAGGTGGAAAGTTGTGGACTTAGTGAGCTTGGTGTCCAACATCAACGAGAGACTTGACAAAGATGTACTAAGGAAACTATTGTGCTAATCTAGATAATGGATTATAGGATCTGAGATTATACCCACACTCAATTAAAGAAGAGTTTAGCAGTGGCTTCTGATGTGATATTCTTCTTGCAGGTTGCCATAATGGCCATCTTAGAGAATTTTTTGAAGACCACAAAAACACAGTAATTGACATGCTTGGTAGAAGGAAGGCCTAACATGTTATCCATAGAGATGGATTCCCACGAAGGAATAGGGGTAGGAAATGGAGTATATATGCATTGCTTCTTGATGGTTAGTTTTGAAATGGCACAGACAGTGCAAGATCTTATGTACTGCCCAACATCATGTCAAAGGTTGGGCTAATAGAAATACTTATGTAGTACTGCCATTGTTTTCTCCACCCCAAAATTTCCATACCTAACTGTAGGGCACTTCCCAAATTATCTTGGCACTCTTGCTTGAAGGAACACAGAGGTGTCTTAGGTGGCATAATAGTGCATCCTGGTGGTGAAAATATGGAACTTCCTTACCCTCCAAGAGTGTTTGGTATGTGTTTATGAATTCTGGATCACTTTTGTAGAGATGCGTCCAACCCTAAGTCTTATGCCCATAGGAGTCAAGCACAGTGGTTAATGTCATGATCGATGGTCGACTGAGGCAGTCTGCAACATTATTGGTGATGCCCTTATTGTAGTTGATTTTCAAATGGAACTGTTGCAGGTATGTGGACCAATTTTTATGACGATCATTATGAAACTTCCCTTGTGTCTATATGAACTGCAGGGGTCAGTGATAATTATGGATGAAGGTTTCCTTACCCAAAATTTTTCGGCATGCCTACACAATGGAATACATCTCCTTGTCATAGGTGGGATACTTTCAGGCTATCTCTGAAAGTGTCCCACTGTGATGTGCCACTGGATTCCCTTGCTAAGTAATACTTCCCCAATAGCATAGTCAGAGGCTTCTATCTCAATCTCAAATGGTTTCCACAAGTTTGGTGAGAACCAGTGGAGATCAGAGGCGACGATTCAACTTTGCGAATGCCTTCTATTGAGATTCAGACCAAAATAATTTTTCTTTCGCTCCTCCCTTGGTGACTTTACTCAACGAAAAGTGATATGAGAGAACCCCAACATGAGCATGCGGTAGAAATTTTCAATACCCATAAAGCTACGGAGCTTTTTTAGTGTGGTTGGGGCTGGTCAATCCTGAATGACCTGGATCTTGGATGAGTCTATAGGTACCCCTAACTCATCAATAATGTACCCCATATATTGCACCTTGGTCATGCAAAAAATGCATTTCTTCAAATTGGCACACAACTTGTGTTGGTGCAATGTTTGGAGGACATGTCAAATGTGGTGTGTAGAAATTTGAATAAATAATATATTATTCACCGAGATTCTCCTGATCACACACTATTTTAGCTTCATGCATAATACATAATCTCTTCTACCATTGATCATCACATGCAGAAATAAAATCAATTGCATGCACACATTAAAACCACAAACAATCACACATATGAACACAATATTTAATGGGAAAGCTTAAAGCTGAAAACCCCAACTATCTGTATATTATATGTCATGGAGATCATGTAACAATAATAGTACAAATCTCCTCACAAGATCTCAGCACTACCTCCAATTTCTACACACTATCAAGCTAGATATAGCAAAACACATGCTCCAATCTTTTGCCACTTGATAGCCAGCCTCTATTGCATTTTCAATGCTATGGGAGGGCTTCATTAAATAGATAAACCACCTGGCTTGTACTGCGCAATCCTCATGGGCTTCTCCACCTATCTGTGTGTTTCAAATAGCAACAGTATAGTCACAACTAATATTTAACCTACTCTTTCACCTATCTCTGCACTGGTCTCCACTGAAACTGTCCATGCACTGAAGCTAACTGATGCATTCCTTAGTTGATTAATGAGTTTATAATTAGTGAATTAATTAATAATTAATTCACACCACTCTCACTAATTGTATCAATTAGTTAAACTGAATACAAATAGCTCAACTATGTTTAGATTAGTTAAACTGAATACAACTCCACTAACTTCCTCAATCAAATCCACCAAACTCTGTCACATGAGTTCTAACTGAAGTATCCATGCAATAGCTCCACTTAACCCTTAGGAATAGCGTAATTCCTTCTGTCAGCTCCTGTGCCACATCTATGCACTTAACTGAAGTGCTCCAAGAGAATAAGATAATGTTTAGAGTCTAAACATTATTAAGAGCTAATAATATTCGACATATCTATTTTTAGACTGGCAATCTAAAAATAGATTCCGCCCAATATTTCTAAAAATATAAGTCCATCTATTTTTCCCGACTTGACCAACCATCCACAAATAGCATCCTACAACTCATAGAACATGATCCATATGTCTAAAAATAGACATAGTCTAAAAATAGACTTTGCGCCAAAAATAGCTCCTCGCGGCCTACTTAGTGTAACACGCGACTCTTCTCATCAAGCTCATCATCTTGTTGCAATCTCAACATGGTGGAGGTGCTCTTCCTAACTCTGGTTGAAGATTAGGATGTAATCCAAATACACTGCCATGAAAGAGTTAGTGAATGGTCACAAGATATCATCCATCACCCTCATGAAGGTTGCAGGACCATTCGTCAACCCAAAAGGCTTGACCAACCATTTAAAAAGGCCCTCCTAGGCTTTGAAGGTAGTCTTACAGAAATAAGAGGGTTCAATTGGTACCTGGTGATACCCAGACTTCAAGTAAATATTACTGAATATTTGGCCCCCTTGAGTTGGCCTAGAAGGTCCTCAATACATGGGATTGGATATCTATTCTAGACAGTGATAGTTTTCAATGCCTGATATTCAATACAAAGTCATCGGGCTCCCATAGGGTGATGTACTTGGCCGAATGTGACCTTTTTGCAGCAGCTCTTCAGTCTGCCTCTTTATTTCGTTGTTCTCTAGAACAAAGTGCTAATATATTGGTCCATTGGGTAGCGACGCACCTGGGGTCATATTGATGGAGTGCTTGACCTGATAGTGTAGAGGCATCCCTACAGGTGAGGTGAAGATGTCCCTTTACTCCTCCATGACCTTGTCCATATTTTGTTGCAATGCAGAGGGGCCTTGTTTGGAGGTCATGGTCATAATATCCTTCTTTCCCTGAAGAAGGATCATAAGGAAAACGAATTTCCCAGTTTGGAAAATGAGCTTACGACATGCTTCGTAGTGATCAAAGTGATGGCAGTAGGCGATGCTATGTCTGGTATCTTGTAAAACTTATTACCCAAAGTAATAGTAACACGAGGAGGCCGAGACTCATACACAACATGTCATTTCTACAAGTATGGTTGGCCTAATAATACATCACAAAATTCAAGAGGACAAACATCACATAATATCTCATCCATGAAGGGCTTGATGCTGTAGGGAAGGCGACACTGCTGACTGAGGCCAAGATCCCATCCTTGGTGAAGCCACCTGATGGTGTATGGTTGTGGGTGTGCTATGATCGGAAGGCCCAACCAACTCACGACCTCTACTAAAATGAGATTCTTTTGGCTCACGTTGTCAATAATGAACTACAGCGGGGAACCCTTCACCCACATCTGGTAATGGAAGAGGCACTCCACCTCCTCTCGATATTCATGTTATTCCTTCTAGATCTTGGTGGTGGCAATGGTGGCACTGAGTTCTGCATCAATAATCTACTTCCCTTTTTCATTCCCCTTGTCATAGTTGAGAATTTGGTAGGGTGGTGATTAATTAAAATTCTATACTTGATAATTGCTTGTGAGCTTACTTCTTTAACTTATGTCTTCTCTTCTTAGCTTATTATATCTTTCATCAAGTTAATTATCAAAACACAAGAAACACAAATTTAGGCTCTCATGCCAGGGCTAAAACCTGTCCCTCTTGGAGAGGAAAACCCACAAGAAATTCTTCTTATAGACTTTCAAATGACAAGTACCATGACCATGACATAGACCCTTGACCCTTGTGTGCCTCCAAGACCTTGTCACTGCTTCTTCTAATGACTCCTTCTTTCCAGCACCTTCCTGCACCGTTCAACACCAGCCTTGGATTCTTCCTTCTATGCACTCTTATTGTTGCAACCTTGTATTTTGATAATATCCCTTGTCACACACTTTATTACAAACCTTATCTATACTTCACGTAAGCCCTAGGATCTCAGAGCTTGTCCCTTTTATTTGCATTTACTTCAACTTCTTTTATTATACTTAATATATCCACGTTATTGCTTTTACTTTAGATAAGTACCACTTAGGATTACCCAGACTTATCTACACTTTAACTTTTGACTAAACCGCACTTAAAATATGATTTGATTAGTACCTTAATATGCACTTGAATGATGTAGAATGTAGCCTTTATCTGCACTTTATCACAGTCTTCTTAAATTCTTTATTCTACACCTTAATCCAGATGGATGTTTCCCTAAGTTCGCATTTATCACATACTTCACTATGCTATAATACCTCAGATATATCCACACTTCCTTCAATCCTTAACCCGCACTTGTTCCTATCTTGAAGTCCGCACTTAATCACAGACTTTTCTGAAGTTCACTGCCTCAAATGACCGCGAAGCTTCTTATATATATAGGCATCATATATTTGTTTTAGGCCAACCCTTAAAACTGATTGGAGGCCGACTTGATCGCAACATATAGGCTGACTAGAGGAGCTTATCTTCCAACGTTGAATGAGGATGTCTTGAGGTCTGACTTGAGCCATTTCTCCATAGTTGAGTGACAAGGTCTTGAGGCATATTCTTTATACTAGACACTTCATATACATGATTCTTAATTACACTTATAACCAAAAGACAAAAACTAATAGACATCAAGAAGAAGTCTAAGAACTTGCTCATGAAACCCATGAGGCATAAAACACACACACACACACACAAACACACACACACACATACACATATATTATATTTGTCTTCTTATTTGCATAATTATATAGTCAATATGAAGACCGATCCTAGTTACACTTTTCAACCCACCCTCTTAACTAGGGAGGTATTCATACAAGTACATGGTCACTTTCAAATTGAAGAATCTCATAAGAATAATTGGATTGGTAAACACATATTTATAGCATCATATCAACCAAGAATTTCCTAGTGCAAGGCCTTGACTAACAAGCCTATCCCTCAGCGAGACAATGGGCTACAATGCTGGCGAGACACATGAATCATACACACCATGGTAATTGTCTCTCCAAGGTACATACTCCACCTAGGTTTCCTAGAGTATGACCTTATTTGGACTATTATTCTCTTTGGTATCCGACCCTCAAATAATATCGGTCCCTGACTACTCTTATCTTGAATTCCCTATCACATTCTCAAAGAGTATCGAATGCCAGATGATTACCCAATCCTCCATTCTGTCTTCCCACGTGAAGACCAGAACTATGTGTCTATCCATTCTCTCCAAATGGCCTTCACTGAGACTTACGATTGTTAGTCCTAGTCTAGTGCATGATACATGTATTAGAGAATCATATATGTAACTCTCTCTTAGCTTAGGAAGGAAACACTTCAAGTTTCTTCCAAGAAAGAAACTTACCACCAGACTCCCTCTCAACCAGGGACCTACAACAGCAATGGTGAGACACCGAGCTGCTCATGAAGAATTCCTCCCCTTGATGTCATGGATTTCGATATTGAGGAATATTCAACCATTGGATTCATACGGCATAGATCATCTATCAATTTCATCCACAAGTCTATCAACTATCATAAAGTGATTCATCAGACTTCCTTATCTAGTCCATATTTATGCCATGATGTTTTCCTTCGAATCATCTCCCAAGGATCTTACATCCTTCCACATGATTGGAAGCCCCACATAAACTTATCCAGATAAACATATACATATGAAATTTTAAATCAAAATTTACCTTAGTGATGATATTTCACCATGACATCTTCCGGTAGGCATCAAAATCCTCTATTCAGATTCACACATGTCCTAATTATATGTCTTTTTCAAGGGTCTTCTTATTTACCAGACTTCTATCAGAGTCTACATATCCTCCGAGGAGATCTCCTAGTCACATCTTCTTGGCTTATGGATGATAACCACCGCTTGATATGGTTGCACTTCATGATCTCTTCCTTTCTTTTTCCACACATCTTCATTCCTAAGAAATTCCAATTTCCAGTTACTTGTTTAACCACCTCATATTCCATATGAGGACGTATTATGTTTATTTCATCTGATAATGAAAATTTTTGTAATGGGAGAGATCCTCCTTTATTTTATCATACTTCTAAAGATATAAGTCCATTACCTGCAATGACATGAATTCACAACATCCAGTGTCAACATATAAATATATATATATCTCATACCTTTTCCCTTTGAGTCATAATGTAACAATTTTACTAGAATGAAGAACTTCATTTCCTTGAACTTCTTCATTAATATGTCATCACATCCTAATTCCAGAATTCGATATTATGGAATTCTCGGTGAAACCTTTCTGATTTATTTCTAACTAGTGAATCCATAGAGAATTCCATTAGAAAGTGTTAGCGCTTGTTTCCATATTGACTATTGAATGATGACCCTTGATCTTGATGACTATCTTCTATCAATGTTGTTATCAGTGAGGTTTCCATGATCTCCTTCTTCAGGTGTTCCTCCCATTCTTCTATCATGATGCTTTTAATATACATTGCTTCCTATCATACTATTTTACAACTGACAAAAATCACTTAAAGAGGAAGTTGATCTCAATCATAGTAGAGATATTTTGCTTCTTCTTTCTTAGATTTCTTTGCATCAGGTTCTTCCCTTACTTCTGTGACATGGGCTACTTCCTTTTTCTTCTTGTCCTTTTAGATTTAGGGAAATCCATTTTATAATGCCCATGTTCATTACATCCAAAGCATTGTACTTTTTCCATATTTCTTCTTTTATTTTGAGGACCAAATTTTATGAATCTTCCTTTCTTATTGGACATAGCTGGAAAGGCTTGATTCCCTTCACTTGATCCCATATCATCTTGGCTTTCAATATTGTTTCCTCTATTTTACATAGAGACCATAGATCGTGAAATGGTGTTGATTATTTCTTCTCGTATAAACTTGAAGTGAAGTTTCCCCATTCTTTTGGTATAGCATTCAACACCACTGTAGTCATTTCATTATCAGACATTATTTCTCCCAATTCCTCTAGTTGGTCTCTTATTTAAGAAATAATCATAAAATAGGAAGTTATTCCTTCCTCTTTTGATAATGTAATCTTGTATAGTTCTTTTCTCAGAGAGATTGCTTCTCCTGCAGTACTCACAGATAATATCTCCACCAGTTTCTCATATATTTATTTTGTAGTTTTCAGTTTTGATACATAGGGTATGAGTGAGTCCTTAATGGAATCCTTTGGGCTCTGATTTATCCTTTCATGTACTTGGCATGAGCTGGAGCATCTTATTTTGAGGGTTGAATTGTAGATCCTTCGATGTAGTCCATGAATTCGTCTTCAGTTAGATTCAAATTTGTCCTCTTCTTCCATGCACTAAAGTTTGATGACCCAACCAATTTGTTTCTTTCTTTGAAATAAGTCATTTTGACATATTTAGATAAGATCATAGATACCTACTTGAGTAGGATGACTTCCTCCTTCTAGCAGCTTCTTTGAGGATGATGAAGATAGGAACTCCTTATTACATTGAGTTGTCCTTGATGATAAAGGATGTTTTAAAAAAGATGGTATCTCTTCGAATAATGTCTTAAATATATATATATCTTTGATAATAAATATTATCTTCTTGATTAGGGGATCCTTTGAAGAATATTCCTTGCAAACTGATATAACCTCTTAACCCAAACTTTGATCTTTTCTTCTTTGAGCATCTTCTTGTCAAGTAGCCCTTGTGTCCAACACCTTAGCTTTGATACAATGTTCATAATTTGGTAGGGTGGTGATTAATTCAAATTATATACTCTATAATTACTTATGAGCTTACTTCTTTAACTTATGTCTTCTCATCTTAGCTTATTATATCTTTCATTAATTTAATTATCAAAAAATAAGAAACAAAAATTTAGGCTATTCAAGCCAAGGCCAAAACCTCTCCCTATTGGAGAGGAAAACCCATAAGAAATTATTATTATAGACTTTCATATGATAAGTACCATAACCATGAAATAGACCCTTCACCCTTGTGTGCCTCCAAAACCTTGTCATTGATTCTTCTAATGAATCCTTCTTTCTGGCACCTTCCTACACCGATCTGCACTATTCAACACCAGCCTTGGATTCTTCCTTCTATGCACTGTTAGTGTTGCAACCTTGCATTATGATCATATCCCTTTTCACACACTTTATTATAGGCCTTCTCTATACTTCACGGTAGCCCTAGGATCTCAGATCTTGTCCCTTTTCTTTGCATTTACTGCAACTTCATTTCTTATACTTAATGTAGCCCTGTTATTGCTTTTAATTTAGATAGGTACCACTGAGGATTACCCATAATTATCTGTACTTTAACTTTAGAATAAACCACACTTAAACTCTTACTTGATCAATAGCTTAATCCACACTTGAATTCTCTAGAACAAAGCCCTTATCTGCACTTTATCATGATTTTCTTCAGCACTTTATTCTGCACCTTAATCCAGATGGATGCTGCCCTAACTTCAAATTTATCACATAATTCATTATGCTGTAATACCTAAAAGATATCCACACTTATTTCAATCCTTAACCTGCACTTGTTCATGTCCTAAAGTATACACTTAATCACAGACTTTCCTGAAGTTCATTGCCTCAAATGACCACATAGCTTCTTGTATATATAGGCATCATATCTCTGTTTTATAGGAAACAATATATTGTTGGAAATATCAATATGAATTCATAATAAAAAAGGAGGGGGACATTCTATTATAGTTCTAGTAAGATTGATCTGCAAATTATTAGAAGCACGAAAAAGTGCATTGCTTATGGAGCTTTGGTTTTAACTCAATTCCATGTGTATCTATAGATCATTTATTTTCCTTCGCAATGCATCAATTTCTTCATCCTGGCGATTAAATTTGGCTTTGAGTTGTTGAAGTTCATCCTCAAGAAAAATGATTGTATTAGTTTGCTGATTATTTTCCAATTCAAATCCATATTCTCAAGGTGTAGTTCTTCAAAATGTTGGGGAGGCTTCTTTCCAACCCTACTTCCACTATTATGGGATCATTTCTCCAAAAAAAATACGAAAGAAAATTGTGAGATTGAGGTGAGTTGGGCTGCCCATGGAAAATTTCGAGGAGACAAAATCGGAAGTCAATTTCATTTTCTCTCCCCAAACAAAGGTAAATTGTTGCTTCCCAAACTGGTCAAGAGGACCATAGAGCACCAAATAAGGGAATATTTCTCCCATGAATAGAATTAGTGAAGAAATATTATCACCCCAGAAAAACAGGGATATCCAAAACGAGCTAGAGAAATAAATTATGCTATCGTGAACAAGGATAAGTTGAATTCTGACTTCACAAGTCTGCAAACACACCCACGTCACCAAAATATTTCTCAAATCTCTACCCACAATGCAATAAACTAGAAAATCAATCAGAATTATCCCCCCTTGGTGACAATTGATACCATAAATTGCTAGAATATATTCCCTTCTCAAAGATGTGTTTGGCTAGCACATTGTAGGCATAGCCTCCATGAAAACCGAATACAAGAAATTCCATTTCTATCCATGAGTTTAATCACAAGGTCGAATAACTCATAAAAAAACAAAAATATCTTCCCCATTAAATTCCATAATAGCCCACCTCCTTGGAGCCATCATATTTTCCGCTGTGAAATCAAGATATCGAATGTGGTATCGTTCGACCACCTCTCTTGGTGCATGCAAGCACATTGGGAGGATGACCTCTACATGGTTTGCATGCACACAATCAACCACCTCACCTTGTATGAAGTGACAAAACTATGAATCATGAAAATTGCTATTATTTCCCATGAGAGGGAAGGACACGGTTACGTGGGGGGAATTAATATTATTTTCTCAATTTTCCATAAGTGTCCGCCTACTATCACCATATTTTCTTGTATATTCGCTTCTCCATTTTGAAATATGAGGATATGGTGAAAGGTATTACTATGAAAGTAGACAAGGACTCCCCAAATTATATGAAGAAGAAGTTTAAGTTTATTTTCCTTAAGAAAAGAACTTATATAGAGATATTGGATGGTGAGGAGAGAATCTCCTATTATTGCAATGAGTAATTTCCATTTTTTTTACCAAATTTAGTCCTCAGCAAGAGACTATGCATTTCAACCTAATTTTTTGTCTTCTTGCCTAGCCCCAAGGAGTACTTCAACACTTGTTCTCCATCAAGATTAAGGATAATCTCTCCCCATTCTGCCACCATTGAATAAATTTTGATTTTAGCTATTTTATAATGTTTTGAATTATTTTATTCTATTTTTTCCCCTTTTTTGCTATTTAAAAAAAAAATTGAAATATCAGTCACCTAGGCCCTTGAGAGAGATACTATTAAACCAATGGAGGGTGGGTCAAATGGTACCCATCCTAATCAATATTAAGGGTGGGGTCCATCCCTTAACCTCATCTTAGAACTTGGAGAATATTACCAAGCGCTTTGGGGATGTGTAGATTGAGGAGCAACTAAAATCCCACTCTATTTGATCCTTGGATGGAGTAATCTCAATTTCTCTTTCTATTTATATGTTGTTATGAATAGTCATAGGAAACTAAATATTGAAAAATTTCCTTTTGATGTTCTAGTTAATAGAAAATACCAAGTTTTGTTCAAGTGTTTGGATATCAAGCAAGTGGGTGGACTAGTTTCCCTTGAGGTAGTTAACCATTAGGGATTGGTTGTGAATTATCTCTGGGTTTTTTAGATTAAATACAAATCCTAATATTCCACGTGTCAACTCCTTGGTGAGCATAAAAGGAAATCTGCATCTGCTTGATTTTGAAATATGAGGATATGGTGAAAGGTCTTACTATGAAAGTGGACGAGGACTCCCCAAATTATATGAAGAAGAAGTTTAAGTTTATTTTCCTTAGGAAAAGAACCTATATAGAGATATTGGATGGTGAGGAGAGAATATCCCATTATTACAATTTGAGTAATTTCCATTTCTTTTGCCAAATTTAGTCCTGAGCAAGAGACTATACATTTCAACCTAATTTTTGGTCTTCTTGCCTAGCCCCAAGAGTACTTCAACACTTGTTCTCCATCAGGATTAAGGATAATCCCTCCCCATCCTGCCACCCATGAATAAATTTTGATTTTAACTAGTTTATAATGTTTTGAATGATTGTATTCCCTTTTTTTCTATATATATATATTTTTAAATTGAAATATCAGTCTCCTAGGCCCTTGAGGGAGTTACCACTCAACCAATGGAGGGTGGGTCAAATGGTACCCATCCTAATCAATCTTAAGGGTGGGGTCCATCCCTTAACCTCATCTTAGAACTTAGAGAATATTGCCAAGAGATTTGGGGATGTGTAGATTGAGGAGCAACTCCAATCCCACTCTATTTGATCCTTGGATGGAGTACTCTTAATTTCTCTTTCTATTTATATGTTGTTATGAATAGTCATTGGAAACTAAATCTTGAAATATTTCCTTTTGATGCTCGAGTTAATAGAAAATACCAAGTTTTGTTCAAGTGTTTGGATATCAAGAAAGTGGGTGGAATAGTTTCCCTTGAGGTAGTTAACCATCAGGGATTGGTTATGAATTATCTCTGGGTTTTTTAGATTAAAAACAAATCCTAATATTCCATGTGTCATCTCCTTGGTGAGCATAAAATGAAGTCTACATCTACTTGATTTTGAAATATGAGGATATGGTGAAAATTCTTACTATGAAAGTGGACGGGGAATCCCTAAATTATATGAAGAAGAAGTTTAAGTTTATTTTCCTTAGGAAAAGAACCTATATAGAGATATTGGATGGCAAGGAGAGAATCTCCCATTATTACAATCTAAGTAATTTCCATTTCTTTTGCCAAATTTAGTCTTGAGCAAGAGACTATACATTTCAACCTAATTGTTGGTATTATTTCCTAGCCCCAAGGAGTACTTCAACAATTGTTCTCCATCGGGATTATGGATAATCCCTCCCCATCCTACCACCCTTGAATAAATTTTGATTTTAACTAGTTTATAAAGTTTTGAATTATTTTATTTATTTTATTCCCTTTTTGCTATTTTTTTTTTTTAAATTGAAATATCAATCTCATAGGCCCCTAAGGGAGCTACTACTCAACTAATGGAGGGTGGATCAAATGGTACTCATCCTAATCAGTCTTAAGGGTGAGGTCCATCCCTTAACCTCATATTAGAAATTGGATAATATTTCCAAGAGCTTTGGGGATGTGTAGATTGAGGAGAAACTACAATCCCATTCTATTTGATCCTTGGATGGAGTACTCTCAATTTCTCTTTCTATTTATATGTTGTTATGAATAGTCATAGGAAACTAAATCTTGAAAAATTTCCTTTTGATGCTCTAGTTAATAGAAAATACCAAGTTTTGTTCAAGTGTTTGGATATCAAGCAAGTGGGTGGACTAGTTTCCCTTGAGGTAGTTAACCATCAAGGATTGGTTGTGAATTATCTCCGGGTTTTCTAGATTAAAAACAAATCCTAATGTACCATGTGTCAACTCCTTGGTGAGCATAAAAGGAAATCTGCATCTGCTTGATTTTGAAATATGAGAATATGGTGAAAGGTATTACTATGAAAGTGGACGAGGACTCCCCAAATTATATGAAGAAGAAGTCTAAGTTTATTTTCCTTAGGAAAAGAACCTATATAGAGATATTGGATGGTGAGGAAATAATCTCCCATTATTACAATCTGAGTAATTTCCATTTCTTTTGCCAAATTTAGTCCTGAGAAAGAGACTATACATTTCAACCTAATTGTTGGTCTTCTTGCCTAGCCCCAAGGAGAAATTCAACACTTGTTCTCCATCAAGATTAAGGATAATCCGTCCCCATCCTGCCACCCTTGAATCAATTTTGATTTTAACTAGTTTATAATGTTTTGATTTATTTTATTTTATTTTTCCCCTTTTTTGCTATATTTTTTTTAAACCAGATTTTTGTTTTAAATGTTTTTGATTGTTTTTTTGTTATTTTGATTTTTTTGTCAAAGTTTTATTTATTTTTATTTTTTTGTTATTTTTTCTTGAAGTTTTATGTGAATCATTATTTTTGGAAAGAAAAAACTTCAAATATTGTTATTTTTGGAAATAAAAAAATTCAAACATTGTTATTTTTAGACATAAAATTCATAAGAGTTCCATAAAATTTGCTATTTTTTCGATGTTTTTTTTTTTTTTTTTTTTAAATTTTTAATCTTATTTTTATTTTTAATTTTTTCCACAAAAATCGTGTATTCAGCATGCCATTTTTAGTGAAAATGTTCTGAAATGCATATTTATTTATTTATTTATATCTATATGCCGAATGTGTATTTTTTTGTCAAATTTTTTTTTTTTTTTTTTAGAGACAATTATTTTATGTGTATTGA
Organism: Pinus albicaulis; assembly: GCA_034641835.2. Lineage (NCBI taxonomy): Eukaryota > Viridiplantae > Streptophyta > Pinopsida > Pinales > Pinaceae > Pinus > Pinus albicaulis. Next base: position 527,327,157 of record CM076572.1, on the reverse strand, counting down.
AGTATTAATTAATGATACATAAATACCTAAACTTCCTAACTTCATGTATTCATTTTATTATTATTTTTAAACTTTATAAAAAATTAAAAAAATTCATTACAAAAAGCATTGCAAAGAAAAACAAAAAACAAAAACTTGAAAAATACTTAAAAAAACAAATATATGAGGAAGGAACAAAGAAGAAGATGAAGAAGACAACTTGAAAAATGGTTAAATAATTTTTTTTTATTTTTTAAATGTGCATATTTTTGACACAAGAAAATTGAAAGTGTCAAAAATATGCCCCGTAAAAAAAGGTTAATGTTGCATCAACACTTTTCAAAATCAACATGAAAATCAACTACATTTAAGAAGAATTTCCATACTTAATACATAAGAAAATTTAAAGTGTTAGAAATATGCACCCCTAAAAAAAAGGTCAATGCTGCATCATCATTTTTCAAAATTAGCATGAAAATCACCAAAATTTTAAAAATTTTCCATATTTAATGAAATTTAAAGTGTGAAAAATCTGCTTCTCTAAAAATAAGGTTGATGATGCATCAATACTTTTTAAAATCGGCATGAAAATTATGATTTGATGTGACCTCTAGAAAAACTAGAACTTAGTATATTTCTCGTTAAGTTGGTAACTTTGTTAGGGAAGATTGGTGGTGTTTTGAACAAGTATGCCTTCCTAAAACTTAACACTATTATAAGGTGGCACAATTTACATTCCTTTATTCTTGTTTTGTATCATTTTGTTCCTACTTCTAGTTGGGAATGAGATGGGTATATAGCTTCACAAGGTGCTCTCAAAGGCGAAAATTTGTGTCTACCTGGAGAAGGAGCTAAGGTGGATGGGGGTTCAAACCCTAAATCCCCTATTTGATACTATTGTTCGGTGGGTTTTTTTTTTGGTGTTCAATTTCTAGAGTTTTTAAATTAGTATAGGTATTATAGCTTGTGGTGTTTCCATAGTTGGATGTGGGAGAAAGAGGAAGCATAGTGTGGCAGTTGGTATAGTTTCCTCAGCCTAATCCATTAATTAATCTATGGTTATTGGTGAGGTTTGAAAGGTCGAGAAAACTTACCATTATCAATGTTTAGAAGTGGAAAAATAGGGAATGGAACTAGTTGAAAAGGTGCAAGAAAAATGGATGAACCATTTTAAGGCCCAGAATACTAAGGAGGTTCAGGGATTGGTATCCATCCTAGTTCACTTACTCACAAGACACACCAATTTTTTTAAAATTGCAGAAATGTATTGGGTAGTAAAGACCATCATTTCTCAAGATATTGGAGAAGACCAAGGTAGACAAAGATGACATTATTCACACAATTAAAATATTTGAGGGTAAGTTCGAAGCTATGTGCAAGTGGGTATTAAAAATTGAAATATCAGTCACCTAGGCCCTTGAGGGAGCTACTACTCAACCAATGGAGGGTGGGTCAAATGGTACCCATCCTAATCAATCTTATGGGTGGGGTCCCTTAACCTCATCTTAGAACTTGGAGAATATTTCCAAGAGCTTTGGGGATGTGTAAATTGAGGAGCAAATACAATCCCACTCTATTTGATCCTTGGAAGGAGTACTCTCAATTTCTCTTTTTATTTTTATGTTGTTATGAATAGTTATAGGAAATTAAATCTTGAAAATTTTCCTTTTGATTCTCTAGTTAATAGAAAATACCAAGTTTTGTTCAAGTGTTTGGATATCAAGCAAGTGGGTGGACTAGTTTCCCTTGAGGTAGTTAACCATCAGGGATTGGTTGTGAATTATCTCCGGTTTTTTAGATTAAAAACAAATCTTAATATTCCATGTGTCAACTCCTTGGTGAGCATAAAAGGAAATCTGCATCTGCTTGATTTTGAGCAATACACCAAGAAAATGTGCTCAAATATAAGGATTTTTTTTAAAAATTGCTTTATATAATATCGTTGACATTAAAATATTTTACTCAATAAGGACATAGAAATATTTTATTTACGACTCACATTGTCCATATTCAAAAACGTTTTTTTGTTGTTAGTATATTTTTAAATAAATGTCTCTCTCATATTGGATAGTAGAAAACATATATATGTGTGTGTGTGTGTGTGTGTGTGAAATACAAACTCTCTATCCCTCTCTCTCTATATACAACTTAAATTTTTTGTTATTAATATTTTTTTAAATGCTAAATATCAATTCCATATTTAGCATACTAATATGTAAGAAATAATTAAAACTTTCAATGAAGGAATTGGAAATCTCACTTACACTAAAAAGTAGAAAGCACCTATGGAGGAAATTAGAAAATTTTCACTATAAACTACTTTATTTCTATATATAAAGTTGACATAGAATTATAAAATTATGTTATTTAAGGTGTTGATGTAATTACATCCCTCTCATACCAAAAAGTAGAAAGAAAATATGTAGGAAATTATGATTTATTATTATTATTATTATTATTATTAATTACTTTATCTCTCTTTATATATAAATTTGATGTAAAATCATGTTATTTAAGGTGGACATTGAAGAGTTTTATCTATAGTGGACATTGGCATATTTTTTTTGTTATTAAAATTTTTTAATTTTTTTTATTGTAGGTATTATTTTATTTCTTTTAATGTAATATTATGGGACAACATCTCTCTAATTCTTGTTTTGTATCATCTAGTTCCTACTTCTGGATGGGATCATGATGGGTATTTGGCTTAGCAAGGTTTCTTCAAAGGTGCAATTCTATGTCTATTTGCAGAAGGAGCTAAGGTGGGTAGGGGTTAAACCCTACCTCTCCTATTCTATACCATTATTTGGTGGCCTTTTTATTTGGTGTTTTCTTTCTAGAGGTTTTAAATTAGTATAGGTAGTATGGCTTGTGGTTTTTCATTAGTTGGAGGTGGGAAAAAGAAGAAACGAATTATGGTGGTTGGTATAGTTTCCTCAACTTAATCCATTAATTCACCTAGGGTTGTTGGTGAGGCTTGGGAGGATAATACAACTTACCATGTTGATTGCTTAGAGGTGGATAAATAGGAAATGGAACAACTAGAAAAGGAGTGCAAGAGAAAAGGATCAGCCTTTATAAGGACATATCATTGAGGAGGTTTAGAGATGGGTATTCAACCTAGTTCACTCGCGCACAAGTGAGACCATTTTTTTTTTAAATTGAGAAATATATTGGTTGGTAGAGACCATAAATGCTCAATATTTGGAGAAAAAAAAGGTATATCAAGAGGAAATTCTTCACACAATTATAATCTTTGAGGGTAAATTTGAAGGCATGTAAAAGTGGGTATTCAAAATTGAAATCTCAATCACCTAGGTCCTTGAGGAGCAACTACTTAACAAAAGGAGAATGGGTCAAATAGTACCCATCCTGCCCCAATTACTCTTAAGGGTGAGGTCTATCCCTCAACCTCATCTTAGAACCAGGAGAAGAATTCTAAGAGATTTGGGGATGTGTAGATTTAGGATCAACTACCATCCCACTCTATTTGATCCTTGGCTAGAGTAATATAAATTTTTCTTTCTCTGCTTATATGTTGTTATGAATTATCATAGGCAACTAGATCTTGAAAATTTCCTTTTGATGCTATTGTTAATAGAAAATCGCAAGTTGTGTTCAAGTGTTTGGATATCAAGCTAGCGAGCAGATTGGTTTACCTTGAGGTAGTTAACCATTAGGAATTGGTTGAAATTATATTTTTTCCATAATGTGAATTGGGTTTTTAAGATTAAAAAAAATCGTAATATGCCATGTGTCAAATCCTTTCCGAGCATAAAAGGACCCTCACATGTCCTCAATTTTGAGCAATACACCAAATAACTGTGTTAAACCATAATGATTTATTTTTCTTTTAAAATTGTTTTATATAATATAGTTGAGATTAAAATATTCTACTCAATAAGGGTATCATAATATTTTATTTATGACTCACATTTTCCTATTTTAGTATATCTTCAAGTAGACATCTTGTCTTATTGGATAGTAGAAAGCATACATCTATGAAAGACAAACTCTCTATGTCTCCTTCTATACATACACATTGAATTGTTTTGTAATAGTATACTTTTAAAATGCTAAATGTCAACTCCATAATTAGAAAACACTTATCAATAAAATATTAAACCTCTCTTTATATATATATATATATATATATATATATATATATATATATATATATATATATATATATATATATATATATATATATATATATATATATATATATATATATATATATATGCACTAATGGAAAAAATTATTACTAACAATCACTTTATCTCTATATATAAAGTTGATATAAAATTATGTTAATTAAGGTGAAGTAATTACATATCTCATTCATACCAAAAAATAGAAACCAATTATGGAAGAAATTAGAAAATTGTTTATTATCAATTAATTTATCTCTCTTTACATATAAAGTTGATGTAAAATTATGTTATCTAAGGTGGACATTGAAGTATTTATTTATAGCCACATTGAAAGATTTTTTGTTATTAAAATTCTTAATTTTTTAATGTAGCTATTATTTTATTTCTTTTGATATTTGCATTTATGGAAAAAATTGTTACTGTCAATTACTTTATCTGTATATATAAGGTTGGTATAAAATTATGTTAATTAAGGTGAAGTAATTACACATCTAGCTCATACCAAAAAATAGAAATCAATTATGGAAGAAATTAGAAATTTTTTAATTAGAAATTACTTTATCTCTCTTTACAGATAAAGTTGATGTAAAATTACGTTATCTAAGGACGACACTGAAGTATTTTAATTATAGCTACATTGAAATATTTTTTGTTATATATATACACACACACACACACACACACACACACACACACACACACACACACACACACACACACACACACACACACACACATATATATATATTTTTTTTTAATGTAACGTTACATAAAACATCTCACACACACACACACACACACACACACACACACATATATATATATATATATATATATATATATATATATATATATTTTTTTTTTAATGTAACGTTACATAAAACATCTCTCCCATATTGATTTATAGATAACCTCTTGGCCCAATGAAAATATAAAGTCCTCTCATGATAAAAATGATCTTTTGTGATTTAGTAGAATTTATATTTTTTCAAGATATCAATAAATACAAATTAAATAGTTTTTAAATAAATATTATATAAGTATTTTCAAATTGATTATAAATTTTTTGATTTGTATAATTTTTATTTTGTTATAGCATTCAATGATTCAAGTTATTTTATGAGTAGGTATAGAAAATGGCCTTGTAAAGTTAGTTTATATAATTTTTAGGATGATAAGGTCATCAATGTTATATTCCATCCTCCTTATTTCCTTAATTTTTTAATGAATTTTTAAATTGTTGGTGGATTCACTTGGATGGGATGTCAATGGGTAGGGATGTGACAACCCACTTGTGTCATGCATCCACCACTTTGATATACTCATCACACTCATCATGTCCATGGTAAGATTAATCCTTGGCTAATTGGTAGAAAAGGAGAAGAAATTATGGGGAAGAGTGTGAGCTTCCCCCTAGTTTGGAATAATATTGTGACGCTAATTGAAGGTTTTGGATATTGGTATTGGCCACATCGAGTGATCAAGGTTTGGTGTAGAGGGTTGCAAAAGTGAGGACAAGGAAAAGAACACTACCATCGTCATGAGACAAGGGTTAACTTTGGAAGACACGTCAAACCTATTTTATGGATGTGTAATCTAAATATTCTTCCTGGTTAGTTTGTTGAGGGTGGATGGTAATCTCCAAATTTTTCTAGTGGTGGATGGAAGAATGGTGGAATTTTTAACAAGTATTCCTTCCTCAAAATTGACATTCTATTATCATATGGCATGAATTACACTCCTTCAAACTTTTTATGTATCATATGGTTCCTACTTTTGGCTGGGAACGAGATGGGTATCAAGCTTAATAAGGTCTTATCAAAGATGCAGTTCTATGTATAGTTGGAGCAGGAGATAAGGTGGGTGGGGGTCAAACCCTACCTCCCATATTTGATATTTTGTTTTGTGGGTCTTTTTATTTGGTAATTTTTTTACTATAGGTTTTTAATTAGTAGAGGTGGTATGGCTTGTGGTGTTGCCTTAGTTGGAAGTGGGAGAAAGAGGAAACTTAGTGTGGCGGTAGGTAAAATTTCAATCTCAATTGATCCATAAAATTCCATGTATATTCCAATGGACATTTCATGACAACAAATATACTAAAATTACACTTAAAAATACATAAATATACACTATTAGGGTTTATTCATCTTTAGATCTCTAGATCTATAGATTATTATTTATTACATATGCATGCAAAATAAAATTTATGCAGAAAAGAATGAAACAGAAACTCACAAACCATGATTTGACACAATATATAACCAAGGAAACCCTATTGGGAGAAACACTTAGATGGAAGGTGAGGTCACTCTTCTCTATTACTCTGAATAGAAAATGTCTGTGAGTACAAACAAGTATGGCTTGTGGCCTGTGAGCTACTAAAGTGAAAGAAATCCTCTCTGCATGCTCTATCCCCTACCCCCTTTGTATATTATTCTAAAAAATGGAAAAAATTCACTTGAAAATAATGGAAACCCCTTTTCTCCTAGCATCCCAATTATAACACAAGTCTTCTTCATCCAAAAGGGGCTTCACCGAATGAACCACTGACATATCACATGCATTCATGGCATACTAAAAAATACCCCTAATTTGACTACATATTGGAAAATACCTCTAGAAATCACATTATTTGACCCCCTACCAAGATAGAACCAATACACCTTCCCAATTAAAAAAACCCTACTTTAACTAGATATTGTAGGTATCCATTTTTCACTAAAAGTTTTATGTAATACCCCTGGTTAAATTTCATGTTAAAAAAAAAATATAACAACAAGGTCATGGGACACATATTCCAAGATGAATGGTGGGGAAAACATCAGAGTGGGTGTTAATTTGGTTTATTATGGCTAAGGAAATCTACAAAAGGCATTGGCTAATGCTTTATAAGGCATGTGGCATTTATTGGAATTTTATTTATGAAAGTAATGTAGATAGGAGAGAAGGAAGGTCAAAGGTCAAAGGTTTTCATGCAAGGAGGAAAATGAAGGAAAATAAAGGAAAATGATGAAAATAGAGGCCTCATTGATAAAAAGGCTTTTGAAGATCAGTTGGTAACCTTTTTTCAGTTCTATGGTGAAGCCCTCTTCTATTCTCTCTCTCATAATCTTGGACACTTAGTGTTTTCTTGGAGCACTCTTGGAGGAGTGTCTAACACTTGGGATTTGGAGCAAGAAAGCAAATGAAATGTGGGAAAGTGCAAGAGAACATCTAGATCAACGACTACAATGGGTTTTGCTTGCAAGTATCAACTTGCATTTATTATTTCCTTGATATTTTTGGAATGAATGGAACATGGATGTGGTTTATTGGTTATGATATGTCATTGGCATGGAGGATTTCCTGGATTGATAGTGGTTTTTCCTAGCCTTTCCATTTCCTAGATAGTCATGGTGTTGTGGCTTTTACTTTTTTTTTTTTTTTTTCTTCTGGTTGGTTTTCATGTGCCTTTGGATGTGCATTGAGTTATTAGTTATTGAAAGTCTTGGTTGGACAAACACTTTGGAAGCCCTATAAAAAATGGGATTGAGTTATTGGTCCTGGAAGCCTTGGTTGGAAAAACACTCTAAAAGCCTTTGGTGGGTTGAGTTAATAGTCCTGAAGCCCTAGTTAGAAAAAACACTCTGGAGCCCTATACAACTTTGGAAGAGAGCGATCTAGTGATGGTTAGTGATGTCCGACCGTGAGGTGGAATCACTGGTTGAGGGTTGAGGTGGTTTGGCATATGGAAGCCCTAGTTTTGTTTTATTTGGTTTATTCCATAAGATCCCACATTCATGCTTGGAATATGGCACAAGAGTGAATGGATGAAAGAAATATTTGGTTCAACCAAGTCTATGGTCGGGTGGTACATGGAAGTCCCTGACTTAGTTGGCACTTTCATACATTAATAAGAGGTATTTTCTATTTTGATCTATGAACATATTTATTGATTATGGCGGTGAAATTATGGTTGAGTTCCATTGCTTATATGTTGGTTATTACGTGTTTATGTGATGGTTATATGATGTATATTATTTATGGCTACTGACATGTTTGATGAATATGTGATTGGTTATTGAATATATGACCTAATAGATGATAATGCAACTAATGTCATAAAACACCAATTCTTCTTAGTGATTCTAAGATAAGTATGAGAACCTTATACTCAGATCTGTTATTAAGACCTGTAGTTTGCGTATTGGTGATATGTTTGACAAAATGAATGTCATAGTTGGTATTGGTTAAGTAAATTACTTGATCAAGTTTTGTGTTACGGGATTTGTCTTGGTGTAATTTATTTTCTTGGAAAGTCTCATCAAGTTCCAGGCAGTGGTTGGAGAGTAGCTCTGAAAAAGTGGCTTAAATATCGTAGTCTCTGGCACATAACTGGTTGAAAAAGGGTGCAGCCTCTCCCTTGTATGCACATTATGGGAGAAACTATAGGGTTACAGTCACATTCATGCCATGTCATGGGAATGAATGATGGTTTAATTCATTGAAAGGCCAGGCTAACTCAGGGGTTTGGCACATGGAGAGGTAGATTGGATCCTGGGGGTCCTATAACACCTGGGTAAGGTCTGTAAAGTGTTGGTTCATCGGTTCCACTTCCTTAATTGTGCTTGGAGTGTTTAATAATATAATAGTAACTATTCATCACATTTTTACCCCAATGGACTGATAAGCTTTGGTAAGTGTGGGAGGAGGGTGGTTATAAAGTGGTATTAGAGCATGGTTCAACACATGGATTGGATGGGAGGAATGTGTTTGTCATGCATACATGTCGATTGCATATGTGATCCTTATTATTGTGGTCTATGTTCTTGTTGAATATGCATGTATTTGGTCATAGTTGCAGTGGTGTCACCATGTGAAATTTGATGGTGTTGTTGATTGGATGTGGTCGTTGTGAGTATATGTCGGTTATGCATTTGGTATAGATGCCAGTGTATATATTTTGTTATGCATGAACTGTCATGGTTAAGGTTGTTTTCATGCATGAGGTCATCATTGGAATTTTTGGTCATTATGATGCTATTGGTATGTTATGATGTTGATGTGATGCTCGAGATAGAGCAGGAGATGTAAATCTTAATAGTAAAGTTGCAGCACTATACTTTGGGGTACGAGCAGACTGTCACACCTACATGGTATGCTTGGCATGCATGTATGTTAGTTAATGGATTGTTATATGCATTAGGGTTATATACATGATTTTCATTTTATTTTTGTTGTGGTTACATAAATGGTAGATGCTATGGAATCAATGTGGTCATATGCACATGTGTCAAATAGTCATGAATGATAGTGACTTGTTGTTATATGCATTGTTGTTGTTGTTTTATGTTAGTTAACTTGATGATTATGTTATATGTTGTTGATAAGTATCTTGTTGATTTTTATATGATAGTTAACTTGATGATTATGTTATATGTTGTTGATGAGTATGTTATATGTTAAATTATTGATTGTTATATGTTAGTTAACTTGATTATTAGGGTTAATGCATTAGGATATTGATGTTATATGTATCACGTTGATCTAGATTGGTTTGTGTAGATGGCTATGTTTTTGACATTCATGTATGAGATGATATACTTGTGATGTTGTGTCGTATTAATTTGGACTGAATTGTACAAATGTGATAGCCTCCCCTAAGATACATTGAGGTATTAGTTTGATTATTTTGGCAATTTGGTTTATCTAACATGGTATGTTTACAAGTTGATTAAATGATTGATTAGTTGCATGATATGAGTTTCTATCTATAAGATTATGTAAATGAATGATATTGTCTTAAAATAATGGTACTAATATAGTATGTGTTGATACAACTCATATGTACATGAGTGTAAGTGGGTGCTAGTTGTATTTTTATGGCTGGTAACTGTGAGTTGATTATGATATGTTTGTTAGTATGGGTAAAGGTTGATTTCAAATTAACGGATATGTTGTGTTGATATTTGGAACATGTGATTGATATGTGTGAACAGTTGCAAGGGAAACATGCTTAGTAATAGAACGACAAGGTAACAATTGATTTGTTTATATAAGTAACAACTCGGTGATATGGTAATGCATAATAAAAACTCAATTGCAACAAGGTAAAGAGGTAAAAGAAAGGAATTGGGTGATAATTCCTTTGGATATGTTTGGAAACTACAATTCCAAATGAATGGGTTATTTGCATGAATGCAAGAATTCTTCTTAACCTTGATTTTGTTTGACATTATGTGGATATGTGTTATATTCTTGAAGATGTATTTGACAAGTATAACAACTAGTTTCTAGTTATGGTTGGATTCGTCAAGGGAATTGGAGTCCCTTGAGAGATGGCATGGACATGTTTAGTTACAAGGCAACACGCTTGGCACATCAAAGTAAGGTAAGTGGTATATAATTATTTATGCATTAAATATTATGTGTTTATCGTAGTATGATAGAGGGAATTGCATGGAAAAAAGACTGCAATGAAATATTGGAGAAGGCTTAGGTTGAGATTTCCTTGGAAGCATTGGGAACCCTGGGGATTGAGTCATAGTGTTTATTTCAAGTATTTTTATTTTGGTCTTTTCTGATGTATTATCCCAAATGGGAGAATGTAGTAATACTGAAACAAAATATAAGAACTGCAGCAAAGTAAACAATAAATCTAAATACACATTAGAATGCATAGAAATAGCTGAGCCATTTTATTATGTGAAGAAGATTCAGTTACAACAGTGTAAAAAATATGAGGTAATCTAGCCAAAGTGATGGCCTAGAATGACCTTGAAAACATGCCAAAGTAGGCAGTGCATAACTGGAGAGCTGCTGGAAGAAAATACTTCACTGTCCCTTCAGTAGATAATGAATATATGACTACAGGCTGAAAAGGGAAATGTATATCTATGAAAATATAGAGCTCTAATGATGCCAAGATTCCATATATGGGCTATATTATGGTAACCCAAGATAACCCAGAAAGGATTTCTCGGATTTGTCATTCTAAGAAAATCACCCTCTTGGGGTTTCACTATACAACTGTTGGGTATGAAGATCTGAAGCTAGATCTGACAAATATATGGCTGAAATATGTCACAAGATCACATCTAAGCTTGAAGGGCTGATCCATTCATTAGATCCTCAAGCTAGAAGCTTAAGATCTAGCTCCTCAATCCTCCTCTGAAGATTGTAGCTGTTGCTACACAACTGCTCATAAAAACTGCACTGTAAAGGAAGGAGGCTCTCTAGCCTACTGCTAAGATGTGAAATGTAGCTCAGAAATGATGGAAATAATGTATACAATGTGAAGGGATGGTCCTCCACTAGATTACTAAATGAAATGCTAGCAACTTCCCTTATCCCTTGGATCTAGAAGAATGGACTGCACAATTATTGATGGGATTGATGCTATTGGGAGATGAATAATAGATGGCCTAATGCCTGATATAGATCTGAAGCACTAGAAGGTTTATCTTGAAGCTCAAGGTGATAGGATGAACCCTTCACCAGTTCCTCAACTAAAATATTGAAGGACAACCTCCTCCTCTCAGATTGATCTTCAGAAATATGCAATTTCTGAATATGGATGTTGTACAGAAAGTAGGAACAATATGGCACCAATGCCTGATGATGAATGAATTACAATACTATTTCAAGAGCTACTCAATGAAAGAGGTGGGATTCCCGACCAGTAACACCTAGTGCTAAACAACACTTGCAATCTTAGCTAAACAAGAAAAGAAAGCATGGAATGTCGGAGGAAAATTCCAGATCTAAACAAATCATACATCAATAATAATATAAAACATGCCTTCTATGTTTCCTTCATCTTCATTATATATTTTTTAAAACTTATTATGCCTTAGCCCACCTCATAAATATGCTGTACATGTGGACATAGGTCTCCATCTTGATTGCACTGTCTCTTCATTATCTCCATCATGTGTGAATGTAATGATCACCCTCTCCATCACATGTGCATTAATTCACCACTTCCTCCATCATCTCATCATATATGCTCTATGATCTTGCATTTGATTCCTTCCAAGATCTTAGATGACTTGTTCAACCTCCATGATCTTTCTCATTAATGAGGCATGATCTCCACTCCTTTCACATTAAGTAGTTGCTCCACTACTCCATTATGTAGATATAGATTTGAAATATCCACATACACACATAAAAAGTGGATTTTATTTATATTTGGGTTTGTGGGTCCCTCCACCCTCTTATTTACTTAATTAATTATGGAAATTAAGAACTCTAATATTCCAATTATCTTGTGGAAAAAATGGGAATATTACAGTCCTCCCCAGAAAAATGTTGCTTGAACTCAAGCAACTGTAAAAGTGGATGCTATAGAAAACAGCCTCCCTCCAAATGGAATCCTCATGTGGAAGGCCTTCCCATCTGTCACAATGTACCATACATGTCCAGCTCCAAAGCTGCCTCTCTAGAATGTCTAGAATGGCCTCTAATTGAAAAGTTAGATACCCTTCCTCATCAATGAATCTCCAAGTGGCAACCATTTGATGACAAAAGATCTCCTCTACACATCAGATACATAAGATGAAGTGGTTCATTCCCAAAGTGGAAAGTCCCAACTCATGAACTATCTCTCCAACCCATGATACATAGAGTAGAATACATCTATCAATGCCCTCGTCATTAGCCCTGTTGGCCATGTAGGAATCAAAAATTACCTCATCACAGTGAAAAACAAGAAGTAGAGACATATGGGAAAACATAAATAATGTCAAACCATATTCTCCAAATAATAACCAATGCAACAAAGCGTTCTGCTGCCATGCTAGATTATCATGAAAGCAAACAAGAGAGCCATATTCTCTCAAAAATATCCATCACAACAATGATTCTTGTTCCCATGCCAAATTTGCATCAATATATATATGAGAGCCATACTCTCTCAATAGAAGCTACTGCAAAAATGAATCTTTCTGCCATGCCACATCATCATTGTACCAAATGTAGTGGCCATATTCTCTCAAGAGAAGCCACCTCAATAAGGCATCTTGATGTCCCCTCACATCATCATTATACCAAGTACAATGACCATAATCCCCGAACAGAAGCCAATGCTGTAAGGCCTCCTATTTCTATCCTCCAACAATGTCATGCAAGGTAATGGAACGAATTCAGTCCATACTCTCCCAATAGTAACCATAGTAACAAGGATTCTTGTTGCCTCCTTAAATCATCATGATGCAAGTCATGGAGCAACAATATAGTAATGGACACATGAGATGTCTCATCAACATAACACAAACAAGCTTCCTTATGCCACATCATGTGAGAGTTATGCTTTCTCCCAAACCCAAGTACATACATGAACATGAGATACATCCCAAATATAAATACATGTAAATACATGATACATATCCCAAAAAGGGGTAAATACAAGGACATAAGATATATCATGTGATGTCCAAACTCTCTCATCAACAACCAAAGTAACCATGCCTTTTTCTTCTGCATTATTCCAATGATGTGTAAGGCATGAGTTAGAAAAACATGACCCATTGGGTGGTAACCATACTCACCCAAGAGAAACTAGCGCAACCATGCTTCTTGCTGCCATGTATCATGGATCTGCTAGTGGTCTGGCAACCCCTTGCTCCACATAATCAACCATTCATCCCAATGAGGATGATGGATCTCATTCTGCAAAAACATGGTATCCTCCCATTGTAGAATACCATCCACCTCAAACTGATGAAGAACTTTTCACTCCATGATATGTTGAAGTGCACCTCAAATGAGATCTCTCCATGAGATCTTCTTCTCATCAGTGGCCCTCCAAAACAAATAAGGTTCTGGATCTGTTGTAGGTAGAAGTTTCTCTTTGAGCTGTGGGATGCTCATTGAGAAAGAGTCATCTTGAAAGGGGAAAATATTTCCCATCTCAAGATGTATACCATCTATCATATTTTCCTCCATTTCTTCATGAATGAAGCTACCATATGATTTCTCAAATAAGGAATGAGTCCTCTTCTTCTCACTGCTTCTCATTAACAACGCTGTAGATCTGCAAGGTAAAACATATGATGTCTCAAAGCAAGGCACAATGTTGAACTCATAGCCAGTCATTATACATAGGATCATACTCATCCCATCTTATGAAACTCTACATTTCAACTCAAAGGGTTGAATGTAGTTCATCAATGAAAAACTAGGATGGTTCTTCATCTCTTCCTTGATTAGATCAAGGGTCCTCTGCGTAGTGATATGATGCTGCTCCAAATCAATATGATGTTCTAACCCTTAGTCATGCATTAACCCTAATGGCATGTCCCCATAAGTTTCAATAAGAGGCACTAAAACAATATGAGATGAAAGTGGATGCATACCTTGGATCAACTAATACCCAGAAACATCTTGCAAGGTTACAAGAGTTTCCTCTTCCAGTGCAAAGGTCTCTCCAACTGTTGGTAAGAGTGATGGTTCCAGTTTTACAAGTGTACCAGCACTGGTATATGTCTTCTCCTCATCATGCATCTCATCAATCATGCATGGGGCTCCCAATGTCAAGAAATCAATATCATCTTGCAAAGATGCAAGTGATTCTCGTCTTGATATAAGTACATATGCAACTGGTGGTGGTAGAGGCTTTTCGTCCTAAGTGATAGTGATGAAATTTTCTCTTAGATATTCATGTACTATCTCCTTCATGATGGGACATGTCACTATGTGAGATTTTTTTGGTTTCTTTCTACCATATCTCTTCTTCCATGTGTGATACATGAATGAACCACCAATTTCTTTCTTCACCATCTAGGTGTAGCGCTGCAACCTCCACAGCCTCTCTTTATGATATAGGATATTTTAGAAAGAATGTAAATAATTCTTCCCTCCAAGCCCTTAATGTTCTTGTGGAGGACCCATCAAATGTAGGTAAGAAGAATCTATGCCTCTTTCTTCTCTTGTTGCTTCTGGATCTCCTCTCTTCTTTGAGTTGTAGAAACTGTTGGAGAGAGAGATTCTCCTTCAATTCTATAGGATGTGACTTGTATTCAGACATATATTCACTTAGGGTCTCATGCCCCAAGTCTTCTACATATTCAGACCAGTCCTTTTTCTCAAAGAAAGTGGATCTAGTGGAATAATGTGAAGCTCTTTGATTCTCTGGTCTTCTTTGTTGTTGAAAATAAGTGTTGGGACCTTCTTCATCTTGAAACCTTCTTGAGGTTTATCTTTTCCTTTCTCTTCTTGTTTCATTAATCTCCTTAGAGAGATCCTTCATAGATATAAAGGAATATGAGGCAAAAATTAATCTCTCCATAGTAGGTCTCTACTATCTGATTTTCATATGTTGTCAAAATTTCCACAAGCTGAGCCAAAGATCATGCTTTGATACCATTGTAATATTCCCAAAAGGGAAAATGCAGTAATACTAAAAAAAAATATAATAACTACAAATAAGCAAACAATAAATATGAAGACAACATCAGAATATACAGAGAAGCTGAGCCTTTTTATTATATGGAGAGGATTCAGTTACACAATGTTCAAAATATGAGGGAATCTAGCCAAGAGATGGCCTATAATCACCCTACAAACATGCTACAACTAGCACGACATAACTGGTCAGCTTAGAGGAAGAAATACTGCATCATCCCATTTTCTACTGATGTATATGAAGCTGATGTAAAAGGAAATGTAGATCTATGGAGCTCAGGAGCTCTGATGATGCGAAGATTCAAGATCTGGCCAATGTGATGGGAACCCAAGATAATCCAAAAAGGATTTTCTAGATCTGCAACTTTGGAAAATCACCCTCCTAGGTTTTGATCCTTTGAATGCTAGGTTATACAGATCTGAAGCTAGATCTAATCCAAATATGGCTGCAATATGTTGTACAAATATATCTAAGCTTTGAGGGTTGATCCCTCCTTCAGATCTACAAGCTAGGAGCTTGAGATCTTGTCTCCTCTTCTTCCTCCAAGTTGTAGAAACCAAATATGCAGCTGCTACAGAAACTGCACTTTATAAGAGAGAGAGGCTCCATTCCTACTGAAATGTGCTCCAATAAACTCCAGGATGATAGAAATGGTGATGGAAAGGTGAGGGGACGATCCCTCACGGAATTACTAGCTGAAATACTAGTAACTTCCTTCCTACTTTGGATCTGTAATGGTGAACTGTGAAATCCTTGATGGGACTGTTGTTGATAGGAGGTCAATAATTTTTGGCCTGATGTAAGGTCTATAATAAAGCCCTAGGAATGTTGATATTTAAGCCCAAGGTGATAGGAATAATCCTACACCGGTTCTCCAACTGAAATATTGAAGACAACCTCCACCTCTCAACTGATCTTCAGAAGTTGCATAATTCATGAAGGTAGGTGTTCTACAGAGAATAGAAATAATGTAGCACCAATTCCTGATGAGAATGAAGTAAAACCCTCTTTTAAGAGCTACTCAACAAAAGAGGTGGGATTCCTGACCAGGAACACCTAGTGCTAAACAACACTTGCAATCTTAGCTAAACAACCAAAGAAAGCATGGAATGTCAAATGACAATTCCAGATCTAAATGGACCCTTTCATGAATAATCAAAAACATGGCTTCTATGTTGACTTCATCTTCATTATATAGTTTGTGAAGCTTCTCATGCCTTGGCCCACCTCATAACTGCGCTGTACATGTGGACAAAGGTCTCCATGTTGACTGCACTATCTCTTCATGATTTCCATCATGTGTGAATGTAATGATCACCCTCTCCATCATGTGTGCATTAATGCACCACTTCCTCCATCATCTCATCATAAATGCTCTATGATATTGCATTTGATTCCTTCCAAGATCTTAGTTGACTGCTTCAACCTTCATGATCTTTCTCATTAATGAGGCATGATATCCACTCCTTTCACATTAAGTAGCTACTCTACTACTCCATTATTTAGATATAGATCTGAAATATCCACATACAAACATCAAAATTAGATTTTATTTATCTTTGGGGTTTGTGGGCCTCTATACACTCTTATTTACTCAATTAATTATGGAAATTAAGAACTCTTATATTCCAATTATCTTGTGGAAAAATTGGGGATATTACATGTGATTTGTTGCACTTAACTTGCGACTTTGTGTATGTTTGGTGCAAGGCCCTTCCACTTTGTTTGTGGTGTCATGTTGCTATTAGTGTTTCATGTTCTTGCCTTTATGTTTGAGGGACTTGGGAATTGGTTAGGGAAAGAGGAAGTTAATGGAGGTCAAGAGAGTCAAATGAAACCCGACAGGTAAGGTAAGGCTCAAATGAATCTCGGTGCATGTATAAGGGAAACTGAAGGCATGAGTATGAGATCCATTTGGATAGGTTAGGTCCATTTTTTTAAATGGATGGCGGTAGGATAGTCACAAGAAATTAAAGTAAAGGGATTTGAGGTGTTAGATGCCTTGGGTATGTTGGGAACTATTGTTTTCGATGTTATGCATGTGATGCATGGATAAAGGGAGTTGTATTAACTTTGACCTTATGATATCTAGTGATAGTTTTGTGACTATGAATATGCTAATGTGTGTGTGTGTACTTACACTGTTATTTGACAGAGTCGTCAGGGATCATGATTGTTTCTACGCTAATATTTATATGTAGATACGTATGTATTTATGTATATATGTCACCGTATGATATGGTTTTAGGGATCCTTCTTATGGAGGAATGATTTCTTATGTAGGTGAATGGTATGAAGAGGTTCCTGGTATTATGAGGACGTAAGTGGGAGGAGTAGTCCTGACAAATCTACGAGGTCAGTATCATGTGGATATGAGTTGAAATTATGTGTTTATAATATTCCTATGTTTACGTTATGGAAATGTAATACTGAGAGATACATCAACGAAATGAAAACAATGTGATGAGCGACATGCTAGGATAAGCATGGATTGTAGAAAGACATTGGAAACAAGGTTGCTTGGTAGATAAAATGTGGTTTTGGATGTGAAATGATACTATTGTGAATATGTTGTTCATATTGTATATTAAATTATTATACCCATGGTGTTATGTGCCTGTTTTATATACTGTGTTGTGTGCATATTGCATATGCAGTGCTAGGTATAGATGGTGCTATGTACATGTTGGATATGTGGTGCTGTGTACATATGGTGCTTTGTACATGTTATATATGCAGTGCTATGTACATATGGTGTTCTGTGCATTTTTTACATGTGGTGCTATGTATATATGGTGTTGTGTGCATGCGGCGTTTTTTACATGTTGTACATGTGGTGTTGTGTGCAGGTGGTGCTGTGTACATGTATTTTATGTGGCGATGTGTACATGTGGTGTCGTGTACATTTTTTTCATGTGGTGCATTTGGTACTGTGTACATGTGGTATTGTGTAGACATTATATAGGTGGTGCGGTGTGCATGTGGAATTATGTACATGTTGTGTAGGTGGTGTCGCGTACATGTGATGATGTGCACATGTTGTTCAGGTGGTGTTGTGTACAGGTGTTACTGTGTACATGTTGTACATATGGTACTGGTGTACATGTAGTATTGTGTGCATGTCATACATGCTGTGTTGCAGGCATGTGGTACTATGTATGTGAATTTTATAGTCGTGGTATCATGAAAGGTGTATTGGTTGTGTTTTACTCCGTGTACATATACGTATTGTGTTGCACACTAGATATAGGTGTATGTATTGTGTTGTGTGTTGGGTGTGGGTGTATGTATTGTGTGGTGTTGTATGCAGTGTGTGGATGCACATTTTCTAATATACACTATGTGTATGTGATTAAATATAAGAAAAGGAAGTGGGTGCTTGTCGGGTGTGGCAACCAATCTGGTGTGTGTATAGAAATAACGAAGGAAGAAGTAAGGGTTGATGAAGGATAAGTATAAGTATTTTATTTCAGTTTTTTTATGCATGTGATTTATGATTATTACTTATGATGGTTACATGTGATTTAGATTTGATTTATGATGATTTCATGCGATTCATGATTTTAATTTATGATGGTTTCATTTTGAGCTAACCGGATGTGATATTTTTATACATGATGATTTACTCAAAGATTCTAGGTTGACTTGTTGTGGCAGGAAGTAAACAAGATTTCAAGTTTACCTTATTGACAGGCTAGTGATGATGTATGATGTGAATTTATTTCAATTTATTTTGAATCTAATGGAATTTATTTTCTTGGTACATGAGAGCATGAAAATTCCCGGTTGGGTGGTTGAAACCCACCAGGATGAAGCCTTTCCATGGGAGGGGTCGCTCGAGGGGATGTGGAGCAGAGAAGGGGATTCCTGCGGAACTTGGAAGGTGTGTAATTGCATGGAAGGGGTTGGACATATTTCCTGAGGGACTGTGTAGCAGAGAGGGGAATGATGGGGATGGATTTGTTTTGTTCCTTAGCATTTCCAGATGGAATCAGATGCACATTGGGAGTGTGCCCTAAAACAATGAGACAGTAACTGTTCACTGAGAGGACAATGGCACAAGATTGTACCGTTGAAAATTGAATGCAACATTGACCTTTGCAGTAGATTTTTGACTTCTTGGGAAGGAGGTGGATCTTGGTATTACTTTGAGGGTGGAAGTGTGAACCTATAGATTCCCTTGTTGTTGATACATGTAGCGGATCCTTTTATTTTCTTATTAGAGAAAATGTGCATTTGTGTATATTATTGTAAATATTATATTGAGCTAGTTTATAAATATTCATGAACAATATGGTTATTTTCTAGTTAAAGCAAGTGTGCATGAGTGTATATGTGGTTGTTATTGTAAATATTGTAATGCGATGTGTTATAAATCTCTAGGTATCAAGTTGCATGTATGGTTTCCTTTCTACTTTTGGAATGCATGTCATATGCATGTTGTTTCTTGGTTATGATATGTCATTCAAATGGAGGATTTCCTATATTGACAATGGTTTTTCCTATTCCATTTCTTGTATAGCAATGGTTTTGTGGGTTTTAATTTTGTTTTCTGGTCATTTTTCATGTGCCTTTGGATGTGGGTTGAGTTATTATTTCCTCTAAGTCTTGGTTGGAAAATCGTTATGGAAGCCTTGTAACAACTTGAGTTGAGTTACTAGTCCTAGAAGCCTTGGTTGGAAAAATGATCTGGAAGCCCTTGGTGGATGATTTACTAGTCCTGGAATCCTTGGTTGGAAAAAATCTCTAGAATCCCATCGACAGTTGTGGGTTGAGTTACTAGTCTTGGAAGCCCTGGTTGGAAAAAACACTTTGGAGCCCTAGAAAATTTTGGTAGAGACTGATATGGTGATGGTTAGTGATGTTCGATTGTGAGGTGGAATCACTAGTTGAGGGTTGAGTTGGTTCTGACTTGGAAGCCCTAGTTTGGTTTTGTTTGGTTTATTCCATGAGATCCCACATTCATGTTTAAAATATGGCACGAGGGTGATTGGCTGAAAGAAAGATTTGGTTCATCCCAGTCTATGGTTGGGTGGTAAGTGGAAGTCCATGACTTGATTGGAAATTCAATATATTAATAAGAGGTATTTTCTATTGTGATCTATGAGCATATTTATTGATTATGATGCTGACATTATGGTTGAGTTTCCATGGTTTATATGTTGCTTATTGCTAGTTTATATGATGGTTATATGTTGGTTATATGATGTGTACTATTTATGGCTCCTGACATGTTTGATGAATATGTGATTGGTTTATGAATATATGAACTAATACATGATAATACAACTAATGTGATAAGAAATCAATGTTTCTTAGTGATTCTCAAATAAGTAACAAGCCCATATTTGTATATATGTTGTTAAGCTTTGTAGATGTTAGGTCCCTATATCACTAGTATAGGCCCTTATTATTGTTAGTGTAACCCCCTTATTGTTATTATTAAACCTTTGTAACCCCCATTTTGTTATTATTGTGCCCTTAAATTAGTATTGTTAGGTCGGCTAGGATTACATTGTGGCCCACTAGGATTACATTATGGCCCCATGGACTCCTATATATAGAAAGGAGGTTTTGTAAATTGTATCATCCAAGAATTTTCCATTTATGTAATGTATTGGAGGTTTCCCCCTCGAAGTGGCTTATTTCTAAGGCGTTGATATCTCTTTTCTTCTATTTTTGGAGCTGGTTACACAACATTTGGTATCAGAGCTTTGGATTCTAGGGTTTCGCTGCTCCAAACAGGTCATCGTGGCATTGTCGCTATAACTTTTTTTATACGAAGTTTTAGAAGCTGAAACTTCTAGGGTGCGAAGAAAAAATCCTGAGGAAGCTTGTATAAAAATTTCAGAGTTTGGTTCGCAATAATTTCGGAGATATGATCTGTGGAAGTCAGGTATTTTTTCAGGCTCCTAAACAGGTCATCGTGGAATTTGCGCTATAAATTTTTTTATACGAAGGTTCAGAATCTGAAATTCATATGGTGCGAAGCTGAAATCCTGAGGAAATTCATCAAAAAATTTCAGAGCTTGGTTCGCAATATTTTTGGAGATATGATATGTGGAAGGTAGTGCTTTTTCAGGCTCCTGAATTTCATCTCAAAGAGGTGATCGTGGGAAAAGTTCAATAACTCTCTCTCTGGGCATCGGATTGGAGTGCCGTAAAAAGTGGTTGCAAGTACACGGACTGCAGTTTCTTGGCTATCAATTTCAGAGACGAAGGATGAAACAGTGACACGTGGCAAGTCGTACAAGTTCGCTCTACTGAACCAGTCCAAAATTGGGTCATTGTGGGAGATTGGAAATAACTTTGTCTTGAAGAATCCAAATCAGATCATACCTGTGGAATTTGAAATATAGTTTAGAAGGCTACTACAGCAGTGAATTACAGATATTTAAGATTCTCAATTACAGAGATAATTCAATTTCAATACAGAGCTCCTAAAAAGCAAGTAAAAGGTGTGTATTTTTTTTTTTCCGAATTGCATAAGTCTTGTTTGAAGAATCAAGTTGAATTGATTCCAAGAGAATATTGTAGAATAAATATCAGTATTGGATTCTAAAATGGCCCCTAAAAATAATTCAACTCCCATTAAGCCTTTAGAAGGCTCTACTGTGACTCATGAAGACGAAGAATGGCAACATGACATATCAAAATTACAAGAACAAGTGCAACAACAAATTTCGCTCTCGCAAAGAACAACAAAAAATGAAATGGAAGTTTTGAAGAAAGGCATGGAAACTAAGATGGATGGTTTGAAGAAAGGCGTGGAAGCTAAGATGAATGGTTTGGAAGCTAAGATGGATGGCATGGAAGTGGGCATGGAAGCTAATATTGATGACATGGAAGCTAAGATCGATGAAAACATGAAAGACAACATGGAAAACATGAAGAATGATCTAAAAGCATACATGGAAGGCTTGATGACAAGCTTAAAACAAGAAACGATTCCTAATGGCGTAAATATAGTAGAAGAACATCATGATGAGAACAAAATAAATGTTAATCGTGATTTCATAACCTCTAATGTTGGCGGGAAGAACCACCATATTCCAAAAATGGATATGAGAAAGTTTGATGGAAAGGATCCTGTAACATGGATACTACAGATGGAGCAATATTTTGATCTCCATAATGTGCAAAACACAAAAAAGGTACGCATTGCAACTTTACATTTAGAACAAAATACATTTGTATGGTATCGATGGCTTTGCTCCCGTAAAAAAATTGTCACTTGGTCAATTTTTACGGAGGAAATGATAGCACATTATGAGGATACAAAGAGCAACACCTTCTTAGCCAATTGATAAATCTCAAACAAAAGGGTTTAGTGGGGCAGCACATTGAGGACTTCCAAAAATTGAATATAAGGGTAACTGATATTCCAGAGGAACACAGGATCAATCTCTTCATAGGCACTTTAAAGGATAAAATCCAACATGAAGTTCATGTTTTGGAACCAGATTCATTGGAGAAGGCATTCAGGTTGGCAAGAAAAGTTGAATGTAAAATAATGGTGACAAGGAAGCCTACCACTCAATTCTATAAAGAAGGAAGTGTTGCTACGTCTAGATTTCCACAACCTACAAGGTTGACACCACAACAATTGGAAGAAAAGAGAGCAAAAGGGCTTTGCTACAGTTGTGATAGCAAATACACTAAAGGTCATAAGTGTGCTGAGAAGAAATTATTTTACATAGATTGTGAAGAGGAAGAAGAAATGAACAAGAAGAGGATATACACCAGGAACCAGCCCTAGAAGAGGAAGAAATGAATCCGACCATATCGTGTAATGCACTGGCAGGAATTACCACTCCTCAAACTCTCAAGATACAAGGAAAAATCAAGAAGAAAAAGGTAATAGTGTTGATTTATTCAGGTAGCACCCATAATTTTATTCATTGTAAGGTAGCCAAGGAATTAAATTGTTTCCTATACCCAGCACCAGAATGTCAAGTGATGGTTGCAAATGGAGGAACTATAAATTGCTTTGGAAAATTCCATAATATTAAGCTAACCATGGGGGAATATGTATTGACTAGTCCAATGCTTTCCATTCCTATGGGAGGTGTTGATGTTGTACTAGGAGTACAATGGTTACAATCTTTGGGGACGGTAGCTTTTAATTTTCAAGAACTTTCTTGAAATTTTTTTCAGAAGGAAAGGAAGTCGAATTACGGGGTATTGAAGGGAAGCCAGGAAGGATAATAAGCTCTAATGTCATGACAAAACTTCTAAAGAAAGAACAACGAGGAGTAATTGCACAATTATGCTCACTAGAAGTTCCGACATCAAAATCATCTATTTCTGCAGATCTCCAACAAGTCTTGGACAATCATTCCAAGGTGTTCGAAACTCCCAAAGGACTCCCACCTATTCGTGATCATGATCATGCTATTCATTTGATTCCAGGAAGTGTTCCTCCAAACATCAGGCCTTATAGATATCCTTACTTCCAAAAGAGCGAAATTGAACGTATGATTGCAGAAATGTTAGAGGCGGGTATAATTCAACCTAGTCAAAGTTCTTTCTCTGCTCCTGTAGTTTTAGTACACAAGAAGGATGGATCATGGCGAATGTGTCCGGATTATAGGGAGCTCAATAAGCTCACCATTAAAGACAAATTTCCCATTCCTGTGATTGATGAATTATTGGATGAATTATATGGAGCAATTTATTTTACCAAGTTGGATCTTCGTTCAGGATATCATCAAATTAGAATGAAGACTGAAGATATTCCAAAAATAGCATTTCGAACTCATGAGGGTCATTATGAATTTTTGGTCATGCCTTTGGTCTTACCAATGCACCTTCTACATTTCAAGGGTTGATGAATTCCATTTTCAAACCCTTCCTTAGAAAATTTGTGCTAGTATTTTTTGATGATATACTAATCTACAGCAGGTCTTGGAAGGATCATGTCGAACATGTTGACAGGGTGCTCAAACTATTGCAGGAGAAACAATTATATGCAAAAAAATCCAAATGTTTCTTTGGAGTACAAGAGGTGGAATATTTGGGTCATATTGTATCTCATGAGGGTGTGAAAGTAGACCCTAACAAAATTAAAGCCATTAAGGAATGGAAAGTCCCCACAACCATAAAGAAGTTGCGAGGATTTCTCGGGTTAACAGGGTATTATCGCAAGTTTGTTAAGAATTATGGGAGAATGGCAGCACCTCTAACAACATTATTGAATAAATATGCATTTTCATGGACTCCTGAAGCAACTAAGGCCTTTGAATGTCTTAAGGAGGCAATGTGCCATGCACCGGTCTTAGCTACGCAGACTTCACAAAAACCTTTATTGTGGAATGTGATGCCTCAGGAAATGGAATTGGTGCAGTTTTAATGCAGGAAGGAAGACCCATTGCTTTTGAAAGTCGTCCAATCAAAGGAAAGTATTTACAGAAACCTATTTATGAGAAGGAAATGTTAGCAATACTACATGCACTAGAGAAATGGCGAACTTACCTAATGGGAAGACACTTCAAGGTAAAAACTGATCATGATAGTCTTAAACACTTTTTGGAACAAAGACTATCATCAGAAGAGCAGCAAAAATGGGTCACAAAGATGTTGGGTTATGACTTTGAAATAATCTAAAAAAAGGAAAGCTTAATGTTGTTGAAGATGCACTCTCAAGAAAGAATGAAGAGGTGGAAGCATTGCTTTGTGCCATTTCTATTATCCAACCAGATTGGATAACTGAAGCAAGAGATGAATGGAAGAAGGACAAAGATGTATGGACACTCATTCAAAAGTTGCAAGAAGATCCTAGTACATCTGATACATTTAGTTGGAAAAATGATTCCTTATGGTACAAAGATCGCTTATATCTTTGCAAGAATTCCCAACTAAAACAAAATATTCTTCTGGAATTGCACACTTCTCCTTTAGGAGGACACTCAGGATTTTTAAAAACTTACTAGAGGGTGAAGAAAGAATTTTTTTGGGATGGCCTTAAATCTGATATTCAAAATTTGTGGCGGAATGTTTGGTTTGCCAGCAGAATAAAGTGGAAAAAATTAAGACCCCGGGACTTCTACAACCTTTATCCATTCCAAGTCAACGTTGGGAGGAGATTTCAATGGATTTTATCACAGGTTTACCTAAGTCCAAAGGAAGAGTGTCATCATGGTGGTAGTTGATAGACTTACCAAGTATGCACATTTTTGTGCATTATCTCATCCATTTAAAGCAAGTACAGTTGCTACTACATTTATGGACAGAATTCAAAAGCTACATGGAAGCCCAAGGGTTATTGTGAGCGATAGAGATCCCATTTTTACTAGAAATTTTTGGACGGAGTTATTTTCTTGTTTGGGTACTCAATTAGCTCATAGCTCATCTTATCATCCTCAATACGATGGTCAAACTGAGATAGTAAATAAATGTTTGGAAGGATATCTTCGTTGTTTTGTATCTGATAAACAAATACAATGGGTCAAGTGGTTACCTCTCGCTGAATGGTGGTATAACACTTCCTTCCATACTGCAGCAAAAATGACCCCATTTATGGCACTTTATGGATATCATACACCATCCATCACATCATCTTTAAGAGAAAATTCGAAGGTTCAAGCAGTGGAAGATCACATCGAGCATCAGCAAGAAGTTCTCCAACTCTTAAAGGATAACCTGAATTTGGCACAAAATCGAATGAAACAACAGGCAGATCAACATCACAGCGAGAGAAGTTTTGATGTAGGAGATTGGGTATTTTACGGCTGCAACCATACAAACAAATGTCCCTCAAGCAAGCTAAGAAGGATAATAAATTATCACCAAAGTACTATGGTCCTTACAAGGTGTTGCAAAAGATTGGTTCTATGGCATACAAATTGGAGCTTCCTGCTTCTTCGCGAGTACATCCAGTTTTCCATGTTTCATGCTTAAAGAAGGTTATAGGTGAAAATCTTTCGGTTCAAACAATATTGCCAGAACTTGATGAGGAAGGAAAAATCATATTGGAACCTGAAGCAGTCATGGAAACAAGAACTCGACAGCTACGGAATCGATCAATTTCAGAGTATCTCATCGAGTGGAAGAACTTACCCACTGAAGATTCTACATGGGAGGATGAGAATTTTATACAGAAGCACCCGAAGCTACTCAAGCGTTGAGGACAACACTTTTTTGAAGGAGAGGGGCATGTTAGGTCCCTATATCACTAGTATAGTCCCTTATTATTTTTAGTGTAACGCCCTTATTGTTATTATTAAACCCTTGTAACCCCCATTTTGTTATTATTGTGCCCTTAAATTAGTATTGTTAGGTCGGCTAGGATTACATTGTGGCCCACTAGGATTACATTATGGCCCCATGGACTCCTATATATAGAAAGAAGGTTTTGTAAATTGTATCATCCAAGAATCGTTCATTTATGTAATGTATTGGATGTTGCCCCCTCGAAGTGGCTCATTTCTAAGGCGTTGATATCTCTTTTCTTCTATTTTTGGAGCTGGTTACACAATAGTAGATTACATATTTTTGATATGTTTGACGAAATGATTGTCATGGTTGGGCTTGGTTAGGTAAATTCCTTGATCAAGTTTTGTGTTAGAGGCTTTGTCTTGGTGTCATTTATTGCCTTGGAGATTCTCATCAAGTTATGGGCAATGGTTGGAGACTAGCCCTAAAAAAGTGGCTTAAATATCGCAGTCTCTTGCACAAAACCATCTGAAAAATACTACCGTCTCTCCCTTGCAGGGATTATGGGAGTGACTATAGGTTTACATTCACATGCATTCCTTCTCATGGGAGCAACTGAGGGTTTAATTCATTGAAAGGATAGGTTAACTCAGGGGATGGGAACCTAGAGTGGTGGATTGTCTTTTAGGGGCCATGTAGCATCTAGGGAAGGTTTGTCAAGTGTTGGTTTGTTGGTTCCACTTCCTTAACTATGATTGTAGATTTGAATAATATCATAGTAACTCTTCATCACATATTTACCCTAGAGCATCGGTAATCCTGGGTAAGTGTGGGAGGAGTGTGGTTACATTTTATACCTTGTTGAAGTTTGAAATTGTCTCCTTTTTCACTACATTTTCCCCTCATTTATCTTTTTGTGACCATTTTGTAGTAGTTTCAGCCTAATCAAGGTCATCTTATACTTACTCGAGCTTATAAAAGGTATTAATCATCCATGTTTTAGAATCTATTATTTCTTTGTCAATTACAATGTAAACATCTCTACAATTACATAACCTTGATCATTATGTAGCTAATATTGAATTATGCATCCATATCCATGATTAGACAGGTTTCAATGCACCAATGAAGGAACTAAAGGTACCTATAGATGAAACATGTTCCCCACATGGATTTCCACCTATCAGCATGATATGGAAAGTTACAAAGGTAAAAATATCTAAGAGTGAAACCCAAATTCAAACTCTGGTTATGACGGTGCAACAGTCAAGCAAAGTCTGACAGAAGATCACAACAAGATTAGGTGAGCATGCAAAATACTTGTTCGATCCTGGAGATATGCTTAAAGAATAATCCCTCATGATTTAATCTCCTAGTATCAAATCATGAGGAGATAAAATTTCAATTTAAGTTTACTTATTAGATGGAAAAACAATTTAATTTCTGATTGACATCAGACTCTTGATTTAGTTTGATGAATATTTGCATAAAATCCATAAAGCGAAACCAAAAAGATAGTTAAGTTAAGTTAAGTAAGTTTTGTTTCATTTCCAACAATTTGAAACCTTGTTCTGAATTAATATATTACTCTGTTCCTTTCCAATGCATGGATGAGATATTGTTTGAACAATGACAAACTTACAGTCATAGGTGGCCATGAAGTTATTTTTTTTTCATTGCAATTTGTTCGTAGAATATAAGTTCCATGAAGTTTTCTCTTTGAATAGTTACGTTACAATTATGTTTCAATCATATGTTGTTTCGATTCAGAGCACTCATAAAAGAAAATACCAAAAATATTTGTTTCTCATATGCATTTCCTTCAATCAATTTAGTTTTATTACTCAGTCAATTTTGTGGATGATGAAGACATGTTTTTTTAGAGTTATTTGCACACATCCATAATCACTTGAAGTTACAATCTCCTGTTTGATTTATTTTCCTTCTGAAAGCAGTTAGCATTAGCATTTCTTTCTGTAACTATAGTTAAATTTCCTTTTCTGCAAATAGAAGCTAAGTTTCCTTTTATGAAATTAGTGTTAATATTTATTTTTGCAAATTAGTGTTAAATATTCAATTCTAGAACTAGTATTAAAATATCTTTTCTGCAATATAACATTAGTATTTACTTTATGCAATTATAGATATAATTTAAATTCTGCAATTAAAAATATATTTTCAATTTTACAATTAGAATAAGTTGAGATTTTAAGAATTATATTTCAATTCAGTTTGGAATTTGATTTTCATGTCAATTTAATAGAAAGAAAATGTGTATGACAAATATCTCATCTCTTTTAACACTTATCCATAATTAGGAAAATTTCATCCAAAAATAGAATTCCTAGCATATATGGTTCACATACACTTCATAAGTACATGAACCTTGGATGACAACTAATGAAGTAATTTAAGGTCAATTAAATTATCGAACATTTTGGTGTCATTTCTAGGGAAGTGTATATAGGATTCCATTGTAGGTTTGCATATCATTTTAGGTGCATTCAATTTTTACTTTGTAGATGCATAATTAAAGCATGATAAAAATAATTTATGCATAGAGAAAGTGATTCTAGGGGTAGATTTATTAGTAGAGGTAGAAGTTCAATTCAAACATCACCATTCACTCCTGCTAGACCTTGTAGTGATACACCATAAAATGACACTCACATCACATCATTTGTAGGTAGAAATAGACTCTCTAAGGTGCATAGATATGAAATCCAACCAAGAGATTCAACAAATTATTCTATTGAAGCTATAGTTAAAGAACCTACATCCCAAATTGAAGGAGTAATATTTCTCTCTTCGACAGGAGACCAAATTCTAGGACATGATCTATGGGTCCCTAGTGAAGAAGAAGAATAAACTTATTTTAATAAACCATTAATATAGGAACCAAAATAATAGCTAGATGATCATATTAAAAAACCATATATAGCTTCGAGGAATCTACAATGGTAGGGGAAGGAGAAGGAGAAGTAAAAAATGTCAATGGTGAACTTAGGATTGGAGGTGGAAGATTGGAGGTGAAAGGGGCAGAGGAGGAATTAGAGGAGGAGGTAGAGGATGAGGCGGCAGAGGAGAAACAAATCCTTATGGATTTCAAATCTTTGATGAAGACACCATAACCACAATGAAAATTATCTGAACCTCCATCCTCCCTAATTTCCATGGCTTAAGAAATGAGGACCCTGAAAGATTTCTTTTTTAGTTTGAAGTTTTATGTAGATCATATAATACTTACTTGATGCTCAAAAATCAAAATTATTTCCATCTACTCTTAAATATGGAGCACTTAAATGGTTCATGGCTAGGAACACATACTATTAGGACATGGGGAGAAATGAAAAATGTGTTCTTAGAAACGTATAAGGATGATTTCATGCCCCATAAAATTAAGGATGAAGTATTTAAGATGATGCAAAAAGAGCATGAAAGTCTGGAAGACCCAGTCATAAGATTTCTTACAATGTTAAAGGGCTAGGATGCATGACTTAGCCTCAGTGAAACATTAAAAGATATTTTTCTAAAATCCATCAGAGATAAAGGGATTTACCTTCTCAATTTAATGGGAAAAGGAGATGTTTATTAACTTTCATTTGGAGAAATATGTGATTTGTGTACACATATTTCAAGGGTCAAGGCTAAAACTGGTAAAAGTCCAAGAGACTCTGTCATGTTTGGAATTAGTAAATCTACAACTAGAAAAATAAGTAGATTGAAATAGGAAATTTGCTTGATAATTTCAAAACATATATCCTTAGGAGTGTTATTGAGAAACTATATACTCTTAAGGTACAAAAAAAGCAGAAAGTTCAGAATGATGTATTATCTATTTTTTGTCCCAGAGGTAGGAAAAACATGCCTTGAGATAATGACCCCTTGATAGTATAGAAATTTTTTTCATGTGTGATGAAAATCATAATACAAAGGAATTCTCCTCGATACTTGGTCCTAAATATGTTTTTCAAGATGAGGCTAGGACAAGCCAATCTAATTGAATCCGTTTTATTTCTAAAAGAACATGGAAAAATAAACAACCAAATATGAATCAAAATTTCAATACTTAATCATATGCACAATCATAGAACAACTGGGCTACACCCATGCCTTAGAAACCTTGGCCCCCACAATCTCAAAATCCATCTTGGGTACAAGGTTGGAAAAATCCTTATGGAAAATATCCTCAATTCCAACAACCATATCCTTATTTTCCACCAAATTATTATCCTCCTAAACCAAGCCAACCCCCTCAATTTCAAAATCCAAATCAACAACTTTCATTACCATTTCCTTAAAAATCAATTCAACTACCTGCATAACCACTCCAAAATACAAATAATAAGAATCAACAAGTCATTTATAATGTTGAAGGGAACAATTTTCAAGCGTGTAGGGTCTAAATGATGTTCAACTTATACTTGGTAGGGTACTTGTAGAGCCTTTTGAAAAATGGGCTCTAGATTTTGTTGGACCAATAAATCCTCCATCTAAACAAAATCGGTACATAATTGTTTGTATAGATTATGTTACAAAATGGTTAAAATATAGACCTATTTTATTTTCAACTGAAAGTTCTCTAATTAAATTCCCTTTTTAGGATATATTTAATCATTTTTGTGTTCTAAGAGAAATTGTAACAGATCATGGTACTCAATTCACATCTAAGTTGGTGCAAAAGATCATGGAGAAATATAAAATCAAGCATTAGAAGTCTACTCCATAAAATCCACAATCCAATGAACAAGTGGAATCTACCAACAAGGTAATTGAAGCAATTCTAACCAAGAATGTGCATTTGCATAGGAAATATTGGGAAGAAAAGCTTCTAGAAGCACTATGAGAATATCAAACCACATGGATAAATACAACTATGGGATGCAATTTTTTCTTCCAATTGAATTCCAAGTGGAGACCTTTAGCACAAATGATGAATTGGACCTTGACCTATCACAAGCTCAAAAACAAATACTATCACAATTGAATGAGCTAGATGAGATCCAACAAATGCTATCCAAAGAACTGGCATAGTTTAACAAAAAAGAACCATATGGCATGACAAATTTATCAAAACCAAAAAGTTCAAGCTAGGTGGCTGGGATCTTATTTTTTTTATTCCAAATTCAAATATTTTCAAGGAAATTTTCAAACTCATTGGATTTGTGCTTATCATATACATATTGTTTATGAAAAAGGACCAGTAAAGATCAAAACTATTGATGATGAACAAGTTACCTTCCTTGTTAATGGTCATAGATTAAGATTTTAGCATAAACCACTAACAAAGGAATATTATGTCAAATATTTGCAAGAAAATTATGAATTTAAGTTGGTGAAGAAAGGAGATTATTCTCCTCATTCTCCAACTCAATTGTAATTTTTTTCTTATCATCTAAACAAAAAAGTATAAGAATGAAAACCAACAATGTTGGAATGCTTCTACAAAAAATATTGACTGAAAACCAAGGGTTCTTGGAAACTTATATTTTCATAATTCCCTTGTCTTTTCCATAATTCTTTTTACCCATTTTTTTCTAATACATCTTCAGGTGACAAGAAATTTTTTTGAAGATAATATTTCTCCACTGATCATTGAAGAAAAAAAAGTAATAAGTAATCTTCCTATGATCATAAAAAATAATAATAAGAAACAACATGATAATTGCATTTTGTAGTCAATATTCAATTTTGTAGCCGATTGCAAAATCTACAGTCAGAATAACATCGACATCAAGATTCAAAGAATCTACAAAAAAAAGAACATCAAAGGTATGTAGGATGTTGAATTATTTTCATATAAGAACATTATATTTTAATTCATTCGATGATTTTATTAAAAGGGCTTGAGTTATTAAAATACCTTATAGATTGATAAAAAATTATGCACCATTATCATAATTTTTACACCCCATTCCATCATCATTACTCAATCAGTCACATCAAATTTGTTCAAAATCATATACATCTCAATGAAGTCAGATCTAAAAACCGTGGGTGATTATATGAAAATTTTCAGTCTTATCACAAATGAAATACTTGACGAGCACCTTACTGTCTTATCATTATAGTCCATCTCATTCCATTTCACTCCATTTTGTAACCCTCGCCGTTCAAGTTTGCTCACCCCCTTCGTATTAACCCTCCATCACCTTTGTCAAAAGGAAACAATTTATGACTAAGGCTTCTCTCCACTATGGGTATCATCATTTGATCAGAACCAAATGGATTCAAGTTCCTTCAAGCATACCCGAGAGTCAAAGAGAAGTTGCAACAAGTAGGATGGCATAGGTTCTTTCAAAAATTCAATGGGAATGAGATAGAGGCCACTAAATATTTTTCTTAGGATTTTGATGGGGTCGAGATTGAAATAAGCGACATTAAGCTTATCTTGACATATTCAATCATGGAAGAAGCTACAAAATTTCCTATAAACAAAGAGAGTTGGTTTAATAAGAGAAAAATCAACGAGAATTACTGGGTAAACTTCCTCAGAAAACTAGGTATGGAAATATCTATCTTTAAAAAGGGAATTCCAGTTATGACACTAAAAGGAAAATGGAGAATTTAATTTTTTTTATTAAGAAATTTTTAACTTATGAAGGAAGGTTTAGAACCATGCTTTTCTATCATGCTCGACTCCTAATGCATTATATTGATAGAAATGGAATAAATTTTCCCTATTTCTTTCTATGTAGTCTTAGAAATATGGCCTCTAGTATACAAAGAGAGTCTAAATCCATTAATAATTACCTCTACCATCATGGAATTATCAATATTTTCATAAAGGCGCACTTAAAAGCTAAGGGATACAATTGAAAATATTTTCTAGTCCGTAACTAATTTGTATAAGCTTAGGAAGAAGAAACAAGTAGGATGGTTAAAATAATTCAACACAAGTCATTACCAAACCCTAACCTTGAAGAGGAAATTTAAAATGAAAGTTCATAACATAATGAAATAGAGGAACCAAAAGAATCGTTTGAATATGACACTCTGCTTTCTAATTATTTGGAAAAATGTAAACAAAAAAATGAAAAACAAAGTCTTAGAAGAAAGACAGCCAACCCAAATTATAAGATACCTGAGGAAAATGAAAAATTAGAGAAGGGGAAACAAGAACAAACCAAAAATATGAAAATGAGCTAAGACAATGGGGAATCAGGAATACAACTGAGAAGAAGGAAAATAAGTTAAAAACTCTCATATGCAGAGTTTCTAGAAATTATTAATCTTGATGAAGAAGGATACAATACATCGCTTCAAACAATGATCCTGACAAGGAAAACACTAGACATTTATACAATTCAAAAAGAAATATATGATTATGTGGAGTCTCTGAAACAAAGAGCCCAACATAAGGTAAATATCTCTTCTCATAATCAAGAGAATGTATTTGAAGAAACCCCTCTGATAGAACATACTCCTGAAAAGAACATAGAATTGAGCATGCTCTAAAATAAGGCATATATGAGTTAGAAGTTCTTAATAAACATATTACACAAGAACGGGAAAAAAAATATACAAAATGAAATATTAATAACTCATAATGACAATATAAGTTTGCATCTATATCACTGGTATACAAAAAACAAGAAGCTCAAAGAAAACAATAGATTCCTGAAGAATAGAATCATGGGATTGTAGAGTAAAATTCTAATGAAGAGACCAAGGGAAATATTCAACATTAAAAAGAGAAAGGAAAGCCCTAGTCTGGATGTGCTTGCACAAGATTATGAAATCACAAATAGAAGAAGAAGGAAGAACCAATTTTGAATTTTTGATGCATGAGGACATGCAAGACCTTTGGTGTGGGGGAATGTTGAAGTCTGAATTTTTTTCCTTTTTTACTACTTTTTTCCCTTTCCTTTATATTTTTGTGACAATTTTGTAGTAGTTTCAGCCTAATCAAGGTAATATCAGACTTACTCAAGCTTATAAAAGGTGTCAATCATCCATGTTTTAGAATATGTTGTTTCTTTGTGAATTATAAACATCTCTACAACTACATAATCTTGATCATTCCACAACCAATATTGAGTTATGAAGACATATCCATGATTAGATAGGTTGCAATCGAATGATGAAGGAATGAAAGGTACCTATAGATGACACATGTTCCCGACATGGAGTTCCACCTATCAGCATGATCTGGAAAGTTAAAGAGATCGAAAGATCTAATTTTCAAACCCAAATTAAAACTCTAGTTATGATGTTGCAATGGTCAAACATAGTTAGACAGAAGATCATGACGAGATCAAGCGAGTGTGCAGAAGACTTGTTCGATCATGGAGATATGATTTGAGGAGAATACATCGTGATTTTATCTCTAGGTATAAAATCATGAGGAGATAAAGTTTCAATTAAATTTTACTCCTTAGATGAAAAACCATTTAATTTCATATAGGCATAGGACTCTTAATCTAGTTCGATGAAGAATTGTATAAAAGCCATAAAGGGAAACCAAAAATATAGTTCATTTCAGTTAAGTAAGTTGTGGTTCATTTCTAGTACTTTGAAACTTTGTTTCTAATTAATATAGTACTTTGTTCCTTTGCAATGCATGGATGAGCTATTGTTTGAATAGTGACAGACTTACACTCACAGGAGGCCCCCCTGAAGAGTAGTAAGGATAGTTAATTTTGTTATCATTGCAATTTGTTCGTAGCATAGGAGTTCCATGCAGTTTCTCTTCAAATATATACATTATGGGTATGTTTTAATCATATGTTGTTTTGATTCCAGAGTGCTCGTAAAAGATTATACTAAAAAATATTTCTTTCTCATATTCATTTCCTTCCAACAATTTAGTTTTATTACTCAATTCATTTCCTTCCTTCTACATTTATTTAGCATTAGCATTTCTTTCTACAACTATACTTAAATTTCCTTTTCTGAAAATAAAATCTAAGTTTCCTTTTATGCAATTAGTGTTAAGATTTCTTTTTGCAAAGTAGTGTTAAATATTCAATTCTACAACTAGTATTAAAATATCTTTTCTTCAATCTAGCATTAGTATTTCCTTTATACAATTAGAGAAAAACGTTAAATTCTACAATTAAAATAGTTTTTCAATTATGCAATTAGAATAAGTTGAGATATCAAGCAATAGATTTCAATTTAGTTTGGAATTTGATTTTCATATAAATTTAATAGAAAGAACATGTGCATGAAAAATCTCTAATCTCATTTAACACTTATCCATACTTAGAAAAATTTTGTCCAGGGATAGAATTCCTAGCATATATGGTGCACATACACTTCATAAGTACACAAACCTTTGATGAGAATTAATGAAGTAATTTAAGGTCAATTGTTTGACCCCCTACCAATACGAACACAAAACCTTCCAAATTTTAAAAAAGCCTACTTTTACTAGATAATGTAGGTATACATTTTTCATTAACATTTTTTATACCATTTTTTATACCATTTTATATTTTTTCATTAATTTTCAGCTCCCTTTTAATATCTGCCAATATAAAAACCCTCTCCCCCCTATATATCCTCCAATATATTATGTCATTTTTTCCTCAATATATATCCCCCAATATGAATACACGTGGTATGGTATTTGATGCAGGTGCATAGATAGGGAAAAAAATTTAATGAAGATAGGACCAAAGCTTGCTAATGTGATGTTATGGTCACATGGTGATTTTGGGAGATATTTTAAATGTATTTGTAAGAAATTGTAGATATTTACATTAGGATGTGAGTTTTGTTTTAGAATAAGTTGGAGGAAATATTTCCTACTGTGGATGTAATTTCAGTTTCCCTCATTTTGTGAGAAGGGGAAATGAATCATCTCTTGTAACTCTTAATTGTCCCATGGTTGATTTCTTTTTAAAGAGAATGAGTGTTTAAGAAGAATGGTAGTCTGCAGCAAAGGAAGAAGAGGAGGAGGAGAAGAGAAACTCCAACGCTAGGAGAAGAGGCAGATGCCGAGAGCCCTAGGTTTCATATGCCCACATTGTATATCGGGCCAATTTAATGTATGTCAAATTTTATTAATGAGAAGTTCATTTAGATGCCTATGTTTTTGTTTATTTCTCAATATGTATATTATTAATTTGATTTTTTGAGGGTTGTACTTGTTGACTCAATTTATTGTAAGAATCTAAATGTGTTGAGAAATATGTGGTTGTACACCTTAGGAACAAGATTGAGTCTTTGCTCAAATCTAATATGGAGCTAAACCTATTTACTCCTATGCGTATGGGCTTGTAAGTTCATATGGTTGTCATGGTTGTTGCTGAAGTATTTAGAATGTATGCTGCTGCTTTATTGATGGTGGTATTACTGTTGCTATATGGTAGTGCCATATGTGAGTTGTGACAATTTTTGAGATGTTTCATGTCTAGCATACATTAGAAAATGTGATGTAGTTTTTTATGTCGAAGACCATGAATGTGCATCATATGGATGTGTGGTACATGTGTGTATCATGTTCGATATCCATTAGTGTGTTAATCATGCAACTTTTTTATTATGTGGTAATTTCTTCGAAACTAGTGAGTAATGTTACCTGTGTGCTGGAGTAGTGACTGTGTGATATTTACATCGAGTATAAAACTATAAAAGAAAACATAGTAACCTATTTTAATGTTGTTCAAAACCTGTAAGATTTGTTCTTGAATGATAATTTCATGTTAGCTTTGCAATCCTGGCGAAAGGCCTAAGGAGTCGTGTGTAATGTTAGGAAGAAACTCTAGGCAATGTAGAGTCAATTAGTAGCAAGTATGGGTCATTTCACCTTATTGGAATTCGAAAATAATTTTTTTTTGGGGCACTAAGAAATTATTTCATAGGGCCTACATGTTTTCTTACTGCGCTACGAAATCATTTCATAGTGCCAACAACAGAAAATTTTCAGGGTTGTGTTTGATTATTAAATGCCCATGGACCTATCCATTGCATCGCTGGATAAGTTGAGACCCAGTTAATTTTAATGAGGTTAGGAAAATGATTGGAAGGTGGGAGAAATCCCACTTATGGAATTTGGAAAAGGAAATCCACATTCTCTATTTTTTTTCATATGTTTAATTAATTCATGAAAATTATAGAATTGTGTTTAAAGATAGAGTTGTGGGAATTAATGATGTATCCTAGGTAATTGGAGACTGGGGTAACCAGTATCTCATCATTATTATTTCTCCCCCATGTCTTCATCATAATCATGTGTCTAGCCCATTTTTCATGAGTTACGGGGCCTGACGTGGCATCCTCTCGAATTATGGTGGTGAACATTGGAAGGTAAACTTCTGAGTGGCATAAATTTTGCATATCGACTTTGATTGAGGTGATTCTTGTGATATTGGAAAGGTTTCTATATAGAATAGGAAAATAGGTGCCACATCAAAGAAACAACTTCCCCCCCAAAATACTTTATTTTATGCCTCAAAATTCCCCTAGAAGGTTTCAAACCACAATTTTCCAAATTGGGTCCTATTGGAAAAAATGGTCCTGTGCACTAATTCCTCAACATTTTCCACTCTAAAAGCATCAATATGGATGAAAAAAATTATAATTATCCAACATGGATAATAAAATCAATCCATTAGTTCGTATAGGCTTGTGGTGAGGCTTGGTAGGCTAAGAAAATTTGTCATGCTTAATGCTTAGAAATGGAAAATAGGAAATGAAACAACTAAAAAAGAGGTGTAGGAGAAAAGGATGAGCATTTTTAAGGACAAAATTATTTAGAAGGTTCAAGGATGGTGTTGATAGTGCTAGAAATACGTCAACTAGGGGGATGTCCCTAATACGAAGTCCCAATTAGAGTTCACACCAATTGGAGTAGGAGCCCCAACCAGAAATATGACTGGTTGCCATAAATGTGATTTCAAATATGTGCCTTGGCTACAAATAACACATAATAAGACATAAACATCCATGATAGTATTACAACATCCATGATACATGCATTAATGTGTGTTGGTTGTGGGAGCTTCTAATCATTCAGTGAAAGTCCCAAGTATACAATACAATGATATGACACTAGCCTCCATAGTGGAACATGAAGTTACTACTTAATTCTCCAAAGAATTATACTCACTCCTATGTTAGAATAGAGAAGCCAAGACTACCAATCTTGAGTACCAAGCCCTTTTTTTGAGTTATGAGGGCTTATTAATAACAAATGGGA
Source organism: Pinus albicaulis (assembly GCA_034641835.2). Taxonomy (NCBI): domain Eukaryota; kingdom Viridiplantae; phylum Streptophyta; class Pinopsida; order Pinales; family Pinaceae; genus Pinus; species Pinus albicaulis. The sequence goes on along the minus strand of CM076572.1, from coordinate 527,288,336 downwards.
TGACATTTCATCTCCCCTTGTGACTTTTTAGTTTCCCTCATGACTCTCAGACTTCTTTTGTCTTTATTCTACCTAATGACTCTTCATATTCCACATTTTATTCTTGGACTTCCACTTACATTTACAATTTTATTATTTTATAAATATAATAAGAGAAAAATATCCACTAGGAAACTAATATGCCTTGAGCCTAATAATAAAAAAACTTTATACATTATGCTTAAGTTTCAGAAAACTCTAGCTCGACAAATTCCACTTGTAGCTATGTTGTAAGATATTGGTACCAAGCTTTATACCGTGCTCATATGTCCTCAAACATGGATGGAAGATTTTCCTTATATTGAATTCATTCTTCCATAAAATCTAGGTAGATAGTTTTAGAACTATATTGAGCTTCATTCCATAATAAGAACAACTTTATATTTACATTAGTAGGTCTGACTACATATATCTCCACATTCTTCCTTGTAATATCCAAATCCTCCTTCATAATACCCTTCTTCTAATTGTTCAAGTATTCTTGGATTTCCTGGGTGATAAAATTTCTTCCCATTGTCTTTACAAATGCTCCAAAATAAGGAATCTTGTGTGCTTTGAGCAAGGAGTCAAAATTGTGATACAACCTTGCATAGGCAGTTATAATGTTGGCCACATATGTACCGAGTTTCTTGTTACTCTTTAAAAACATTCTAATCTTAGCCTTTTCCAATTATGCTTCTTGTCTTATCTTTATATCCAACTTTGATGGTGCATTCCTGTACTTGGTGCCCCACTCTTGGATTGCGATGATGGCTACATGAATCACCTTGATAACTTTCACATTATCTTGTGATCCTTTTTGCACGTCAATGCAAGTGCACCATTGCCTTATGCAAAGTGATGATATCTTCATAGATTTGTCTCATGGTGTCTCCCAATGATTGGATTTAATCATATATCATTGATCGTAGCTCCTTCAAGTGAGAATCAGTGGAAGAAAATGTTATCAACTTGGAGATGATAAATTTTCTGTCTTGCAGCAACTAGATCCTTTGCCATTACTTATTCTTTTCCATCAATAATTTTGTATTTACTTTTGTAGCTGTAATAAAGGCCAAATTTGATGCTAAAACTGTCTTCAATTTCCTCCTAAAATTGGTCACAATCACTCTCTTTTTATGAACATAAGAACGATGAACCATGTCCTTAGGGAAATAATTCCGCCTTTCTTGTATTATTATACTCTTTAGCTAATTGAAGGTTAGGTTGGAAATATCCATGAACATATCATCATGTGGAGGAGATATTCCCATTTTTCTGAATGGGATGTGGCCACCTATAAGAGGAGGTGAATGATAAGTGTTGAGTTTTTCTTCAATGCACACAATGCAGGCCTCTTGATTCTCCTCCTCCCACTCAAATTCCATGTCTCGAGTCTATATATTATCCTCAATTTCTCATGCAAACTCTTCATCCTTATTTTTCATGATTTCTTCATCTTCCATCTATTTCTGGTGTTGTTCCTTAAGTTATTTCCGTCTTTCCTTCTTTCTCAAATATTATCATGTATGCATATCTTCTCTTTCTTTCCTTTCTTACTCTTCTTTTTATATCTGTTCCTCCTATTCCTTCCATTCTTCCTCCCACCTCTTCTCTTCTTCCTGCTTCTTTCCTTTTAAATCTTTTGATTGTTTTCTCCTTTTATCCACTACAACGGACACTCTCAAGATAATAGGATCTTCTTTGAAGTTGGGGCTTCACTCTTCTTGTGTAGAATGTAGAATCCTCCTCTTATATGATATTGGCTGGAGTGAAAACTTACTACTGCTTTCCTTCCTTGGTAACACTCTGCTTAGGTATTGTACTGAAAGGGCCTGCCTCTTTTCCTGGTGCATGTGGTCGGGAAGGATTATAGTAATTTTTAATCCTCTCATCCTCTATCCTAGAATAAGGCTGATAATCCCAGGAAAAATTCAACTTAGTGTAGTATCATTTGCATACTTGTTATGAGATCATCTCACAAAATAGAAGAAAATATAGATCAACACCTGATGCAGGGATTACCTGCATGACCCAGAATTTGCTCACACCTATGCATATAAACATGCATTTTTTAAATCCCGCTCCACTCTATCTAACTCCATTAAAATTCCCATCTGGCCAACTCATATAAAAACTAACATACCTTGTGATCTCTGAAAATTTACAATTTTCTTCCACCTTATTCAGATCTAACAATCACTGTCACACATCGACCATTACAATCACCTTCAGTGGTCACTCTCTGGCTCTGCACAGAAACAGAGTTCTGCAATTTCATCAATTTAATTGGAATGGTCTTCGTACAATGTAAGACCCTGACAAAGAAGCTCCTCATCCAAAGTTGTATTCACAAGATGCATCACCCGCTGCTTGTAAGAATGACATTGTTCTACAAGATCTATTATCACTTACTGCTTTATACCCTCCTTACTGTGAGGATCCAAAGCATTTAGCATCTGCATTAACACATCAATAATATCACGAGAATTCTGAATTTCCGTCAAGCTAAGACTAGGAAGATCAGATACCAGGGATGCCTCAACTGCTTTCTAGCATTTCACAAATCGATTCCTTCAAAATGATGACGGTCAAACTGCCATACCCAGAATCTCTATTGAGATATGCATATAAAAATGTCATTCCAAATTCATTCCAAGTGATCCCATTTACTGGGCAATTTCAACAGAGATACATGCGGAAGCTTCAAAACAGAAATTAAAATCCAAACACCCCAATTCAATTAATCCAGAACTTATGAGATATTCAGACCACAATTTAAATCTAATCTCAGCAGAAAAAACGCTGTCCCTTCTCCAGCAATAGCTCCGCTGTGATATATGAATTTGCATCCTTCGAATTAGAACATACCTGTGTCATCTTGCCTACGTGAGACCTTGAATCTTTCACATTCCAGATCCAAGTTTTGTGCTTACTCAATGCCACCATAAATCAATCGATTTCTAATAAGGAACCCAACAATTAAAATCATGTTAATTGAATTCCACATAAACAAAAAAAAAACAACACTCTACGCCTTCTTTCTATCCATAGAAGTAATTGACATAAATTCAGTTCTCTCATGGATTAAACACTGCATTATCACATTACGGCTTGTCATCTTGTTTGATTGAACGCCTCATTCAATGGCACATCCAGCTACGCCAGCGCTGCTCCATTACTCTGTTCTACGTGCCAGAATTTAACTTATCAACCAGAAGTAAAACACATTCCACATCAAATTTTCCATCATTCGATTTCCAAATATGCATTCAGCTAATCATTATGATATTGATTTACCCACAGATCGATGTAAACCCCATCGAATTACCCAACACTCTTAATCGATTTCTGCAGTAAACAATTATAATATGGATCCACCAATTGACACAAAACAACGCTTTCAACTCAATGTAATGAAATACAATGCAGACTTAATTTCATGCCAGACATTACCATTAACAATTATTTTTAATTCCATCACTCGGCATCAAAACAGCACATCAGTCGGCTTTTCATTAATTCCCAACTGTATCAAGAGAAATCTTACATTTCCAGGTGATGTCTTCATCTTTTTTTAATGAGATCGATTCTCTAATTTGTGTGCAGAGCAGTCTTCCAAGGATTACTTAAAACCAAACATATTCACACCCATTGAATTCAGCTATGCACAGGGTTATATCTTATGGCTTTGGCGCTAACAAAGAATGAATACGACAATCGATTAAAGAGCTGGTTCAACACAAAAACTAGAGCCACCATTTATGCAAAGATTTGACACTATTTATATTCAATTCCACCCAACATCATTCAATTTCCCAATCAACCAAAACATATATATAATCTGAAACAATGACTTACCACGTTTTTTTGGCCAGATCTTCAATGTTCATGGCCCTTACAATTTCTAAAAACTGACTTCACACACTCTTCCTACTTCTATCCTCACTCTCTCCAATTATATAAGGAAAACACAATTGATACAAATACATGGTTTCATGAATCAATTCTAATTCTGAACCAGAAATCTCTCAACCTCTCCTAAAAAATCTCTTCAATCCCACTCTTTTCTAAACTAACACTAAATAAATCTTTTAAAATCTCTCATATTCTATTCTAGCCAAATAAATCCAACTATTTGGCCTGATCTCCATACAAGGAGGATCACTCAGCCACCTACACCCTATCCTCATATTTAACAATAAATAAACACTCTCATATATTTAAACAAATAAAATTAATTAAATTATTTTCTTCCAACCCCTTGTTAGTCGCAACATGTGACCATGCTATCACATTGCTGACTAGCCTGAATGCTCCTGCATCAGACTCCCAAATTTGAAAGTTTCCATGACCTCTTGGTCATGTGTTTCTTCTGCTGTCCATCCAGTATCCCAAACTTTACTTTGTAACTGGTCATCACTTTCATTATGCTGCTGATTCAATTCTTCTGCCACTGTCACTTTTGTTCTTCCAAATTCCCAAATCTTAATTTGCTGTTGTTCTCTATTCTTGCTGATACAAATTCCTGTGGTCAATTTCTCCTTCTTGCTGTCCATGTTCTCATATAATTTCATCTTCCACAATTTCTCAATTTCCTTCTTACCATTTGTCTTTAACTGAACTCCACTGACATCTGTCTGCTGTACATTCTCTTTTTCCATACTTTCCTCTTTCATTTGTTTATCTTCAGCTCCTTTAATCATGACAATTTCCCTGTCAATACCATCTTTCTCAAAATTATTAAATACATGCTCAAAATATCTTTCTGTTTTAGCCATTTCTTCCAGCAATCTCAGTTCTTCATCAACATGCATAAGCACATTGTCCAATGCTTTTCCTCACCTGTCAAACCTGAAAACATACACAACATGTCAGTTTCAAAAATGCAAGGCTCTTCATTTGAAGCCTCAATGATCAGCTCCTCTGAACTATTCTGATAGTTCATTAAATTATTGAGAAATTCTTCCTCAACATCTCTGATTTCTTCCTCATCAAAGAAAACTTCTGGGACTGCAACTTTTTGACTATGCTTGGCAACTTCATCATAAGTTTGTAGAATACCTTCCTGTTCTACACAACTTCTTCCAATACTCAGTTTGTCCAAATAAAACAATAATGCCTCTTCCTTTTCTCTGATAAGACTTTGATCTTTCAAGGATTTCCTTGTCTTACCTTCTTCAGCTAAGTTCTCGGTGTCGGCTTTCCTTCTCTTCACTTCATAAATCTGCAATACATTTGTTTCCTTTCCTGTTTCCATTTCCCATTGGTCTTCTTTCCATGCTAAAATTATTTCAAATATAATCCAATAAGTTTCCACTAAAAGAAGACATAACCATTCAGCCATACCTTTTAATTTTCTCCACCAATTGAAGTCTTGAAAGTCCTTATGCATCTCCTTTCTTGCTTGTCTTGCCTTTGCTCCTTTCACTTTCTCATACACAGGTTCAAATCCTTTAGGCTGCATACCTGCAAATTTACATTCACAGAAATAATTAATCCCAAAAATATGAGATCCTCTTGTCTGTGCAGATGATGTCAACACATTCCTCTCATTCTGATCTGCATAGATCAGTTCTTCTCTACTGTCATCACTGTCTTCGTCCCCAAGGAGAGGTCCTTTCTCTGGTTCACAGATGTATTCTACTTCTTCATTCTCAGTTCTTCGAAGTAATAATTTCTTAGCAAACAATTCTCTGACAGGCCATTTAACTCTTCTTCCCACATAAAATCCTTGTTTCCATTTTTCTCTAATTCCTTTCAATAGCAGCTTCTCCAAATGACTGAGTTCTGCCTTCATCTCAGCCAACTCTATGTCCCTTTCTTCTTTACTCATTCCTTTGATTCCAACTGCTTCAGAATTCTTTTCCCTATCTCTGTGACTTTCCTTTGTACCCCTGTCATGACCATCAATAATCAATTTCTTTCCTTCGTCTGGTGAACTTTCCTTGTTCACTAGTGAGCTGCAACTAACTTTTTCCATTTCGCCTGTAACAAGTCTCCTTCATGCCTCACCAAAATTTCCTGAGTTTAGTCTTTTGGCACCTATTGGTTCTTTCCTCGAACCTTTCACTGACTAACAATTCTACCCAACACTCTTCTTGCTGGAATTGTTATCTCCTATCCACAATCACAATTGTGGAGCTGCCTCATCAACTTCTACCCAACCTCAATTGGAAGTTGTTCTCATCTTCTCTTGAATACTTCTTTCTGTAGGCTCCGCATCTTCAATTGCTCACTACCTTCTTCATTCAGTAAATTTGTTTACTGTCGGGTATTGTCACTTTTACGCATCTGGAAATTCTTCTTGCTCTATCTTTTTCACATAGCTCATATGCTATGATGCTGGTACAACTCATTCCTCCCTTCAGAAAATCCACTGCTTCCACTGACCTGCACAATCTGATCTCAAGACACATCAAAGTATCTTTCAAACCTGCAATATTTCCTTCAAAAATGTCTTTAAACTACTCCCATTCCATCAGTCAAAGGACTCACCTGTTCACTATTTCATTTAGACTTTCAAATACATCTCTGCAAAATTATCAACTTAAACATGCTTACCAGACCTTCCCGGCATTCTCTGCTTCTCCATTCTGATCCTTATCTTCATCAACACACTTCCTGGAAATTATACATCTGCTAAATTTAAAATTCAGTTTCCAAAAACAATCTTTTCAGAGCATTAAGCTAGCTCTGATACCAAAAATGATGCAGGGATTACCTGCATGACCCCGAATCTTCTCACACCTATGCATATAAACATGCATATTTTAAATCCCACTCCACTCTATCTAACTCCATTAAAATTCCCATCTGGCCAACTCATATAAAAACTAACATACCTTGTGATCTCTGCAAATTTACAATTTGCTTCCACCTTATTCAGATCTAACAATCACTGTCACACATCGACCATTACAATCACCTTCAGTGGTCACTCTCTGGCTTTGCACAGAAACAGAGTTCTGCAATTTCATCAATTTAATTGGAATGGTCTTCGTACAATGTAATACCCTGACAAAGAAGCTCCTCATCCAAAGTTGTATTCACAAGATGCAGAAATTATGGCGACAAGGAAGCCTGCTACTCACAACTATAAATATGGAAGTGTTGCTACTCCTAGACTTCCACAACATAAAAGGTTAACACCACAACAATTGGAAGAAAAAAGAAAAAAAGGGCTTCGCTATAGTTTTGATAGCAAATACACTAAAGGTCATAACTGTGCCATGAAGAAATTATTTTACATATATTGTATTCTTTTTATTCCTCCTCTTCACAATATATGTAAAATAATTTCTTCATGGTACAGTTATGACCTTTAGTGTATTTGCTATCAAAACTATAGCGAAGCCCTTTTTTTCTTTTTTCTTCCAATTGTTGTGGTGTTAACCTTTTATGTTGTGGAAGTCTAGGAGTAGAAACACTTCCATATTTATAGTTGTGAGTAGCAGGCTTCCTTGTCGCCATAATTTTGCTTTCAATTTTTCTTGCCAACCGGAATGCCTTCTCCAATGTATTAGGTTCCCAAAGGCGAGCCTCATTTTTGATGTTATCCTTTAGGGTCCCTATGAATAAATCAATCCTATGTTCCTCTAGAATATTATCTACCCTTATATTCAATTTTTGGAAGTCCTCAATGTGCTCCATCATTGAAACCTTTTGTTTGAGATTTATCAATTGGATAAAGAAGGTGTTGCTTTTTGTATCCTCATAATGTGCTATCAATTCCTTCATAAAAATTGACCAAGTGACCAGGGGTTTACGAGAACAAAGCCATCGATACCATACAAACTGATTTTGTTCTAAATATAAAGTTGCAATGCATACCTTTTGTGTGTTTTGCGTATTAGGGAGCTCAAAGTATTTCTCCATTTGTAGTATCCAAGATATCGAATGCTTTTCATCAAAATTCCTCATATCTGTCTTTATAATATGGTATGTATTATATCCAAAATTAGTATCTATGAAATCATGATTAACATTTCTTTTGTTCTCATCATGAGTTTCCTCTACTACCTTTTTTCCATTAGGAAGATTTTCTTGTAGCAACTTTTCCAACCCTTCCTTCTAACCTTCCATGTCTTTCTTCAAAATATTCCATGTTTCCTTCTATATTAGCTTCCAAACCATCCATCTTAGCTTTCATTCCATTATTCAAACCATCCATCTTAGCTTCCACGCCTTTATTCAAACCATCCATGTTGCCTTCTATACCATCCATCTTAGTTTCCACGCCATCCATATTAGCTTCCACGTCATCCATCTTAGCTTCCATTCCATTATTCAAACCATCCATATTAGCTTCCATTCCTTTCTTCAAACCATCCATATTAGCTTCAATGCCTTTCTTCAAACCATCCATTTCATATATTGTTACTTTTTACGAGTGTGAAATTTGTTGCACTTGGTCTTGTAATTTTGATATATCATGTTGCACTTCTTCCTCTTCATGAGTCATAGTAGAGCCTTATGAGGGCTTAATGGGTGTTGAATTATTTTTAGGAGGCATTTTAGAACCCAATACTAATATCTATGCTTTAATATGCCCTTAGAATCACTTCAAACTGATTTTTCAAATAATACTTATGAAATTAAAAAAAAAAACATACAAACCTTTTTCTTTCTTTTTAGGATCTCGATATTGAAACTGATGTATCTCTGTAATTTTGGATTTTACATTTAGTATTTTAGTAGCCTTTTAAATTTTATTTCCAATGCCATAGGTCAGACATGATTTAGATTCTTTAAAAAAAAATTATGCCCAATCTCCCAAAATGACCTAATTATAGACTAGTTCAGTAGAGAAGACTTGTACGGTGTGCCACATGGCACTGCCTCCTCCTTTGTCTCTGAAATTGATACAAAGGAAACTAAAATCTGTGTAATTTTGGATACTTTTTACAGAATTCCGATCTGATGCTCAGAGAGAGTTATGATGATTTTCCCAAGGTCACCTATTTGAGATCAAATTCAGGAGCTTGCAAAAACCCTAAATTACATAGATCATATCTCCGAAAATATTGTGAACCAAAATTTGAAATTTTCCACATCGTTCCTACAAATTTCAGCGCAAATGGGTTTTTATTTAGCTTCTAAACCTTCGTTTAAATTTTTTTATAGAGAAAATGCCATGATGACCTGTTTGAAGCAACAAAACCCTAGAATCCAAAGCTTTGATAGAAAATGTTATGAAACCAGGTCACAAAATAGAAGAAAAGATAGAGTAATGCCTTAGAAATCAGCCTCTTCAAGGGGGAAACTTCTGTTACATTACATAAATTAACAATTCTTGGATGACAAAAATGACAAAACCTCCTTTCTATATATAGGAGTCTATGGGGTCACAATATAATCCTAGCTGACCTAACAATAATAATGTAAGGGTACAATCAAAAAAATATGGTGACTACAGGGGTACAACAATAATAATAAGGGGGATACACTAACAAAAATAAGGGACTACACTAGTAATATAAGGCCCTAACAATACTCCTCTGGGATCATACATGTGGAATCTCATCTCGTCGAACATAAGGATTTTAATTTGTTCTACTTCTTATTTTGTGATGTTTATGCTCTTAAGGTCATAAGATCCCACCAACAAAGGGGAGGGAAAAAGTGCCTTCTTCTTGTTCTGAAACAAATGAGAAAGACCTGTGCTAAGGTGATAGGAAAAATCATACATGACCACCTTATCTGTCAAATATCTTGACAAAAGATGTGGAGGTTTATGAGAACCAAATACTTTGAGGTATGTGGCATCGGGTGAGGCAAAAAAATCTGCTACTTCTACCGCTATGTTCATAGCCTCATAATACATTCAAGGATATTCTTCCTCAAACATAATTTAATACAACACTTTGAAGAAATTTTCAACAAGTTTGTCATACATTCCCCTATAACCGTACTCTGAAAATAGTTTGAAATACACATGGATAAGGAGATCTCTTGGGGTCTAATTCCATCTTAGACCAGATAATTCATGGCGAGCACATATTCCTTTGCTAAATTTTATGGTATGTTCTATGCTTTCAATAATTACTTCAATGTTTTATTATCCCAATAACAACTTTTATTCAGATTCTAATATCAATCACAATAAAACTCTAGTAGCATCGCTTTAGATCATCATTGACAGTGATTGTAGATAGAACATCAAAAATAAGTACAAGAAGATATGAGATGATAAGTGAATTGTGTAAAATGAAAAGTTTCAAGTGAATTTTGTACTCAATATACCCAAGAGACATGTCTCTTTGTAAATTGGATCACAAAACTTTGTAAATTAAATTCTAGTAAGATTTCACATTTACATTTTTACCCATATTTGTTAAAGTGTTGAAGAACCTGTAAATAATGTTGGGCAGTAACTCCTGGTAAGTATATTTATTTACACACTTTTCCTTATCCCATCTTTTACGCATGTATTTTATTAAACAATGGTGGGTAGTAACTTATGGTAAATATGTTATTCAGGTGAGTATGAGCTATTTTCAATGAATGGTTAGTATATATATTATTCATAAATGGCTTCTAGGAAGGGGAATTAGCCCTTAGTTGCACTCTTTAACACTCCCTTTAAACAAGGGAGAAATTCCACCTGTTAACATTCATCCATGGCTATGTTACCTTGTCCATTATGTGAAATCTCTGCAACTTGTCTCGTCTCTACTAAATATTGATATTATAGTCTAATAAGAAATGATTGAAAGAGGGTGGGTCACAATACCCTGCCACTCTTGCCAAAATGACAAAGGAAAGTCCTCATGTCCATGGATAGAACCCCTCCCAGGATTTATCCTTAGTGATAAATTTTTCGAACATCATTCATCCTAGTCATAGGGAATGCAATAATACTTGACACATACGTTGGTAGTAATAATTAACCCTAACCAGTTTTCCCAACTTATTTTCCAAATGAGAGGTAGTTTCCAAGAGTCTCAGACTACGAGGGTAGGATGTATTTTGGGGTTTCCACAAGGGAAGGTGAGCCAATCACCCTGTTTTCATATAGTGTACTCCATAGGGAAGGTGAACCACTCACCATATGCTCACATGCTGGCATATGTACTCCACTAGGGAATATTAAGAAACCAACTCCAAAAATAGAAGAAACGAGAGATCAACGCCTTATAAATAAGCCACTTTGAGAGGGAAACCTCCTTTACATTACATAAATGAAAAATTATTGGATGATACAAATGACAAAACCTCCTTCTATATATAGGAGTCCATGGGGTCACAATATAATCCTAGCCGACCTAATAACAATAATATAAGAGAAAAATACAATATGGGGGTTACAGGGGTACAAAAATAACAATAAGGGGGATACAGTAGTAATATAGGGGCCTAACATGCCCCTCTCCTTCAAAAAAGTGTTCTCCTCAGTGCTTGAGTAGCTATGGATACTCCCGTATAAAATTCTCATCCTCCCATGTAGAATCTTCGGTGGGTAAGTTCTTCAACTTGATGAGATACTTTGAAATTGATCGATTTTGTAGCTGTCTAGTTCTTGTTTCCATGACTGCTTCAGGTTCCAATATGATTTTTCCTTCCTCATAAAGTTCTAGAAATATTGTTTAAACTAGAAGTTTTTCACCTATAACCTTCTTTAAGCATGAAACATGGAAAACTAGATGCACTCACGAAGAAGCAAGAAGCTCGAATTTGTATGCCATAGTACCAATCTCTTACAACACCTTGTAATGAACATAGTACTTTGGTGATAATTTATTATCCTTCTTAGCTTGCTTTAGGGACATTTGTTTGTATGGTTGTAGCCATAAAAATACCCAGTCTCATACATCAAAACTTCTCTTGCTGCGATGTTGATTTGCCTATTGTTTCATTCAATTTTGTGCTAAAATATAGGTTATCCTTTAAGAGTTGGAGAACTTGTTTTGATGATCGATGTTATCTTCCACTACTTGAACCTTAGAATTTTATCTTAAAGATGATGTGATGGATGGTGGATGATATCCATAAAGTGCCATAAATGGGGTCATTTTTTTTCCAGTATGTAAGGAAGTGTTATACCACCATTCAACCAGAGGTAACCACTTGACCTAGTGTGTTTGTATATCAGATACAAAACAACGATGATATCCTTCCAGACATTTGTTCACTATATCATTTTGACCATCGGATTAAGGATGATAAGATGAGATATGAGCTAGTTGAGTACACAAACAAGAAAATAATTTCATCCAAAAATTTCTAGTGAAAATGGGATCTCTGTCTCTTACCATAATCTTTGGGTTTCCATGTAGTTTTCAGATTGTTTCCATATATGCAGCAGAAATTGTAATTTCTTTAAATGGATGAGATAATGCAAAAAAGTGTGCATAATTGGTAAGTTTATCAACTGCCACCATGATGACACACTTTCCTTCGGACTTAGGTAAACTGGTGATAAAATCCATTGAAATCTCCTCCCAACATTGAATTGGAATGGATAAAGGTTTTAGAAGACCCGGGGACTTAATTGTCTCAAATTTATTTTGCTGGCTAACCAAACATTTTGCCACAAACATTTGAATATCAAATTTAAGGCCATCCCAAAAAAATTATTCTTCACCTTGTGGTAAGCTTTTAAAAATCTTAAGTGTTCTCCTAAAGGAGAAGTGTGTAATTACAGAAGGGTATTTTGTTTTAGTTGGGAATTATTACAAATAAATAAGCGATCTTTGTACCATAAGGAATCATTTTTCCAACTAAATGTATAATATATACTAGGATCTTGCTACAACGTTTGAATGAGTGTCCACACTTCTTCGTCCTTCTTCCATTCATCCCTTGCTTTGGTTGTCCAATCTTGTTGGATAATATAAATGACACAAAGCAATGCTTCCAACTCTTCATCCTTTCTTGATAGTGCATCTGCAACAACCTTTAGCTTCCATTTTTTGTAGATTATTTCAAAGTCATAACCCAACATCTTTGTGACCCATTTTTGCTGTTCTTGTGAAGATAGTATTTGTTCCAAAAAGTGTTCAAGACTATCATGGTCAATTTTTACCTTGAAGTGTCTTCCCATTAGGTAAGCTCACCATTTATTTAGTGCATGTAGTATTGCCAACATTTCCTTCTCATAAATAGCTTTCTGTAAACATTTTAATTTGATTGGATGACTTTCAAAAGAAATGGGTATTCCTTCTTGCATTAAAACAACACCAACTCCATTTCCTGAGGCATCACATTCCACAGTAAAGGTTTTTGTGAATCCTGAGGTAGTTAACACTGGTGCTAGGCACATTGCCTCTTTAAGATGTTCAAAGGCAACAGTTTCTTTAAGAGTCCATGAAAATGCATCTTTCTTCAATAATGTTGTTAGAGGTGCTGCTATTCTCCCATAATTCTTAACAAACTTGCGATAATACCCTGTTAACCTGGGAAATCCTCACAATTTCTTTATGGTTGTGGAGACCTTCCATTCCTTAATGGATTTAATTTTGTTAGGGTCTACCTTAACACCCTTGTAAGATACATTATGGTGCAAATATTCCACATCTTGTACTCTAAAGAAACATTTGGGGTTTTTTTGCATATAATTGTTTCTCCTCCAATAGTTTGAGCACCCTCTCAACATGTTGAACATGATCCTTCCAAGATCTACTGTAGATTAGTATATCGTCAAAAAATACTAACGCAATTTTTCTAAGGGTTTGAAAATGGAATTCATCAACCCTTGAAATGTATAAGGTGCATTGGTAAGGCCAAAAGGCATGACAAAAAATTCATAATGACCCTCATGAGTTCGAAATTTTGTTTTCAGAATATCTCCATCCTTCATTCTAATTTGATGATATCCTGAATGAAGAGCCAACTTGGTAAAATAAATTGCTCCATGTAATTCATCCAATAATTCATCAATCTCAAGAATGGGAAATTTATCTTTAATAGTGAGCTTATTGAGCTCCCCATAATCCAAACACATGCGGCATGATCTAGCCTTCTTGTGCACCAATACTGTTGGAGTAGAGAAAGAACTTTGACTAGGTTGAATTATACTAGCCTCTAACATTTCTGCAATCATACGTTCAATTTCGCTCTTTTGGACATAAGGATATCTATAAGGCCTAATGTTTGGAGGAAAAATTCCTAGAATAAAATGAATAGCATGATCATGATAACGAATAGGTGGGAGTCATTTGGGAGTTTTAAACACCTTGGAATGATTTTCCAAGACTTTTTTAAGATACGGAGAAATAGATGATTTTGATGTTGGAACTTCTAGTGAGAATAATTATGAAATTACAACTCGTTTTTTTTTTCTTTAGATGTTTTTTCATGAAATTAGAGCTTATTATATTTCACGACTTCCCTCTGATACCCCGTAATTCGACTTCCTTTCCTTCCGAATTTTTTCTCAAGAAAATTTCTTGAAAATTAAAATGTATTGTCCCCAAATATTGTAACCATTGTACTCCTAGTACAACATCAACACCTCCCATTGGAATGGAAAGCATTGGACTATTCAATAAATATTCCCCCATGGTTAGCTTTATATTATGGCATTTTCCAAAGTAATTTATAGTTCCTCCATTTGCAACCATCACTTGAAATTTTGGTGCTAGGTATAGGAAGAAATTCAATTCCTTGACTACCTTACAATGAATAAAATTTTGGGTACTACCCGAATCAATCAACACTATTACCTTTTTCTTCTTGATATGTCCTTCTATCTTCAGAGTTTAAGGAGCGGTAATTCCTGCCAATTCATTACACGATATGGTAAAACTCATTTATTCTTTCTCTAGGGTTGGTTCCTGGTGTATATCCTCTTATTTTTAAGTTTCTTGTAAATTTTCTTCCTCCTCTTCACAATATATGTAAAATAATTTCTTCTTAGCACACTTATGAAATTTAGTGTATTTTCTATCACAACTATAGCAAAGCCATTTTTCTCTTTTTTCTTCCAATTTTTATGGTGTCAACCTTGTAGGTTGTGGAAGTCTAGGAGTAGCAACAGTTCTATATTTATAGATGCAAGTGGTAGGCTTCCTTGTCGCCATAATTTTACATTCAATTTTTCTTGCCAACCTGAATGCCTTCTCCAATGAATCAGGTTCCCAAAGGAAAATCTCATGTTGGATGTTATCCTTTAAAGTCCCTATGAAAACGTCAATCCTGTGTTCCTCTAGAATATCATTTACCCTTATATTCAATTTTTGGAATTCCTCAATGTGCTCCACCACTGAACCTTTTTGTTTGAGATTTACCAGTTGGATAAAGAAGGTGTTGCTCTTTGTATCCTCATAATTTGCTGTCATTTCCTCCATAAAAATTGACGAAGTGACATTTTTTTTTTTACGAGAGGAAAGCCATTGATACCATACAAATGTATTTTTTTTCTAAATATAAATTTTAAATGTGTACCTTTTGTGTGTTTTGCACATTATTGAGATCAAAATATTGCTCCATCCGTAGTATCCATGTTATGGGATCCTTGCCATCAAGCTTCCTCATATCGATATTTGGAATATGGTGGGTCTTCCATCCAACATTCAAGTTTATGAAATCACGATTAACATTTATTTTGTTCTCATCATGAGTTTCCTCTACTATATTTTTTCCATTAGGAATAATTTTTTGTATCAAATTTGTCAAGCCTTCCATGTCTTCTTGTATATCATTCTTCATGTATTCCATTTTTTCTTCCATGTCTTCAATGTCATTCTTCAAACCATCCATCTTAGCTTCCACGCCTTTCTTCAAAACATCCATATTAGTTTCCATGCCCTTCTTCAAACCATGCATCTTAGCTTCTGCACCATTCTTCAAAAATTCCATTTCATTTTTTGTTGCTCTTTGTGAGAGCAAAATTTGGTGCACTTACTCTTGTAATTTTGATATATCATCTTGCACTTCTTCATCTTCATTAGTCATAGTAGAGTATTATGAGGGATTAATGGGTGTTGAATTCAATTTAAGGGGAATTTTAAAACCTAATACTGATATCTATGCTTGAATATGCCCTTCGAATCACTTCAAACTGATTTTTGAAACAAGACTTATGAAATTTGAAAAAAAATACACACCTTTTTCTTGCTTTTGAGGATCTCAATATTGAAACTGAATTATCTGTGATTTTAGATCTTCAATATCTGAAATTAAATCTTTTTGTAGCCCTCTGAATTTTGTTTCCAATGTCATAGGTCTAACCTGATTTGGATTCTTCAAGACAAAGTTATGCGCAATCTCCCACAATGACCTAATTATGGACCAGTTCAGTAGAGCGAACTTGTATTGCGTGCCACGTGTCATTATTTCATCCTTCGTCTCTGAAATTGCTACACAGAAAACTACAGTCCATGTAATTTCAACTACTTTCTATAGAATTCCAATCCGATGCTTAGAGAGGTAGTTATGACGATTTTTCCATAGTCACCTCTTTTAGATGAAATTCAAGAGCCTGCAAAAACTCTAACTTCCAAAGATCATATCTCTGAAAATTTTGTGAACCAATATCTGAAATTTTTACACGACGTTCCTCAAGAGTTTGGCTTCATGTGGTAGAAATTTCAACTTTTGAAACTTCATAGAAACAAATTTATAGCAAAAATTCCACAATCACCTGTTTGGAGTAGCGAAACCCTATAATCCAAAGCTTTGATACCAAATGTTAGGAAACTAGCTCCAAAATTAGAAGAAAAGAGAGATCAACTTGTTATAAATAAGACACTTTGAGGGGGAAGCCTTCTTTATATTACATAAATGAAGAATTCTTGGATGATACAAATGACAAAAACTTCTTCTATATATATGAGTCCATGGGGTCACAATATAATCCTAGTTGACCTAACAATAATAATGTAAGGGCACAATAATAATAATATGGGGGTTATAGGGGTAAAACAATAACAATAAGGGGGCTACACTTGTAATATAGAGACCTAACAGGGAAGGTGAACCACTCACACTGCACTTATATAGCTCCAATAAGTACCCCAGGCCCCTAAGAGTTCTCATAGCTCAATTTCCAACTCATTTTGAACACTCATGGGCGGGTATTTTCATGACTCCAAGTATATATTTGAAGGCTAATAAATTTTCCTTTCCCAAAGGCTTTGTGAGGATGTCAACAAATTTTTCATCTGTCTTGATGTGTTGGAGCCTTATTGCTCCCCATTGTACCATATCACAGATAAAATGGTACCTAATATCAGTACGCTTCGATGAGTCATATAACATGACATTTTATGAAAGGATAATCCAACCTTTATTATTAGAATAAATGATGGTGGTATCCCAAACATGCTCAAAGAGCTCATTGAATAGATTACTCAACCAAATGGCTTCACAAAAAGCCTAATAGCTTGTAATATATTGAACCTCAATGATACTTAGTTCAACATACTTTTGTTTTCAACTCATCCATGAGATGGAAGTAGATCCCAAAGAGAAACAAAATCAAGATGTTCTTTCTCTATCAACCACATTTCCAACCCAATTGACATCAGTAATATCGGATCCTCGGTAGTGTATCTCAGTCCATGGTTGATAGTACCATGAAGATATATTAGGAGATTATTTGTAGTAGCCCAATACATATGATAAGGCTCAACCATAAATTTACTCAATGTATTAACAAAAAAGCATATTTCTAATCGTGTGTTCACCAAGGACATCAATTCTCCCACATCTTGCTTATATTTGTTAGGAGCTTCCAAAACGAGAGCAACAAAGCTTCCACATAGCTTCTTGAAATTTATTTCCATTAATGTAGTCACAAGCATGTAGTCCACCATGCCAAATTTTTCTAATAGCCTCACAATATATTTTCCTTGAGAAAGGAAAATATCACCTGGAGTTTTCCAAACCTCCAAGCCTATAAAGTAATGCATCATTCGTAGGTCCTTCATCTCGAATTCAGAAGTCAACTCCCTCTTACATTGATAAATGAGAGGGTCTACACCAGTCAGAAATAGATAATCAAAATATAAGATCAAAATAAGTGGCATGTCCTTTTCAACCTTGAAGTATAATTTTGGATCAAAATAACTCCTTGTAAATCCCAACTTCATGAGATAACTATCAATCCTCTCATACCAATCCCTAGGGGCTTGATTTAACACAAAGGGATTTCTTCAACATACATACATGAGTTTTTCTACCTTTCTCTTCAAACCCCTGGCGTTTCTCAAAGTATACTTCTTCATTAGGTGGACCATGTCAGAATGTGTTCTTGACATACATTTGATGCAAGCTCCATCCCTAATTTACAACAAGAGAAATTTTGGATCGAATAATGGTGTATCAGGAAACAGGAGAAGAAATATCATCATAATCGATTCCTTCCTTTTGTGAGAAGCCACGAGCCATGAACCTTGCCTTTTATTTCTTAGCACTTCCATCATCTCCATGTTTAATCTTGTAGGTCCATTCATTAGTGGAATTTTAAGGTGTAAAATGGGCCTCCTACAAAAAAATACAACCAAAATAAACTTTATAAGAACCAATAGGATTCAAGATGATGATGTCAACCATGGGGGATGATTCACCATTTTTGGAGTAAAAAAGTTAAAAGAATAAAAAATAATAAAATAATAAAACCACTTTTTCAACTCGTATTTTCAAATTATGTCCCTAGTTTTTTAATCAAATTTCATGCGGGAGTACTCGTTGGATGCAAAATTTAATTTCTCATCCAAGGAGTACTCATCTTTCATACTTTTGATCAACCCTCCTACACGAAAAATTATAAATACATGAAAAACATGATTGCAATCGCATTTTTTCATGTATTTCTCCTTTTCTGTGTAGCAGTGTCCATCAAAATTATGCAACATGAATACTACTTGGATGAGAATCAAATTTTGCATCCAACGAGTGTTTCTGCTTGAAATTTGAGATAAAAATTTGGGAGATAAGTTGAAAACATGAGTTGAAAAAATAGTTTTATTATTTTATTATTATTTTATTCTTTTTTCTCTCTAAAATTTGATGATGTAATCTAATATTATTTTATTATTTCCACTACTATTTTATAATTTCATTAGGGGGCCCATTTTAGACCTCAAAATTTCCCTAATGTTTAAGTGACTACAGACTTGTCCTTGGGTCTAGGTACCACTTCCTAGACATTTTTCTTCATGATTGACTCATATTATTTAGCCATAATACCTTTCCATGCCTGATGCTTCACACATTTTTCTTAAGTGCAAGGTTTGGTTTAAATGATAATAGTCATGGAAGCTAAGTATGATTGATACTTGGTAGGATTCTTACTTTATCAAAAATTTCCTCTTGGGGAAGCATGATTTTCTACATCTTGAAGTGTATCTCAAAGTGATAATGGTATTTATTTGAGATAGATGGATAAAAAATATGTGGATCAAGTGGATCCATTATGCCATCAACAATGGGCATAGTTTCATCCCTCAGAGGTTATTCTTGAATTTTAGCAACATCATCAACTTTCCTTGTGATGGTGAGATCCCTTTCTTTTTCGAGGGTGAAATCTTCATTAAAGGTTAGATATCTAATTACTAATACATTTATTTGAACAGGTACATAAATTTGATATGCCTTTGAATCTTCACTATATCCATAAAATACAACTTTATTCTCATAGGTTTCCAACTTGTTCCTTTTCTCTTTTGGTACATGAAAATATATTACAGGACAACCAAATATTCTAAAATGTGCAACATCATATTTCTTACTAGTGAATATTTCTTTGGGTGTCTAGAAATCCAAGCTTTTATAAGAAATCCTATTTTTAACACACACAACAATGTTCACAACTTCTCCCCATAAAAAAATTGGCAGGCTTTGATCATGAATCATTGCATGGGTGGCTTCCATAATTGTACGATTCTTTCTCTCAACAACTCCATTTTTTTGTGGTTCATATGGAATGGTGAGCTCATGCCCACCTCTTTGCAAAAGTCATTGAATTCATTAGATTCATATTCGGTTCCATTATCAGTTTTAAATGTCTTGATATTCTTACCTGTATGATTCTCCACCAATGCTTTGAAAGAGTGAAACCATCTGAATAATTCATCATTCTTCTTCAAGATATAAATCCAAGTTTTTTGGGAGAAGTCATCCAAAAATATCACATAGTATAAGTATCCTCCCAATGAGTCAAGGGTAAAGGACCAACCATGTCAGAATGGATCAATTGAGGAATATCAATTGTCTTTCTCTCACTATAAGGTAGTGGTCCCTTTGTATGTTTTCCTACTACACAACCTTGACAAATTCCTTCGTGATTCATATGAAATTACGGGATCCATGGGACCATCTTCATTACACTCGGTAAGGCTTTGTAATGAAAATGAGAAAATATCCAGTGCCATACCTCACATTAAATATAAGTGTCATTTTCCAAAGCTCCCAAAGGACTTCCACCAACTTGATAAATACCATCAACCCTAAACCTAAGAGTAAAATCATCTCTAAAGTTCTAATTCCATGCATGTACCTTTCCATTAGTGAAAACTAACTTGAAGCCTTTGTCCTCCATTGTAGAAATAAATACCAAATTCTTATTCAAATCAAGCACATTCAAAACATATTGAAGATATATGGTTTGACCATAGTTAAAGTGAATACACTATCACAAAATGGCTAATTAGTTACTAAAAAAATGACTAAAATTTTCATATAAACGACTATTTTTTGGTCGGTGACCAATAGTAGCTAATTTGTAGTATCTTATAACGCGGCCAACTTTTAGTCATTTTTAGCTTAGTCATTAATTGGTTATCTCAATTTTGTTCTCTAGTAGTATATTTGGTTATTAATTTGGTCATTAATTTAGTCACTGATTTGGTCATTAATTTAGTCATTGATTTGATCATTGATTTAATCATTAATTTGGTCATTAATTGTCATAATTAATGACCAAATATACAAAAAAATATATTACTATATGATCACCCAAGAAAATCAATTAATGACTAAAAGAATATGACCAAAATGTTGGTCATGTTATAAGATACTGTAAATTAGCTACTAATAGTCATATATATGCAAATTTTAGTCATCGTTTGAAACAAATTAATGACCAAAGAAATATGAGTAAATTTTGGTCATGTTATAAGATACTGTAAATTAGCTACTAATAGTCGTATATATGCAAAATTTAGTTGTATTTTGTAATAAATTTTTTATCATTTTCAGTAGTCATTTATCTTTTTTTGGTAGTTTCATATTCATTATATAAACGACTAATTTAATAGTTTATATTCATTTTATTTACTTTCATTAATAATCATTATAAATGGCTACTTTATTTGTATATTCATTTTATTTGTGTTGATCATTAATCAGTATAAAATACTAATTTAGTAGTTTGAAATTGATTTTTTGTTAGTTATTAATCAACATAAATTAATTTGTATGATTTAAAAAATGTCATACAATGTGCATGTTCATCTAATATGAAAACACAAAGTTGCATATATTGATTACAATATTAAACAATATCAAGTGCAACTATAAATAATTTCAACCCCATAAATTACATTATATGAAATGTTAAAAGTATTACAATATGAGTTTCCAACTTAATATTGGTTGGACTACAATTTACACATGAAATGACTTTTCATCACTTCAAAATATTATCATTGTGTTGCTAAGGCAGTGTAGGTGAATTCACCAACTCTAAAGCTCTAAAGGCTTGACCATTAATGTCTATATATGTGTCTTATGCGAGATATTAGATCTAAGGGTATCACTAGAACAATTATCTTCTCTCTCTCTTTTTGCATTTGTCGCTCCAATGTTATGGCACTCCTCTTTCTTCAATTATTGCTTTTTAACATCAATACTGAGTTCATTTTATGAAAAAAGAAGAAGATAAAATGCAGAGTGTAAGACATGAAATACAATGAACACTAGAATATAAACTGAATTACACTATAAATAGTTTATATGACGTATACCTCAACATCAGCAATGTCAAAGCCATTTTTCCCCACACAATAAAGAAACTCGAACAAATTTTCTTCAGTGGGGCAATAGTGGCCACTATAATGTGTCTAGATGACTTGTATAAACAAAGAAAATAAAATGTCACCACATATAGAAATGAACACCTTAGTAACTTAGTATTCAAGCTTCAGGGAAAACCTAAGAAAAATCATGTCAACTAAGTTATATGCTAAAAATATCAAGCTATAGATAACTTGTGAAAACAAATAATGTGAGGTGTGATGTTTAATATTTGTCTTTTTATTCACACCAACATTTCATTTTCTAATGCACGAACTTGGTCAAGTATATAAACAACATGTGCTCAAATACCAACATGAAAGTAAACTATTATGATAGTCATGAAAATATTTTAACACAAAATATCTATAAATATTCCAATCAATATCATGTAATACTAATTTCATCTTCAATCTTTGGTTGTTTTTTAAATGGACATGATACTGGGTATTTTCAGTGTCATCATTAAAAGACAAAAAAATCAAAATAAAATTCCAAAATAAAATAAAAAAATAGAGGATATCATGGAATGGAAATTTCTATTATAAAAAAAATTGTTTACTTGTCCACTGATGTCGTGTTTGGAATTCATAAAAAAATTTCTTGCCCAAAATAGCCATGAGGTGAAATAATCACAGTTACATTAAAAACCATAGGAATTCCTACTAGAAAATTTTCCAAAGTCGATTGCTAAGGTGCCTAAAGGATCTCTAACAACAAATGAATCATATCCAAGACGTGCTATGCATTTTCTCCCAATCCTTTTTCCAATCACATTTCCTATAACCTGCCCACATCATTGTCAAGTAACAATCAAATTAGCACATTGACATTTGTTTTCATCTTTTATATCTATAAAATTTGAATCTGATTTGTTTCATCAACACATTAATTCATATTTAAAGACTTCCTAACATATGAGAAGGTATTAATTAAGTAGGACATAAGAAAAATCGACCTCAATGAGCTCCTCAAATAATTTCTTTTCTTGTTGTGATATTTTGGGTAGAAAAAAGAACGTATCTGCAAAATAAAATTGCGTATATTAATTATGTTCAAACTTTGTATATGGTGTATTCTTAAGCAACTTTTTAAGATGTTCCTCTACCTTTACCAAAGTGATCTGTAGGTTGGTTGAACTATGTATATTTTCAATCGGCATCAATTTATGCAAGATAAATGTCACACATTATTCTTTCCCATTTCTTAACATGCTACATATGAAAATTGAAAGTCACATGAAACCAGGAGAAAACCATTTTCTAACCAAAACAAACAAACCAAAAATGCCTCTAATAAAAATTCATTATAATATCAGCAAATGAAAAGAGAGTGGACCATTTTTGTTATGAAAGTGTTGAGCTTCAGGAACCAACAAATGTGAGGGAAGTTGTAAATGTGAAAAAAATAATGTTGGCCTAATCTGTAGACTTCTTCAGAATGACGTGAATGATGTCATTTTCAGATGCGGTAAATCTCATAATAAGAAATGACCACATTGGATGAAAATATTAAATACAAATACTTGTGTACATGGCATATATTCTAATTAATTACATTGCAATGAATACCATGGGTCTCCACGGATTATAGGTCCTCAGTATTTTAGTCTTGATGATGAAAGAGAGATGGCAATGATAAGTATGGCTGGTCCTAGTTTGTATGGTGCATATCTTCATACCAAGGTCGTCATCTCAATGAACCTAGGTTCTAACATGGTAAACATGGATTTGGTCTCCACCCAATTTCATTCCATCATACTTTGTCAAGACTCAAAAGGACATAATGGTCCTTGAACTTGTAATAGGGTTGCTTTTCAGGTTATAGATAAATCTTATCCAAAGAAAATGGATTTTTAGGCTCCAAGAGATATGTATAATTTAAATGATAACAATTATATGTTTTTTTCCCAATATTCAAATGTAGGGATACATTTTGTGGATTTTACTAATAGATAGAATGAGAGACTAGTCTCCTTTGTCATTAACATTTTCTTAACTGCACATGACTAAAAGACTGGATATGATAGTTACAATTTTAGGACGACTTAGCTTGTAATTATTTGGAGATATTTGAAATAGTCTTAGTATGAGTTTTTTTAATGAATAGATGGATATGAACTTATGCTCTTTGCATTCTGAGCTCAAATTTGATGTGGAATTAAGTTGAAAAGGAAATGCTCTTTGAGTGCTGGATTTAATAGTTAGAATTTTAGGATGGCTTAGATTGTGCATATTTGGAGATCTTTGAAATGGTATTATGTTAATTTATGTCGATGTTATATGCTAAGGTGAAAATATACTTTAACCTTCTAGGGCATAATTAAAGTAAGATGCAGATAGAACATACCAATAGATTGATGGAAGACAATCCAAAACAGAGATAAAGAATGGTGGTGTTACGATGATCAATAGGATGCTTCAACCAACAAAGTATTCATAAATTCAGCCACCCACCTATGTCACACAACCCCAATACATTTCATCAAGAATACTCTACCAAGATTTTGCACCAAGAGACCCTAAATGTAGAACCAAGAATGCTACTCCATGACCATCCAAGTGAGAAGAAAAATGCCTCCACAAATTGTGTGTATAAAATGAACTCCAAGTCTCTCCAATATATAGGCATCTGTGGGGGTGTGTGACACATCTCTTATGCATGTGGGATAAAATAGGTCGAACTTGCACATGTGGAATAAATTCAAATACATGTTCTGCTCATGCGATCAAGATAATCTTAAGATCGATCTTGCACCTCTTCGAAAGAGGAATCCAATAAGAATATTGACATCGTAATCTGAGCACCACATCATGGAGTTTGGACCTAGTTGCCCAAAATTAACACTCCCTCTCAATTAGGGAGAACTCCATCCACTAGTGCCATCCAAACATCGTTTGTCATCCCATCGTAGCTTTCTTTGTTGGCTTCTTTATTTCAGAACAAAAGGTGAGTCACATAGACATCACTCACAGCTAACCCGAAGTTAGCTCAAAGGTCCAAAACCTCTATAGGACTCAAAGGAGTCACACACTAACTCAAATTTGGTTTAACTGATCTGAAATCAGTCGGAGGTCTGAAACCTCACTTGGAATCAAGAGAGTCATATAATAAACTGAAGTTAGTTTCACTGACCCGAAGTTAGTTGGAGGTCTGAAACCTTACTTGGACTTGAGAGAGTCATATACTAACCTGAAGTCAGTGAGAGGTCAGAAAACTCACTAGACTTGATCCTAGATCAAGTGGTTGGACACGTGCCATCCTAGACATAGAGAGTACGACAATCTCCGATGCGTCCATAGATCTTGCTATGGTCTCTATTCGCGTTTACCACCTCATTGGCCAAATGAGAGGTACTTCCCATGAGTCTGAAACTCCATGGGTAGGATGCCTATAGGACACATATCAAAGAGAGGTAAACCAACTCAATATCATTAAGGTGGGGTGGAAGCACACTAACTAGGTTTGGCAAGCCTAGCCCTGTGGTTGCTTATAAAACCAAGAAGCTATCCCCAAATCCCCTCTGGAGCTCCCAAAGCTCATCATCCAACAAGACCCTCCAAATAGGGTTGTTCCATGATTCCAAGATTCTCATAGAAGGTTAGGAACATGAGCTTCCCCAAGGGATTTGTGAGAATATTCGTGACCTGCTTATCAGTTCCTATATGATCGAGCCTTATGACGCCTCGTTGTACCATATTCCGGATAATTGGTACCAGACATCGACATGCTTGTATCAATCGTGGAACACGGGATTCTTTGACAAATGAATCCACCTCTGGTTATCACAAAGGATAACAATGGAATCTATCACATGCTCTAACAACTCACTGAAGAGCTTTCAAAACCAAGTGTCTTCACAACAGGCCATACATGCTACAATGTATTCGGCCTCAACAGTGCTCAAAGCTACCGACTTCGGCTTCTTGCTCGAAGCAAACCCAAGTGTGAAGAAACATTTAGATGTGCTATTGTGATCCATAACATTACAAGCCAAATTGACATCATTATATCAACAGAGTCTCAAAATCCCAACAGTGTATCTCAACCCATGGTCTATCATGCCCTAGAGATATCTCAAGAGATTCTTGGCACCAACCCAGTGAATGTTATGAGGATCAACCATGTGTTGAGTCAAAGTGTTCACTACACAAAATATGTCTGGATGGATGTTCCCTAAGAACATCACGACCCCTACAAGTTGATGATACTCAATAGGATTTTCTAGCACGGGCCCAACCACGTTTCCACTCAAATTCTTAAAGTTGAGCTCCATCGGTGTCGACATGAACTTATAGTCCACCATTCCAAATTTTTTAGCAGCTTCACAATATATTTTCCTTGAGGAAGGAAAATTTTGCCAGGTCTCTGCCAGACCTCTAGGCCTAGGAAGTAATGCATCAGTCCTAGGTCCTCCATCTCGAACTCAAATGTGAGCTCCCTCTTACATTGATGAAGGATAGGGTTAGCACCCATCAGGAAGAGATCGTCCACATACAACGTCAGAATGAGAGCCTTTTCTCGATCAACCTTGAAGTAAAGGTTTGGATCAACATCAAGTAGCTATCTATCCTCTTGTTCCAGGCCCTAGGGGCTAGAAAACGTACAAACATGGGTGTCTCAATCCTGGACTTTGAACCCCAGAGGTTTCTCTACATACACCTCTTCCTTTATCGCACTATGCAGAAAGGTAGTCTTTACATCCATATGATGAAGATTCTAACCTTGTGTAGCAGCAAGGGTAATAATAGATTACAGGTGCAATCATATTCAATGCCTTCCTAGAGAGAAGTCTCAGTCAAAACATCTTTCCTTTTACTTTTCAGTACTCCCATCAGATCCATCCTTGGTCTTATATCGAGGTGACAACAACTTTCTCTTGTGGTCTAGGTACCATATCACTGACATCATCCTTCATAATGGACTTGTACTCTTTTTGTATCACATCCTTACAGACTTGATGCTTTATAGCTTCTTCAAATTATTCAGCTCATCTTTTACTCATGGCAGCTAGATACCTCTGGTATTTATATGGCTTCTTTCTTTTCCATAATTTCCCCCCTTGAAGCCATATGTCTCTGATCCATGAGGGTCTTCTTTCTTACAGCAATGATATTAGCTCAAGAGCATATACGGTTGTAGTATCCCTCTTAATGCCAGCTCCTCTTGTTGGAGAAGACATCTATAAGAACATTCTGTCAAACATATTAGATAAGACAATGTGTATCAGATGTCTTTGTGACACTTGAGAAATGAAGAAAAGTCTCCAATGCTTTTCTTTGATGTAGCCCTAACAAATTCCTTCATGATTATTTTAAATGAGGGCATCCCAGACACCAACTTGGAAAGGGATTTGTAATCATGGGCCTGAATCTTATTCTCCCACTGTCAAGGCCATACAAGAATCATAGCCATATAATGCCATATATTTGTCATGCATCTTGACAGGTATCATATACTGTCATATCACTGATTGTAGTGTTGTCATGATATTATCATATATATCACTATCATATTTCACTTGTTCAAAAAATTTACAGGCTTCTTTGACCACGGTACCAAAGACTCCAAATAAATGACTTTCCAAGGCTCCAAAAACTTCATTGTTCACACTTTCAAGTTTATCATTGTTCAAGTATGCAAAGTGTAACGACTATCCTTGATCTTAACTGATTGAGCCTCCACAGAAATATAACAGAGTTACTGAAACAACTATACAATAATGTGACAACTGCATAGTTATATTATCCTCTACTAAAAGTCTGAACCTTTTATCACTAAACCCTCTCTAGTAGACTTCACAAAAATCACAGTCCTTCACAATATTGTTTCAGAATAACAGTGCAGAGAGAAAAAAATATCCCCTCCACGACACTTAAAGCTCGTCAGTCCAACATGTTTCTTGTAGTAAGTGCATTGGTTAGCAGGAGGATTTGGCTGCTCACCTGAAGAGTTCCCTTCTCTTTGCTCAAGTATTAAATGATATGCTATTTGTATAGGTTGCTGAAGACCTATAGCACTACCAGAAAAGATCTTCTGTCGGCTTTAGCACAAGATCTCAAAAACATTTAGAACAAAATTTCATTGTTGAAGAACTTTCGAAAAAAAATCAACAATTATTAGCGCAAAGGATGGGATCTTATTGAGGCTGGCTGCTGGTCCCTTCAATGTCGCTTTTCCAAATCTCTTGAGCCATTCTTTAGAGATATATTCGAATATGAATCTTTGCATTTGAATTTTATGAACATGTACCGCCATTTTGGAAAGGAAGTTGCAAGTGTCAAGTGTGGTTTCATGTCTTGTATGTTCCTCCGATCTCAGGAATAGCACCCTGGAAAAGCAACTGATTTACCTAAGGAGGTGCCTGCAGTTGATCCATTCCAATTCTCGTATCACCATAATCAACACTAGCTGCATTGCCATTGTTGTTTATTTAATACTACATCACGGTAGATACTCCTGATCCCACTTTCATTTATGGCCCAACAATATAGCCAACGCAGGCAACTTGTCTGTGTTCTGCTTTACGCATGAATTGTCTCTTTCTACGCACTTTTTTTTGAGATAGAGTATTCTCTAGACTTGCTTGTAGGGATTCTGGCTGCGATGTGATAATTTGGGATTGAGGTTGGGGAATTTCGTGCTACATTACACTTGTAGAATTAAGCAGACCATTACTCAACAAGTAGTCCCTATGAACTTGCCCATATCCATTCAAGTGGGTATTAGGAATTGGTAGATCTGAACGATGTGCTATCATGGGACCTGTCCTGCTCTGAATGAGTGTGCGCGTAGGTATAGTTGGTGTGCTTGAGGGTGTATGAGGATTTGATGAATACCATGTACTACTGCCTCCTCTGACTCCCACTATTGGTGTAATATTAATTTGTCTTGACCCTTGTGGGCTCTACGAAAACTTTATAGCAGGGAATGAGGGGGCATAAACGTTTGCTATTGGGTTTCATGCATTACTAGTAGATGCATTATGTCTTCCAATTTTTGCAGTAATGGCGGGCTTTGGAACAACCATTTCATAGTCTCTAAGCTATCATGAAACCCTAGAAACCTCCATTTCACGAAATGGAGGCCCTACCAACATGGTACAAGTGGTGCTTTAAAAATAACTTGGATACCATGGGCAATATCCAATCAATAGGTTGCACACCTCGGCTGAAGCCAAGGTCTCTGGCTAGCTCTTGCAAAGGCATTATATGATATAGGGAAAACCAATCCAGCAATATGTGTGCATTCTAAAGGTCCTTGGACTGTTTTGTTTGAAACGTTTCCACTAGCCAATCGATAGTCTCACCACAATTGTGGTAGCCCATTTCTGTGGTGAGCTCTGCAAGGGCATTGACACCCTGAGTTGTGGGTAATAAATAATCAATGGTGGATCCAGCCAAATAAGTGGCCTAACAGGTGGAGTCGATCTTTTCTTGCTGCGGCTAGAGCCTTACATAAAAAAATGTGTTGAAAATGGTTTTTTGTTAGCCCTGATTAGGGCATGACATGTTGTTCCACGTAACTCAGCACACTAGCTACATACGCTACCCTTAAGCTGTCACCTCCAGCACTTTAAAAAATGCATGCAATTTCATTAAAACTATATGCTTTCACTTGCTGTGGTGGTATGTTCTGCGACCTACCACACAAATTTTCTGAAGCTAACGACACCCTTATTTGCCCTTAGGATAACCCACATCTCACTTCCCTAGATTCATAAGCTGGATGTTGTCTTCTCCTAGCTCTGATACCATGTTAATTTATGTAGATGTTCTATGCTAAGGTTTAAATATACTTTAACCTTCTATGGCATAATTAAAGTAAGATGCAGATAGAACATACCAATAGATCGATGGAAAACAACCCAAAACATAGATAAAGAATGGTGGAGTTATGGCAATCAGCAGGATGCTTCAACCAGCAAAGTCTTCATAAGGTCAGCCACCCACCTATGTCACACAACCCTAAGACATTTCATCAAGAATCTCTACCAAGATGCTGCACCAAGAGACCCTAAACACAGAACCAATAACGATGTTCCATCACCATCCAAGAGAGAAGAAAAATGCCTCCACAAATTGTGTGTATAAAATGAACTCCAAGTCTCTCCAATATATTGGCATCTGTGGGGGTGTGTGACACATATCTTATGCATGTGGGATAAAATGGGCCGACCTTGCACATGTGGAATAAATTCAAAATACATGTTCTGCTCATTTTATCAAGATGATTTTTAGATTGATCTTGCACCTCTCCGAAAGAGGAATCCAATAAAAATATTTGCATCATCATCTGAGCATCACATCATAGAGTTTGGACCTAGTTTCCAAAAATTAAAATATTAGTATTTGTTTGTGTAAATGAATAGAGGGATATGAGCTTATGCCTTTTTCCTTTCGAGCTCAATTTGATGTGGAATTTAGTTGAAAAGGAAATTCTTTTCGAGTTGATGTTTGAAAGTCTAGAAGAATAGATTTTGGTCCCCAAATATTCCCAAAGGCATTGGTATTTGTATAGGTTAACTATTTGCTAGAGAAACTTTCAGATAAAGTCCTGGTGATACAAAATATATTTTATAATAGTGAAGCAAGTACTAAAAGGGATTCTATATCTTCTTCCCTTTTCCGAAGAAATATTTTTGTAGAGAACCTACCCCATCTTCCCCGGAATTTCCAGATGAATGGAAGATCAAGTACTATGAACTGCCAAGGAAACTGGTAACCCCAAAAGGCCCAATGGGAGTGGATCCTCAAACCTCTCTGGATTTTGCATAGAAGTTTCCTACCAATAAAGCTAATTCTCATGGTTTAAAATATTGTATAACTTATGTGTAGTCTGATTATACATTCATCTCACAATGGATTTCTTCTTGACTATCTGTTTTATTTGGCATTGATTACTTTTACACAAAATTGATTGTTGCAGTCAGAGGGAATCTTCCCTAAAATAGGGTGATATTCTTCGAAGCCTTATACATTAGTTTCAAATACATACTTGAAACATACTAGAGCTCGACCATGGAAAATCTAAAACAAAACATTCATCACACTTAGGATTGTCACATTCACTTTTATCACTTGAAACCAGATTTACTACATTCTAAGCATGTGGAGTAGAGGGGTCTTTTGATGGGATGTCTTCTGAAGCAGATTCATGCATTTAATTATGAATTGGTCTCTTCAATCTAGGTTCACAGGGTAGAAGCCTCCCCAAATACATAGAGGATCGCTGCTCCAGAAATTGCTGCCACTGCTTTTAGCTCTTGTTTAATTTCTTTAGCCATACTTTCAGTTCCCTTAAACCTCTACTTAGTCACTAGTTTTCATATCTCAGAATGGAATACCCTAGTATCTATATGAGCTCTATCATTTGACAGTCTGGATGTGCTTTTTGTGGATCAATTCTTCCATTCATAACTATAGGAAAATCATTTTTTTGGTAGACAAGGGAAACAGTAAAGTGATACAGTGGGAGTTTTGACAAGTTTGGGAAGGGAAGGTGGCTAAATGGAGGCATATGGTAGGCAGAGGGAAAGGGATAAATGGGAATGTACAGAGGATTGAAGGAGGACTAGGTAAGGTGAGAGGGACATGGATGTAAGAGAAAGGAAGAGTGATAAGATAGGATGAGGTAAGAGACCTATGAAGTGGAAGATGTAATATTCCCAATTAGCAATGGCTAATTGGAATACTCGATTTTGGTCAATTTTGATTTAAGTAGTTAGCTTATGAATAAACGTGATTAAAGGGACCACGAATCACTCTAAAATAAGGTGCATGTGGTAATTAAGGGGGTCGAATTGGGCATGCAGCAAAGAGGTATTACCATGGTATCATGGGTGGAGGTGGCCGTAGGTTTCAGGAGCAGCCAACGCTATATAAAGAAGATAGTTTCCTCGTTATGGGATCATGGAGAGTTTATGCATTTCGAATATGGTCATTGCGACTATTGAGCACGCTGGATTTTTAGCCTGTTTGTAGCACTGTTTAGCACATTAAGTGTCTCCGTTCGAAGATCTCGCCCTCAGCCCCAGGGGACTTCGAGTGCCTGCTCGGGTGAGGTAATCTCGTCAGTGTCTTTGTAGGAAGATATATCTGCTATATTAATGGAGGAGCAGTGCATTTGTTAACTGCACAGCACCTGTGGAGGAGCAGCCCATTTATTGACTGTGCAAAAGGATGTAGTTCGTATTTGGGAGGCTTCGGTTGTATTATTCGAGGATCGCAGCGCATCTATTGGGGAGTTTTTGGATCAGTGGGTGATCATATTATCGCATATCCCAGACAGTGGCAGTGTGATCAATTGGAGGAAAGCAAAGATCCGTAAGGAGGAATCTCGGGACAACTGTTTTTAGCATCTAGAATGCAGATCTGATACACAACCATTCTATGAAGTGTTCTGAGATCAGATTTTGACTTTCCTTGTGCAAGTTTAGGTGCTATCGATTTGATCACCTATTGTACTCCTCTATATTTATCAGATTAATAAAATGGCTTAGCATTCCCTTGGTATTTCTTGAGTATCTGTTCATGCTTTAGATACACATTATTGTATGTCTGCATTTTTGTTATCAGTTCCTTTGCATTTTGATTTCTGTACCACTTGTTGTGTTTTCTCCCACACTCTTAGACAGAGTCTAGAAAGAGCCATATAGCTTCCATATCTCATCCTCTTTTCAGAGGTGAAATTTCTGGTAAATTACCTCCCAGTCCATCTTTGGTTCTAGTTTGCTGTGTTTTAGAGATATCCCAAAAAGGGATATTACAAAAGATAAGTGAGATGAAGGCACGAGGGGGAAGGGAATGGAAAGGGGAGTGGGAGAGTGTTAATTAAGATGACCTGCCCAGCCATAATATATTACCTACCCATTTATGTGGGACAATACCATTGAGTGTTGGGAGTGCCAATGGGAGATGACAATGTTAACCTGGAATATTAATGACAAAGGAGACCGATAGAAGATTAATGGCAAAGGAGACGAAGGGTAGGGTCCTTAATTTGCTGTTAGAGATCCTATTAGAGATATTGTTAGAGATGTAGGGACCCTACCCTACATCTATAGTTGATTCATTATAAATTTCTCTATATCTTCCTTAGTTATCTCCATTTTCTAGTATATTCGTTCTTTACACTTCATGATTACAGATGGAAAACTACGTTTTTCCAGTAAGCATGCTATCCTTGGTGTTTCTGTGTTGGATTACTGATAACCTATTATCCACTATTTTTCATAAGGATAGAACATGTGATTTTTCATCATTCATCCAAGTAGCATAGTGATTCTAGCTTTCCAATGGTTGGAATATGAAAATCTCTATTGGGAAAGGACACTTTTGTGCACAAGTTTCAAGGCATCATGAAAAAGTGAATGATATCCTTAGATGAATATAGCATCTTGTAAACCCACAGGAAAACCATCATCTATGGCATCTATGGCATTAAAGAAAGTTACTGATTCATTGGAAGAACACTCTTCCTCATCAAAATTAGGAATTTTACATACATTTGACTACTCATTATTTTTAGAAGGAATAAGTAGGAGGATGCTAAAATTTATTTCATCACATACCTTTTCTCTGCAAGGTCATTTAAAAAATCTCTAAAAAACACTCCCACTCCGTGCAAAAATGGTCATAACTACTCTATCAAGAAAATAATTTATCTAT
Source organism: Pinus albicaulis (assembly GCA_034641835.2). Classification (NCBI taxonomy): domain Eukaryota; kingdom Viridiplantae; phylum Streptophyta; class Pinopsida; order Pinales; family Pinaceae; genus Pinus; species Pinus albicaulis. Next base: position 527,254,689 of record CM076572.1, on the reverse strand, counting down.
CAACTCACCCAACAAAGGACCCCACCTAAGGCACAAATCTAGAATAACATTTGGTGTGGTAAAGAAATGCTTAAGTTTTTAAAAAATTGTTGGTTAATGACCCATAATTAACTCTGTAGTACCAAAAATCGCTGTAAAAGAGGTGCAATTGGTCCTTGTGTATGTGCAACTTGTAGAGTAGCCAAAGAAAACCTCATCCTTTTAACATCACAACTAATTTGGCTTGCAAGAAACATGGTGATCTTCGAAGAAAAACAACAAAATATGGATAGTGAAATAATTTCACCTTCAGTAAAGACATTGCCACATAAGGAAATTATGGCCAAAGGTATAGAGGATATTCAGTAGACGCACTACTCTGTACAAAAGAAAGAGTAGAATTGACCTCTATTTCAGCATTCCAGACTATCCCCTCTAGGTGCACTCACCCATCCTATGAATCTAGTTGTAAATTGAGGATTGGTTCTATGCAAGTTGAAGAATGGATCAAACTTCAACGCCATCACATTATATTTTTTGATGGTGCGTGGAGAGAAAATCCATGAGAATCAGGTGAAAGAGTCATCTTTGAATCCAAAGTAGAAGTAGAAACAGACATTTTATTTAGGTTGTCAAGAAAGTGACAAATAATAAATCTGAAGCCTTGATCTAGGAGTAAGGTGTCTTAGGAGAATAGCACATGAGGATATTACAATTGTTAAAGAGTCTCCCTCTGAAGCCCACCCTCTGAATCTTGGTTGGGTAATAAGACCATTCTAGAGACAATAAGAAGAAACCAGGGTTTAATCAGGGTTCAATTGATAACCACACCAAGGACTAGAATCATGGTATTTGCTGCAACAAAACAACCCAGTACGACACCATTGGAACAGGTATTATTTGAATAGTTTTTAGTTTACAAGCCATGTTTTTCCTGCTTCAATTCCTTCACAATCTACCAGAACTGCTACCCAAAATGATACAACTTTTTGTGCCTCTAAGTTGGTTCCTGTGTCAGAGAAACCTTCGGAAATTGCACCAACAGGAAAAATGTCCAAAAACTTATTATAACAAGAAAAACATGTCCAAAAACCTAAAAAATATGTACAATAAAATGAGGCAAATGATATCTCAGGGAAAAACCCCCACAATAATTTGTAGGGCCTCATCCCAATGGACAACAAGCATGTTTATATGGTTCAATTCCCTCACAATCTACCAAAACTTCTACCCAAAATGCTGCAACTTTTGGTGCCTCTAAGTTGGTTCCTATGTCAGAGGAACCTCCAGAAAGTGCACCAACAGATAAAATGTCCAGAAACGTATTATTACAAGAAAAACATGGCCAACAACCTACGAAATATGTACAATAAAATGATATGAATGATAAAATACAACTAAACAATACACAACAATACTATCTACTACTATCGAAACTATATAAGTAATAGGAATATATAGACTTGTTAGATTTATAGGCTAATGATTATCCATAAGAAACTGAACAAATTGTATTCATACAAATGAAAAGGACAAAGGAATCAACTGTTAAGAAAATGACTTCACTTTCCAATAGCATGTAGGGTACTAAAATATTTGTTGGATAAGCTTAACGAATTTAGGAAACTCCATTGGGATAAAATAAAATAAAATGGCTTCCAACATTTCAATATAAATGATAATGTGGCAAGCAAGCTTGCTTAACAAGTAGCTCACCAAAGTAGTAAGTATGCTTAAGTAACATCTCCTATATACCTAGGAGATCACAAAATGCTATAATAACTTGAAACTTTGTTGAAGGTTTTTAAGAATGGCTTCAGAAATAACATATATTGCCTTCAGAAAAATATAATTAGGAAAGTGACTTGAAATGATTAGCTTTTTCAATTTGGACAATATTTTGATTATCATCTACTAAAGTAGGGGTCTTTACTATTAAGCAAGGTGACTCTATACAATGGGTATTCATCATTAAGCATGGTGACTAGTAGAAGAATTTAGTCTTGAACTCTATATTTTGTTGTCAATATTTTTTATTTACTGACAACTCTAATAGTAACACCACTACTTTCTTTTCTTCCTTTGTATCCAATGCTAATGCACCCAAGGGAATGCTAGATTTTTTTTCACTTTTCATCAAGCACACTTAAGAGGAACTAGTTTTGACAGATGGCAACTAGAAATTCCTAAGATAGTTGAGGGAAATCTACCCATATTCAGGAAAACTTACATCGCCAATTTTCTGGAATGTGGGTAACATCCCAACAGAAAAAGAGATGTCCCCAATAGTTTCCTTGTACCTCATGGACAAGGAAACACTAAAGTCTAAGCCAACCCACTTTCATTTTTCATATGATGGTGGCCAAATCCATTTAGGGTGGGCTGATAATGAGCATAGATTTATTGATTGATCCATCAATGGATGCATCCCTTAGGGGTGGGACATATCCTTAACGCAACCAGGTCCCATCCAAGATAAAAGGGTAAAGGATAAAAAAATTCTCATGCATATATGAGAATGGACTATATCATTTATCATTGACATAAATAGAAGTTAGAACACATAAAATCATAAAAGTATTTCATCTAACACAGTTATGTATGAAGAATTGAATCTTCGACTCTTAAAGAAATTGTCACATGTCATTTATGATGTATGTATGAGTAATTTTCACGATAGGTGTCCCCATGTCTGGGTGGACATCTCACATATTTGGTAGGGGAATGACAACATATCCTCCTAGGATGGTGGGCATCCCCAACCAATAAATAAATGCATGATTGGTGGGTTATGTTATCCACCATATAGCATGAGAATTGATTCAGTTGAAAACCTCACCTAAGTAGGTTTCACTTGGAGAATTTTGGCTTTCTAGCTTGTTACCTCTCATGTTATATGGGGCATACACTTGTGAATATTTTCACTACTATTTCCATTTCCACCACAAAGGGAGGTTTACATGTTGACCTTTAGATTGCCCTAGAATCGTGATTGCATTTGATGAGGTTTTGGTGATAGCCTTGTCCTAATAGCCAAATAGCATGCTTGTCTGGTTCAATTCCCTCAAAATATACTAGAACTGCTACCCAAAATGGCAAAATTTTTGGTGCCTCTAAGTTGGTTCATGTGTCAGAGAAACATCTAAAAAGTTCACCAGCTAGAAAAAATGTCCAAAAACGTTATTACAAGAAAAAAATGGCCAAAAACCTACAGAAGACGTATAATCAAATGAGACAAATCATAAATGACAACTAAACAATATGAAACCAATACCATCTACTACTATCAAAACTATTGAAGTAATGGGCATATACAGATTTGTTAGATTTATAGGTTAATGATTAATCATAAGAGACCGAAAAAATTGTATTCACAAAAATGAGAAGGACAAAGGAATCAACTGCTAAGAAAATGACTTCATTTTCCAATAGCATGTAGAGTGATAAAATATTTGTTGGATAAGCTTATGGAATTTTGGTAATTCCATTGGGATAAACTAAAATACAACAACTTCCAACATTTCAATATAAATGATAATGTGGCAAGCAAACTTGCTTAACAAATATCTCACCAAAGTAGTAAGTGTGCTTAAGTAGCAACTCCTATATACCTAGGAGATAACAAAATGCTGCAATAAACTGAGACTTTGTTGAAGGTTTTTAAGAATTGCTTCATAAAGAACATATATTTCCTTAAAACAAATATTATGAAAGTGACTTGAAATGATTAGCTTCTGCAATTTTGACAATATTTTGATTTTCATCTAAAAAGGTATTGTAAGATTCCCAAAAATACTCCATGGAGTCTTTACTATTAAGCAAGGTGACTCTAGATAATGGGTCTTCATTACTAAGCTTGGTGTCTAGTAGAAGAATACAGTCTTGAACTCTATATTTTGTTGCCAATTTTTATTTATTTATTGACAGATCTAATAGTAACACTACTTCTTGCTTTCCTTCCTATGTATCCCATGCTAGTGCACCTAAGGGAATGCTTGATTTTTTTTTCACTTTTCATCAAACACACTTAAGAGGAACTAGTTTTGACAGGTGGAAAATAGACATTCCTAAGACAGTTGAGGGACATCTACCCATCTTCAGGAGCATTTACATCGCCAATTTTCTGGGATGTGGGTAACATCCAAAAATAAAAAGAGATGTCCCCAATAGTTGCCTTGTACCTCATGGACAAGGAAACACTAAAGTCTAAGGAATCAACACAAATGAGAAGGACAAAGAAATCAACTGTTAAGAAAATGACTTCACTTTCCAATAGCATGTAGAGTGATAAAATATTTGTTGGATAAGCTTAAGGAATTTAGGAAATTCCATTGGGATAAAATAAAATACAACGAATTCCAGCATTTCAATATAAATGATATTGTGGCAAGAAAAATTGCCTAACAAATAGCTCACCAAAGTAGTAAGTGTGCTTAAGTAACAACTCCTATATACCTAGGAGATCACAAAATGCTGCAATAACCTGAGACTTTGTTGAAGGTTTTTAAGAATTTCTTCAGAAAGAACATATATTTGCTTCAGAAAAATATTAGGAAAGTGACTTGAAATTATTAGCTTTTGAAATTTGGACAATATTTTGATTATCAAATAATAAAGTAGGGGTCGATACTATTAAGCAAGGTGACTCTAGACAATGGGTATTCATTATTAAAAATGGTGACTAGTAGAAGAATTCAGTCTTGAACTCTATATTTTGTTGCCAATATTTTTTATTTACTGATAGCTCTAACAGTAACAGCACTGCTTTCTTTCCTTCCTCTGTATCCCATGCTACTGCACGCAAGGGAATGCTAGATTTGTTTTCACTTTTCATCAAGCGCACTTAAGAGGAACTAGTTTTGACAGTGTTGGGGTTCCTATGTTTTGGCAGATTTGGCAATACCAAAAGATAAGACAACATCAAACCACTTTGGGATCTCAGGATCTAGCCCTCCTGGATCCAGAGAGGGATATCTCTATAAAAGAAAAGAAATATATATCTTTGAAGTTCGATTTAAGGTATTAGGCTAGTTATAGGGCACAAGGGTTGTTGTTTTGTTTGTTTGGTTGTTGGGAAACATGAAATAAGGGTTCAATGTAAGACAAAGGATTGAGTAAAGAAGGATTTTTGGTAGTGGGGAGATAATTCAAAGAAAACTCAAGACCATTGGGCAATGGGGTCATAAAAGGGTTTACTTGCAATTCAATATCCAAGGCTTTCAAATGGGCTAGTCATCTAAAACAGAGGATCTCTAAATATGATAGTATGGGATGAAATGATAAGGAATGAAGGTGAGTGACAAGGAAACCTTCCAAGATGACCACTTAGGAGAAAATATAGGGACAGGGCATGCCTTAACCATCTATGACCAAACTCCTAATGAGGCTAACTCTTCAGACAATAGAGAACACTTAAGATTTTGACAGAAAGTGAAGCCTAAGATCAGAGAAAGACTTTTAACTTTCAATGCTTTTGACATTCAACTTAAGGGATCTTAGAAAGACTTAACTGTTGGAAAAGAACCCTAGTGAGACAGAATCAACTCTAAATCTCCCAGTATCCCAATTCTTTCAGCTAAAACCAGACAAGAACATCTAAGAACAGACTCTTAAATTCACACATCAGTAAGCAATGAATAAACAACTACTATACTAGTTGAATTATCTCAAATTTGTTCTTAGATCACACAATTAGTAGAAAAAATCCAAGATAAGAAGAGCAGGAAGCATTAGGGTACCATGCAGGGGTATATCCTAAGCCAGATTACTGATTCTTATCAGAGAAATGAAATATGATGAATAACAGAGAGAAAACAGAGACAAAGATAGAACACATCACTGCTGCTTTAAATCAGGATACAATGAACATGCTTGTAATATTAAAGAGAAATACCATTCATATACATCATTGTCCAACAGCTTGATATTTAGTCTAAAATCATCTCCTCAGCCTATTTTACAACTAAAATACACAGACCTTTATCTCAATGAAACAACTTACAATCCATGGTTATCCAAACAACAACTTTTACAATGTATTTTTCATGAGATCTTATAGCTGAATGAGAGGCAGTAGTGGTAGATAGAACTTTAAATGAAACATTAAAATAGAGGAAGGAGAGTGCTCGAGGCCCATTCTATTTTAATACTGCTGTATTGACTTTCAGTACTCTTTGGATGAAAGAGTGGTCTTCGACAGGCTGATCATAACTTCATAGGTATGTTCTTTAATGTACTTCTGGCTGTTTTTTACTTTGTAATACTCTGGGACAAGCAAGGCAGATAAATGACTTCAGGCCTGCCATACTATGTAAAAAATGCACTAGCAATCGTAGGACTTCTATCAGGTGGTGATCTTCTCGGGAACATTGATGGAGAATAAAGACATTATGGGAACTCGTACTTTCTTGGGAAAGAACCTTCTGCTAATGTGAAACACTGATGAGGTTTGTTTCATGTGCTTTAGGCCTCATTAGGCCTCCTGTATCATTTTAAGGTCTTCAATATGTATCTTCACCCTCTAACACTGGATTAAAGCATTAAATCTTCAATAATGGGATTTAAATGACTTTAAACTGTCACTGATACTCTTTGTCGCTTCTGTTGGTTGTCTCTGTCTGTGGATATGTAGGTTTAATGGCGTTGGAGATTTTTGACAGAGTTTAAACATTGATATTTTAATGAAAATATGCCTTAAAACTTTCTCAGGTGTCTTCCTTGCAATCTCTGGCTTTGAATAAGCTTTTTCTACGCTCTGTGTCACCATGATAGTGACTGTGAGAAAGAATAATTTTCACAATAACCCTACGAAACACAATAAACTTGTTAAGGAATCCATGCGAGTGGAGGTGGGATGGATCCGTGGAGGCCTGTGGTAATGGTGGTGCAGTAGTGAAAACAGTGGCTGCAGTGAAGAAAACAGTGAAAAATATGAAATAATGGTGGAATAATGATCTAACAGAGGTCTAGTGCGAGGAGGAGTCTGGACCATTGGATTAGACTGGGAGATGCTGATCGGCGGTCAGGATTCATCGGTGGAGTTGCTTTAGAAGGTTACGAGGAGAAATTATTTTTTTATGTAAAACATAAAAGTTTGACCTTTGGGTGAATACAAAGGGGAAAAGATTAAAATGAATGAAAATGGAGGCTATTTTATGGTGGGACAGGAAAGGCAGAGGGTGATTGATCATGGAATGTTGGATCACCGGGGAGATCAACGGTGGAGATCAAGTCGGAGGGGGAGTGATGGAGGGCACAAGAGTGGAGCGCGATTAAATCTGGGTCGTTGGTTCTTGTGGATTTAACGGTCCAGATTAAAATCGGCGGGCGATGGTGGGCTCTGTGAACAAAGTCACAACGAATCCTGACCGTTGGTTCTTGTGGATTCAATGGCTAGGATTGAATCAAAAGATCATGAATTGGAGGGGACAGAGGGTGGCACATTAAGATTTTGCGATTAGTGATCGTGCAAAGGACATCGGATCGTGAAAGGGATCAACGGTCAATATTGAATTGGGGGGTAATGGAATGATGTATGGGCGCAGTGAGATTTCAGCATTGGATGTTAGATCTGCAAAGATCAATGGCTCAGATCGAGCCTGCGATCGATAGAACAAAAGCTTCATCGCATCGGGAAATTTCAATTAACAAAGGAAAAGCGCTCTCAACAAACTTCTGATTGCGATTAGTGCCATGGGGCTTAGCGCCTGGTCTTGGCACCGGGTTACATATGGAAAGGGGCTAAGGGCTAGGCCGATAGGGGCTTAAGCCTGATATATGGTAAAAAGTGTGTTTTTGGGCCAAAACACAGAGTTTTTAAGGCTAAACTGTAGGTTCTGGTGAAGGGAAAAAGGGGATTTTAAACCAAATGAAGGGATTCAAAATGTTTAAAACGGGAATTCGATTTTTTAGAGGACCTAGGAAGGGATTTTGAGGGTTTTTAGGGAAATTTGGAGAAGGGAAAAAAGGGGTGAAAATGGGGAATTTGCAGGGATACAAGGGAGCAGCTGGAGGCTTTCTTGAGCACAATTCTTTCACCAATAGTAAGGCTTTTCAATGGAAATAGCAGTGAGGACTATTCATAGGATACACAACACAAGGAGGCTTCAAGGATGATAGGTTTTCAAAGGAAATGTATCTCTTGAAGACTCAGAAACAAATTTAGCCACCTGTTTGCTCTGTCAAAATTTATAGGTGGCTAACAGTGGCTCCACATGAGGATGGCATCTTCTTGAAGGTGTCAAGAATCTCAGAAAATAATCTTTGGAGTAGGCCAGATGCCTGATATTTAACCATCTTCCCTTATTTGATCTACTACTACAAACATGATGGATATTAAGTCAGCAAAAAATATTCTCCCAAACAATCTACCTACCTATCCTACAATCCTAACATTTTTTCTTCAAGGTGAATTTAGACTTACAAACCTTCTTTATCATTTTTTTTTATTGAAAGCATAAAACACTAATCTAATTCTACCCTTATTCCTCCATGAGACTAGATTAGATAGTTGGTCTCATAGCTTATCCACCTATACTAATATTTTCTAGGATTAGACTGTCTAGCAGATTTTTTTTTCTCTACATTCTAAAACAAAAATTCAAAAACATTCAAACCGGGATTAGACTGTCTAGTCCGCTGTGGGTCCATGGCATAAAGATAGCTGCACATGAACTAAAATTTGCAGGAAATTGAAAACAAAAGTGTTGAAGGCTTGAAATTGTGAAACTTTAGAGCATCCTTCCTTTCTTGTGTGACTCAGATTTTGAGCTTGTTAGAGTCACTTTCCTTCTCATTTCAGCTCTAGTTTTGCGCTTGTTAGAGCTGATTCTTTTTCTTTCTTTGCTGGTTTAGGTTTTGGGCATATCAGAACCAGCCTCTTTCTCTCTTTTTTGAAACATTTTTCTCTTTTTAAAAAAAAAAAAAAACGAAACACAACAATAGTATTTACAATGGAAATGAAAGCTTTAAACTGCAACTCAGCAGTAATAATGTTTGAGCATCCTGCCATTGACATGACCCCCAAACATATCTGTACCATCTAGCTCTTGTAGAAAAAAGGCATTTGGACCAATGGTGGATTGGATGATATAAGGACCTTGCCAAAAAATGTCAAATTTTCCATGCTTTCCTTTGTCCTCTCTCTTAGAGTCCCACTTAAGTACCTTGTATCCAATTTTTAAGTGACAAGCCTTTGTTCTCTTATAACAAAAATTCTTTATGTTTTCTTGCACCTTTAGAGATTTTTTGTAGACTTCTTCTCATGTCTGTTGGAGATGTATGGTTTGAATTATCCTCCTTACCATGCTATCCTCTTCTGACTGAATTTCTTGAACTAGTTTTATCACTGGTACCCCTAGGCTGGTAGGAAACACTGCCTCTGTTCCATAAACGAGCTAATAAGGAGACATACAAATGGATTTCTTTGTTGTTAACCTGTCAGCCCATAAAGCATGTTCTTAACTCGTTATGCCATGATTTCTTATTCTTTTCAAGCATCTTTTTGATGATGGTCACCAAAATTTTATTTGATGATTCTGCTAGCCCATTACCTTGTGGGTAATAAGCAGTAGAATGACCAAGTGCAATCTAATACCTGTGACAAAAATCAATCATCTTTTTGGAACCGAAAGTAGCAGCATTATCAGTGATAATCTTCCTAGGGCGGCCAAATCTAGAGAGGATGTGGTCTTCAAGGAATTTAATGATAACATAATCTGTGGAATTCCTAGAAGGGATGGTCTCTATCCATTTTTTGAAATAGTATGTGGCTGTGAGAATCCATTTTTGTTTGGCAGATGAAACAGGATGGATCTCCCCTATGAAATCTAGGCCCCACTATTGAAAGGGAGCCTCAACAGTGATAGGTTGTAATGGTAAAGGGAGGAGATTTATTTTTCCCTCAAAGATCTGGCACTTATGGCAATCAACTATCATTTTTTGAATGTCATTGAAAAGGGTGGGCCAGTAATAACCAGCCCTAAGTATTTTGTTGGCTGTGTCTTTATAGCTTAGATGGCCTCCACACTCTCCTGCATGGAACTCGTGTTTGATCCTCTCTGCTTCAGCTTCAGGTAGGCATTTAAGCAACAAACCATTTTCATTTTTCCAGTATAAACATTCATTTAAAATGCAATAGTTTCTAGCCTTTAACTTCAGAAACCTTGCCTTAATCTTTGATAAATTAGGAGGAGCATTAAGATTTGTAAGCACATACAAGATGTCAGAATACCAAGGAGAGTTTTGAAATTGTTCTTCAACAGTAGGATTGGGCAATCCTTCATGTTCATCCAAGGCATCTACCATGTTTATGTCAAGGGCTTGTAGGTTTGATTCGGCCATTAGTTGAGCTAAGCCTTGACCTTTGATAAGTTTTGTGGGTTTGATCTCTAGATCGTACTCTAGTATTACAGAAATCCATTTGCCCCTCTTTCCATCTGGATCTTGGGAAAAAATGTCTTTCACCACTATGTTAGGCACGTAGGCAATGATGTGAGAATGTAGAATATACACCCTGAAGTCTTTCAAGGCCTTCACCAAAGCGTAAGCCTGTTTTTCCATTATGTTATATTTCAAGGGTGCATCCCTCAGCGCCTTGCTGAAAAAAACAATGGGCTGCTCCTATCCCTCTGGATTTTTCTACAACAAGACTGCAGCCATTGTATGCTCTGATGCAAAGGAGAATAGAAGGAATTATTTTGAAAAATCAGGGCTGATTAGGACTGGGGCCCACGTGAGTGCAAGTTTAACTAATTCAAAATATTTTTTGGCCTCTAAAGTCCACTTAACCCCTACATCTTTTTTCAGCATGTTTGTCATATCTCTGAGGAGTTCTGCTAAGTTGGGAATAAACCTTCTCAAGAAATTAATTTTCCCAATAAAGGACTGCAATTCTTTTATGTTTCTTGCGTGACTAATCTGTAGTATTCCCTCAACTCTTTTTGGGTCTATTTTAATCCCCTTTTCTGATATAATATGGCCAAGAAGCTTACCTTCTTGAAGGCCAAATACAATATTCTTGGGATTTAATGAAAGCCCGAACCTTCTACCTTTCTCAAATACTCTTCTCAGATGTTTGAGGTGCTCCTCATTAGTTTTGGAGTAGATTTCTATGTCATCCAGGTAGATTATGATGAAGTGACCTATTTCTTCTAAAAATGCTATGTCCATAGCTCTTTGGAAGGTTGCACCAATGTTCAATAGTCCAAAAGGCATTTTCACGTACATGAAAGTGCCCCATGGAGTGGTGAAAGCTGTCTTAAGTTTATCTTTTGGGAGTACTAAGACTTGGTTATACCCTAAAAAGCCATCTAACAGGGAGATTCTTTTTGAGCCAACAACCCTTTGTAGGATGTGTTCCATCTTGGGTAAGGGGTAATTATCTTTAAATGAAGCTCTGTTAAGGTTTCGAAAATCAATGCACAGTCTGATCTCTCCCATCCTTTTCCTAACAGCTACAAGGTTGGAGACCCAATCGGAAAACCTCACAGGTAGTATGATTCTTGCCTCGTACATTTTATTGATTTCATTTTCAACCAGAGGCAGTTGTACTAGGTTAATTCTGCACAGTTTTTGCCTAAAGGGTTTTTGGTTTCTATCAATGGGTTCTTGTGCTAGATGATCTCTGTATCATAGGCTTTTAAGTCCTCATAGCTCCAGGCAAACACATCAACAAACTCTTTAAATAAATCAATGTATTTCTTCTTGATGTGCGCAGGCAAGGATTTAACCAATTTAATCATCTTAGGCTTATCCTTGGTGCCTATATTGCATTCTTCAACATCAGACTCTATGTGTTCTATAGTGGGTTTCTTTTCTACATTGTTAAAATAAAAAAGGTCCTCTAGGGGTGCCAGTCCTCTGGGTATATTCTTGTCTTTGGACTGCAACACCTCTATGTCTTCCTTTTCTACATTCTTGTATTCTTCCTTTTGAGTTCCAAATTCTTTAGTTAACATGTTTATTTCTACATTGTGGGGTGATTTTTCTTCCCTCTTCATTTAGGCAGTTTTCATTGGATTTAGATTCTGAATCAGGAATTTCGAACTCATTCCTGCCGAGCAGGAAATCCTCTATCTACTTGTCGCCCTCAAAGACCTGCCAATACTTCTCATTATCTGGCACTGTAGGCCTATATTTTGTTTGAATGATGATCTGTTTGTCACTAGGTGATTTTTGATATGAACTAGCAATGCAGGATAACCCGTTGGCAATAATGTTTTGACTCCTAGGAACAAACACAAGCTCATATTCTACAAAGGTCTTCAGTAAATCCATGGCATCATTTCTGTATGCTCTCAATCTAGGATGCTTTGCAGTGTACTCTCCGTTCACTTGTTTGATGACTAATTCAGAGTCTCCATGTATAGTTATCCTTCGGGCTCCTAGTTTTTTCAATAGATTCAATCCTAGGATGAGAGCCTCGTACTCCGCAATGTTGTTTATACATTTAAAATCTAGCTTGAAGGCATGACTCTCAGCATAGTTACTTTCAGTATTGTGTAACCATACCCCAGCTCCTGCATTATTCCTAGTGCAAGACCCATCAAATTTCATTCTCCATAAGGGATTGTTTTTAGCTTTATCATTATTTTCATCCCTAATGCTGGGTTCACCATTATGTTGTATTATGGGGTCTCCACCATGGCATGGAATGTTTTGTTCTTCATGATGTGCATAGAGTTCAGAGTGATGAGTAATCTGCAGTTTGCAGTCTTGGTTTCATTCACTCTAAGTTTCTGATTCAATGCACTGTTCTAACATTTCTCTCTTGTTTCCCTCTATATCTAGAGTGGCCATTATGTCAAAATTTGTGGCTTCTAATCCGTTGTTTTGATCTGTGTTTCCTAGCTCTTGTTCATCAGTAGACTCATCATTGAAAAGGATAAAGGAATCCAGATCTGTGTGGACATAGTACATAGGTGAATTTTTAGGTTTCTCAGGGCTACTAAACATGAATTTCATGTGTGCCTCTCTATATAGTCTTCTAAGCTGGATGAAGACAGGGATAGTGGCATATGATCCATCCATCTGCATTGTACCTTGCAGCTTGGCACCCCATGATCTTGACAACAACATGCCATACCTAGGAGGCACATATGCCACCACAAAATCCATAACTATGCACTTGGCTGGGATTTGAGTCAAATTCACACAAAGATCTTTAATTAGGCCAAGGCACTTTACTCTACTAGAGTCAAAGGTGCATAAATACTTATAGGGTCTGGTTATCTCTGTTCCTAGCTTCTCCATAATCACCTTTGGCATAAGGTTGTGTGAAGCCCTAGAATCATGCGGGATTTTGTCATGGATATTAAGGCTGACATAGAAAGGGGGTATCGCCCCTTCCTGAAACTTCCCTTCAATTTTTGGGCCAAAAAAAAGAGCTGGTTGATCATCATTTAAATTGACAATGTCACTGTTTTCTCCTATGTTTAAAGCTTTCAAAATTTGACCTTTATATACATCATGAGTAGCCAAATCAGTGAGTGGAATAGAAATTTTGATTTTGGCTATCTCACTCTCCAAATTGAAATGAGACTGACCTTTGGAAAGGTTCAATTTTGTTTTACTTCTTACTACTTTATTGGCAGAATCAGCTTGCTGACTCTCACTATGTACAATGTTTGGAGCTGTTTTATCAGGAGAATTAGCTGCAATGCTTGTGATGCTATTTTCTTAACTTGGTTTATCAGTATTTTGGCTTTCCTTCTCTTTGTTCTTCCTAGAACTCTTAGCTGCTGATTTGTTGCTTTCAGCAATCACATTAGGAGTTTTCTCAGGTCTCTTTTTAATGATGATTTCAGAGGATTTTTTTTTGGGATTGTCTATGTTCTTCTTGCTTTTGAGATCATATTGTTCTCTAACCTGCATGATGGAATTTTCAAATCCCAACCTATTGTCCTCAGACTCTAACCCTTCCTCATTCCAATGCGAATATGAGGTCTGATTATCTTCCATGGAAAAGGTGTGAATTTGGTTGTCTACTTCCACCATGTTTATCGTGGTTCCCTCAGACTCTTCTATTATCCCCTCATATTCATGCAGGAAATTCTCTTGAAATGGGGGTATGACTTGTTGATCAGAGTCTCTCTGTCTGTTTGGGGGATTTTTTCTCCTAAAGTTTTGGTTTTGGTTTTGGTTTTGGTTTTGATTTCTGCTCTGATTACTGACCCGGACAACCATTTTCTCCATCATTTTTTCTAACCTTTCCATATTTTTGGCTAGACTGTCATATTTGGGATCGAACGTGGAAGCTGATGTGTCATCCCTATAGGTTACCTTCTTCTTAGCCCTCATCCTAGCTCTTTTTTCAATCAGGTTTGCTTCTACACTCACTGCTCCTTTTTTCATGTCTTCTAATGTGTCATAATCTCTATCCCTAAGCTAGTAGGCCATATCAACATCAAAACCTTTAGGGTTTTTCACTAAGGCCATTCCTTGGGGAGGTTTCATGTGCGGTGGGAGAGCATTGTAGACACTGTTAAATCTAGCAGAGTAGTCATGGAAACTCTCTCCCTGATTTCTTTTAAGGTTCTTATATTCTTCTAGTATTTGGAGAGGGTTTCTTTTGAATTCCCATTTTTTTATGAAAATTTGGTGCAAAGAGGTAAGGTCATTGATGCTATTAGGAGGTAGGACTTTAAACCACTTCTTCACTTCTCCTCCTAAACTCTGAGAAAAGATCCTCATCTTAATGGTTTCATCTTCAATTTCCATATAGTCAAAGGCATCTTCCATCCTATCTACATGATGCTGAGCTATGGTAGATTCCTTTCCAGTGAAGTGAGGGATTTTTTACTGATAATCATTGGGTAGTGGAGCCAATGGCTGGGGTAACACCAAGGGAGCATATTGTGCTGCCATGATGATGTTTTATGGAGGTAAAGGGTTGGTTTGTGCAACAGGTATGTGGATGACAGAAATGCTAGGACTAGCAACACACTGTTGAGATGATTTAGGGTGATAGAGGCCCAAGTTTTGAATGAAAAGAATATCAGGAGGTGTTGAAGGAGGGGTCTCTCTATCCCTACTATGTTGACCACTATGAGATGGTGAACTTGGAGGCTCAAAATTTGCCTGATCTATAGCACTGAATGAATTAGTTCTTGGTAGATCAGTTGGTGAGTCCAAGTTAAAATGAATTTCTGATAGAACTGTAAATTTTTCAGGTGCTAAATTGGCTCTATGAATGTGTCTGATAATAGTTGGTTTTCTAGGGGTGGGAGATTTCCTAAGGATGCTCTCTAGATTGTCAACTATTTCAGGTGGGTTTGGATTAGGATAAGCTCTAGTATGGATGGTTCTTGAAGCCAGTATGCTTGTCTTCTGACAAAGAAGCTTAATCTTATGGGTTTCTTCTAATATGGCTGATGTTGTAATGAAAACTGGTCTCCTAGTGGAGTCTTGTGAAAACCAAGATAATCAATGGGCCTATTGATCACCAGTGGAGTCTTTAGTCATTATGTAACTGTGGAGTCACTAGGTGGAAGGTTTATAATGTTTCAGGGAGATTATTGTCCACCACAATGATTAACTTGCCAAATCTAGGTTGATTGTTCTTGCTTCCCGAGTGGAGTCACCATTATGTTGGGGTTCCTATGTTTTTGCAGATTTGGAAATACCAAAAGATAAGACAACATCAAACCACTTTGGGATCTTAGGATCTAGCCCTCGTGGATCCAGAGAGGGATCTCCCTATAAAGGCAAAGAAATATATATCTTTGAAGTTCAATTTAAGGTGTTAGGATAGTTATAGGGCACAAGGGTTGTTATTTTGTTTGTTTGGTTGTTGGGAAACATGAAAGAAGGGTTCAATGTAAGACAAAGGAATGAGTAAAGAAGGATTTTTGGCAATGGGGAGATAATTCAAAGAAAACTCAAGACTATTGGGCAATGGGGACATAAAAGGGTCTACTTGCAATTCAATATCCAAGGCTTTCAAATGGGCCAGTCATTTAAAACATAGGATCTCTAAAGATGATAGTATGGGATGAAATGATAAGGAATGAAGGTGAATGACAAGGAAACCTTTCAAGATGACCACTTAGGAGAAAATATAGGGACAAGGAATGCCTTAACCATCTATGACCAAACTCCTAATGAGGCTAACTCTTCAGACAATAGAGAACACTTAAGATTTTGACACAAAGTGAAGCCTAAGATCAAAGGAAGAATTTTAACTTTCAATGCTTTTGGCATTCAACTTAAGGGATCTTAGAAAGACTTAACTGTTGGAAAAGGACATTGGTGAGAAAGAATCAACTCTAAATCTCCCAGTATCCCAATTCTTTCAGCTAAAACCAGATAAGAACATCTAAGAACAAACTCTTAAATTCACACATAAATAAGCAGAGTGAATAACTAACTACTATACTGATTGAATTATCTCAAATTTGTTCTTAGATCACACAATTAGTAGAAAAAATCCAAGATAAGAAGAGCAGGAAGCATTAGGGTACCATGCAAGGGTATATCCTAAGCCAGATTACTAATTCTTATCATAGAAATGAAATATGATGAATAACATAGAGAAAATAGAGACAAAGATAGAACAAATCACCACTGCTTTAAATCAGGATCCAATGAACATGCTTGTCATATTAAAGAGCAATACCAGTCATATACATAATTTTCCAGCAACTTGATATTTAGTCTAAAATCATCTCCTCAGCCTATTTTACAACTAAAATACACAGACATTTATCTCAACGAAACATCTTACAATCCACGATTATCCAAACAACAACTTTTACAATGTATTTTTGAGGAGTTCTTATAGCTCAATGAGAGGTAGTAGTGGTTGATAGAACTTTAAATGAAACATTAAAACAGAGGAAGAAGAGTTCTCAAGGCCCATTATGTTTTAATACTGCTATATTGACTTTCAATACTCTTTGGATGAAAGAGTGGTCTTCGATAGGCTGATCATAACTTCATAGGTATGTTCTTTAATGTAATTATGGTTGTTTTTTACAATGTAGTACTCTGGGACAAGAAAGGCAGTTAAATGACTTCAGGCCTGCCATACTATGTAAAAAATGCACTGGCAATCTTAGGACTTCTGTCAGGGGGTGATCTTCTCGGGAACATTTATGGAGAATAAAGACATTATGGGAACTCGTCCTTTCTTGGGAAAGAACCTTCTGCTAATGTGAACCACTGATGATGTTTGTTTCATGTGCTTTAGGCCTCATTAGGTCTCCTGTATCATTTTAAGGTCTTCAATCTGTATCTTCGCCCTCTAACACTGGATTAAAGCATTAAATCTTCAATAAAAGGCTTTAAATCACTTTAAACTGTCACTGATACTCTTTGTTGCTTCTGTTGACTGTCTCTGTCTATGGATATGCAGGTTTAATGGCGTTGGAGATTTTTGACAGAGTTTAAACACTGATATTTTAATGAAAATATGCCTTAAAACTTTCTCAGGTGTCTTCCCCGCAATCTCTGGCTCTGAATAAGCTTTTTTTGCGCTCTGTGTCACCATGATAGTGACCGTGAGAAAGAACAAATTTCACTGCCTGTAACCCTGCAAAACACAATAAACCTATTAAGGAATCCATGCGAGTGGAGGTGGGATGGATGCCATGGAGGCCTATGGAAATGGTGGTGCAATAGTGAAAATAGTGGCTGCGTCAAAGAAAACGGTGAAAATTGTGAAAGAATGGCGGAAGAATGATTTGACGGAGGTCTGGTGTGAGGAGGACTCTAGACCATTGGATTAGACTGGGAGATTCTGATTGGTGGTCAATATTCATCGGTGGAGCTGCTTTAGAAGGTTAGGCGGAGAAATTAACTTTTAATGTAAAACATAAAAGTTTGACCTTTGGGTGAATACAAAGGGGAAAAGATTAAAATGAATGAAAACGGAGGCTATTTGATGATGGGACTGGAAAGTTAGAGGGTGATTGATCGTGGACCGTTGGATTAGCGGGGAGATCAACGATGGAGATCTGGTCGGAGGGCGAGAGATGGAGGGCATAGTGGTGGAGCGCGATTAAATCTGGGCCATTGGTTCTTGTGGATTCAACGGTCTAGATTAAAACCGGCGAGGTGATGATGGGCTCTATGAACAAAGGCACGAAAAATCCTGACCATTGGTTCTTGTGGATTCAACGACTAGGATTGAATCATAAGATCGCGAATCAGAGGGGACAAAGGGTGGCACATTAAGATTTTGCGATTAGTGATTGTGCGAAGGCCATCGGACCGCGAAAGGGATCAATGGTGAATATTCAATCGATGGGTAATGGAATGATGTATGGTCGCGATGAGATTTCAGCACTGGCCATTAGATCTGTAAATATCAATGGCTTAGATCGAGCCTGCGATTGATAGAACAAAAGCTTCATCGCATCGGGAAATTTCAAGTAACAAAGGAAAAGCACTCCCAAAAAACTTTCGATTTCGATTAGCACCATGGGGCTTAGCACCTGGTCCTGGCACTGGGTTACATGCGAAAAGGGGATAAGGGCTAGGCCGACAAGGGATTAAGCCTGATATATGGTAAAAAGTGGGTTTTTGGGAAAAAACAGAGTTTTAAGGCTAAACCGTAGGTTCCGGTGAAGGGAAAAAGGGGCTTTTAAACAAAATGAAGGGATTCACAAGGTTTAAAAGGGGAATTCGATGTTTTAGAGGACTTAGGAAGGGATTTTGAGGGTTTTTAGGGAAATTTGGAGAAGGGAAAAAAGGGGTGAAAATGGGGAATTTGTAAGGATACAAGGGAGCAGATGGAGGCTTTCTTGAGCACAATTCCTTCACCAATAGTGAGGCTTTTCAACAGAAATAATAGTGAGGACTATTCAGAGGATACAAAACACAAGGAGGCTTCAAGGATGATATGTTTTCAAAGGAAATGTATCTCTTGAATACTCAAAAACAAATTTAGCCACCTGTTTTCTCTGTCAAAATTTATAGGTGGCTAACAGACAGGTGGCAACTAGACATTCCTAAGACAATTGATAGAAATATGCCCATCTTCAGAAGAATTTACATCGCCAATTTTCTGGGATGTGGGTAACATCCCAAAAGAAAAAAACATGTCCCCAATATTTTTCTTGTACCTCATGGACAAGGAAACACTAAATTCTAAGCCAACCCACTTTCATTTTGTATATGATGGTGGCCGGATCCATTCAAGGTGGGCTGAAAATGAGCATAGATCCACTGATTGATCCACCAGTGGATGCATCCCTTAGGGGTGGGACACATCCTTAATGCAACTAGGTCCCATCTAAGATAAAAGAGACGAGGATAAAAATAAATCTCATGCATACATGGTAATGTACTATATCATTTATCAGTGATAGAAATAGAACACATAAAATCATAAAAGCATTTCATCGAACATAGTTATGTATGAATACTTGAGTCTTAGACTCTTATAGAAATTGTCACATGTCATTTTTGATGTATGTATGAGTAATTGTCAGGGTAGGTGTCCCCATGTGTGGGTGCACATCTCACATATTTGGTAGGGAAATGAGAACATTTCTTCCCAAGATGGCGGGCATCCCCAACCAATAAATAAATGCATGATTGGTGGACCCTGTTACCCATCATATGGCATGAGAATTAATATAGTAGAAGACCACACCCAAGCCGGCTGCACTTGGAGAATTTTGGCTCTCTGGCTTGTTACCTGTTATGATATAGGAGGATTGTTACCTCTCATGTTATAGGAGGCCTACACTTGTGAATATTTTCACTACTCTTTTCATTTCCATCACAAAGGTAGTTTTAGAGGTTGACCTTTAGATGTCCCTAGAGTCGTGATTGCATTTGATGAGGTTATTTATGAAGTAAGCATAGATGGCTTGAAGATGTTGATGTTTGGGTTGCCTTGATGATGATTGCTTTCCTTTCATACTATCTGACTTAGTTGTAAATCTGTTGTGATCATTAGATGGTTAATGATACATGTTGTTGTATGACTCACTTGATGAAATTCCCTTGCATTTTTATTTTTGGCCTAAGTCAACATCGTTTTCACATAATCAATTCAATAGCTTCATGATGGTGTACAACTCTCTAACATTCTCCCGCTGCTATTAATTGAATTGAAATTGTTCTTGGGGTGATTGAATATCCTCTAGCATGGTTTGATATTCATGAGGTAAACACCCTTGTTCATATTGAAGGATTTTAAGCATATTATGGTATGCCATGATATAGACTACAGTCATTTCCTGCTTTACAATTATATCTACGTAGATCCACTACATATGGGATTGGTTGGCATGATTTGAGGAATTCCCCCACATCTTATTGGCACACAAATTTAGGTCACCCTTTGAGGAGTTGTCATAACAAATATTTGACCATTGCTTGCCCACTTATCTATGAGATCCACTTATTGAGGAGTGTGATAAATTTATTGCAGGGGCATCCTAGCTCTTGAGCATATACCTTTTGACAAGTAACCAAATTGTTGCCAAATTAGTGCCAATAAATAAAAAATTGTAGTATAATTTTAAAATTAGGGTGATAATAGAAATTTGGACAAATATTGCTAGGAGCTATGGTGGCTATACGTCGATCACCTTAAAACCCTCACCACATTTTGATAAATTTTTTGAGAAATGCCCAACCTTTGTTGCTTGATCACTTTGGTTATTTGGGAAGATTGTGATTGCAGAATGCACATGGTGGAGAACAACTTGAACATAGGGAACAGCTTTGTGTGCTATGAGTTTTGATTTTTGTGTAGTTTGGGAGGTAGTCCAAGGCCTAGTGTTCAAGGGTTGGAGGTCAAAGTGCCACAAATGTGTTTGTGGGCTTGAGATCCAAGCTTGGGGGTTTTGCACCCATTGTGATTTGGGCAAAACCGTGATGTATTTTTGACATGTGATAGATGAGGATGGTAGTGCTTGGTGAGATGATTCCAATACAGTGAGAATCGTCCAATTATGAGTTTTTTTTAGAGATAAATTAATTTGAGAAGTTGAAAAGTTAATTATTGGTTGTCAAGTCATGTTGGCTTTATGTAAATAACTCCAATAGGTGTATCTCTTCATAATTCATTGAATCCCAAAATTATGTCTATAAAAGGAGGGTGAGCACTTATGTTTTAGGAATCCATTGTGTGAAACACATCACAAGAAGATAGCTTGTGAAGGAGAAGCACACTTATGTTTTGGGCCACAGGCATAAGAGGATGACATCATGGAGAAGAGGCCAGTTCAGGGCACTCTTGGTGACTGTTATGAAGGTCGTTTTATTATGCTAGAGGGTCAAGGCAAAATAGATAATTTATGTATGTTTTTGGGGTATGTTAGGGTGTTTAGACCCTTGGAAGATATAGTTGCATCCCTAGATGGTTGTTGTGGGAAGGCCGCAGGCCTAAACCAACTAGCACAAAGTTGCATAGGGCAGTGTTAGGGTTGGTTCATGCCCAGGACAACAACGTTGAGGAGGAGGGTACTTCCAAAGGGAAACCACTTTCATCTAGAGAAAATCTGGGCATAATTTAAGGCTAGAAGAAGGGACTATGTGATGCCCTAACCAAACCTAGATTGTAGCAATGAAGGAGACCTCAAAACAATGAGCTTAAGTTATGTATTTCAGTGCATTCTTGTAGATGTTGGATCCTAACTTATGGATTAGTTTTAAATCGTGGTAGGGTGGCATGTGGAAGTTAATGAGGAGGGGGAATATATTA
The DNA here is from genome assembly GCA_034641835.2 of Pinus albicaulis. Taxonomy (NCBI): domain Eukaryota; kingdom Viridiplantae; phylum Streptophyta; class Pinopsida; order Pinales; family Pinaceae; genus Pinus; species Pinus albicaulis. The sequence continues at coordinate 527,233,049 of CM076572.1, read as the reverse complement.
TGGTTAGATGCCCCAAACCAATGATAGTTTCTACAGTGATTGGGCAACAAAATTGGAGTGATATTTTGTCAAGTATTGGGTCAAAGTGATGACTATTGTGTGGATTATTCTGATGGGAAGCTTGAGGAGGTATTAGGAGTTTTTTGGAGGATCCCACATGGATTTTTGGGAGGCCTACCAAGTATCCATGGTGATATCATGCACATTGGATCGGAAGGCAAGAGGACAACAACAAGGTATGTTGCAGATGGGGCCTTGTATGATGGTTTGATGGTGTCCTAAGCAGGGAAAAATTGAGGTGCATAGATTTACACAATATCTCCTCTATTGCAGGGCAAAGGGTAGTTTGATGAAGTTTGTGGGTAGCCATGTGTAAGGGTCTCCCAGGTGTGGGGATGCCCTAACTAGGTGAAAATGCTACAACATGGACTTGGTCTCTCGTGGATTGTTGGAGGGCAGCGTGAGAGAGAACCAAGTGTGGACGCGAATGGATACTAATGGTCTTATTGAGGAAAAAGTGATAGTGTCCATGTTGGAGCTTAAGTGCAGCGCCTTGATGGACAAAGGTGACTGCAAACCTGGTAGTTGTGGAGCTCAAGGGTTTGGCCAACTAGGAGTAGGATCGTGAACCCTAAGACTTATGTGTGGAGAAGGAATTCTACAACAGATTATGGGTAGTCCTCCTATCCCATGTTCATTGTGGTAGATGGACATATTGTAGTGATAGGTGGTAGCCCTTCGTGCCCTATGTTGGTCTTCATCATTGTAGCACAGGAAGACCATAGTGGGTCGAATTCCTTGAGTAGTTGAGGAACATCAGTGGGCAGATTGAGAGTTTTTCACAAGTGGAGTTGTGAAAAACTAGACAGGAGTCTCGATGTGTTGTTACCTTGATGGACTGAGGCAAAAATAGAGAGCAGATTGGATAGTTGAGATTCAGTGGTCAGATGGACTTGGAGCATTGATAGAGGTAGGAGCTGCAAATCAGGGGCTGAAGGACCGGGAATGTACAAGGTATGACCAAGAGGGCTGAGAGATTGCACTACAGATAGATGGTTAGAGTATCTTTTCTATATCTTGTACTAATGGATGTATGAGGGCCATTATCCTTGATACGGGAGCCTTAGAATATTGTATTATATGTTGTTAATATAACGAAGTTGGGTTGAAAATTTGAAATTTTTTCTATATTATGTGCATATGTTATTTATTGTTGTTTATATTCTATTGTGCAAAGTATTTTTGTCGATATTTTTGGTTTGGAGTGTCAAATATGTTAATACTCTATCGTAGACCCAAGGCAATGGAAATTCAACATGGTATCAGATCGTGTTTGAGCTACTTTGGAAGTTAGTGAATCCGAGTTTTCACAGTTAAGAAACTATGGGTGTATAAATCATGGAGCAGAGGGTTCAAATGAATACATGGAGGTATGGTCTTGAAAGGTTATATGGCGAGAGGGGATTAGAGTTTTGGTGGATTGGTGGTGCGCCTGGTGAACAATAGTTTGTTGTAGGGTAGATTTTTGATCATGTAATTCTATTGATGTGCCATGGTTGGTTGGGACATCTCGAGGGTTTCTTTGGCATGGAAGAGATCATGATGATTGAGATGGCTTTATGTGATGGACTACAGGTTGACAAGCTAATGTCTTCATCGGATTGTGGTGTTGTATGTCTGATATTGGTGGGATTTTCATGAGTGGTATTTGATCTAGGAGGATGAGTGCTTACAGGACTAAGCTAGTGGATATCGTGTAGGCTCAAAGGGAGTCTAGCCTCAGAGGGAGAAGCCCTATGGAGGTTTGGGATCTTTAGGTTTAGGATGATGACAAGATTTCGATTGGTTGATAAGAAGTTGTAGGAGGCCTTAGGAGCTATTTGGAAGAGCCTAACAAGGACCGTTAGGAAGCCCTAACCAATAAGCTAAGGTGACAGTAGGCACATCAGTATATAAGTGAAGAAAGGTAAGTTTTATGGTGTGAAGAAAGGAAAGGCACACTCAGCTAGGAGAGAATATGTCTTAGTTGTAACTTTGTATGAGCTCCTCCAAGTACCATGCACAACCCAAACACTAGTACACAACCCAGAAAGCAATTTAATCTCATCCAACAGCAAGAAATATGGGTGGCTTCCACTAATACTAAATCTTCCCTTCAATGTGAGATTCAAACCACTATAAATGGAGGAAACCATGCCATTAGTGACCAGAACACATCCTTGTTTCTTTTTCCCAACATTACAACCTTGTTAGTTAAAACATACCTTGTTATTTGATCATATAAATTTTCAATGTCTACAATGGTCCTTGATATGTTTTATTGGAACAATGTAATGAAATATGCTATAGAAAAAATAATAACTATGCGAGAATCCTATCACAATATTTAAATGATATATTACATGCATTAAAGAATTGAAAGAATACATTCTAGCCTTCTTTATTTGGTACAAGTGATCTGTAAACTGCGGATATTCCATTGAACAGTACAAATATAATCAAAATACATTGAAATAAAAAATCTATATTATGAGAGAGTTAATTTTCCTTAGATTTTATGAATTTATTAAATTACTATTTTCTACTTGTAAGATACCAAACTGTAACACTTCAAGTTTTCCTTAAAAAATTATGAGTTTTGATGTGAATTTTCAATGATGAATTTCTTCAAACATTTCATTTACACTCTTCTGTAGGTGCTCATTATAAATTTTTTTTGTTGATGGGAGATGCATTAAATGACTTACATATGCCACAAACTTCTTCTAAATACATATATGTCCCTTGTGACAAATCAAAAAATTAAAACACTGATGTGACATAACAGTCTAACCCACAAGCAATATTTTCACATTTAAAATTTGAGTGTAGAGTGAAAAAACAGAAGTGTAGAACCTGATCTTTAGTGCCATCGATTTGGCAAGTGTATAGACTTCAATATTCATTCTCCTGAAGCATCGTTCCAACACTAGTTTATAATATACACTGTCCAATGATGAATACATAGGTCCAACCTTAATGATAGCCTTGGAATCCGATGAAGAACTCATATTTGGGATAGCACATAGCCCAAAATGAATCTACTGCAATGACAAAGTGTATAAGAGTGGCTGGTCACCCATTACTGTAAACTTCAAAACCCATGGCCAACAAAAAAGTAGAGATTCAGGCTTCAGTTGAGTAAAATATCCAGCCTCACACTCAACTAGGAGAGAATATGTCTTTGATGTAACTGTGTCTGAGATCCTCCAAGTACCATGCACAACCCAACCACTAGTATGCAGGCAGAAAGCAAGTTAATCTCGTCCAACAACAAAAAACATGGGTGGTTTCCACTAAATACTCAAGTTTCCCTTCAATGTGAGATTGGAACCACTGTAAATGCAGGAAATTGTGCCATTAGTGCCACTATAAAATACCCTATTCCAAATCTAAAAAGTGCATTCAACCTTTGGGATTAATTGAAATCTAGCCGCATTCAGGGTTTGGGATTAATTAAAATCAAGAAAATGCATTTAGTTTTTGGGATTCAAAATTTGAGATGAATATCTTATGATCTGGAAGGACAGAGTCTGTGACGATTACCTTACGGTCCTATCCTATAGGAGTCCAAACAGACTTTTAAACCATGGAATTTTAAACTCTACCAAATTAATAATGTTAAACTCCCACAAAATTGTTAAATGCTTGGAGGGAAATATAAAAGAAAAAAGAAAAATCAAGATCACTTTTAAAGAAAAATAAGGAAACAAATAGTGCACTCTGAACTCTTAATTCGATGACAAATGGGATAGCTAGAGTGCACTCTTAATTCGGTGATAAAGGGGTAATGAAGAGAATGCTATAGCTTAGAATAAAAGGAAGATTTTACGCATTGCATGGATTTTAATTTGTCTTTATTTTCTTTATTCATTTTTCTAGTTCATTTTTTAACAAAATGGTGGTATAGATTGTTAGAATGAAGCATATTAATTTTTTTAAAATAGTCTTTCTATTTTTTTTTTTTAATGTTTTTTTATTGAATTTTATAATTCTTTTTATTTTTGATGTTGTTAAGAAAATTTAAGAAAATAGTAAAAAAAATCTCTCCAAACTAAAATAATCATATAAAAACAATGTTTTTTATTGAATTTTATAATTCTTTTTATTTTCTATATTGTTAAGAAAATTTAAGAAAATAGTCAAAAAAATCTCTCTAAACTAAAATAATTAAAAAAAGAGAAGACTAATACATGTTGATATAGAGATATGGAAATAAATTGTTAGACAATTACAAGAGGAAGAAAAGATCACAAGTGATATTGTAACATGAAGAATGGACCTTAAGATACTAGCATGCATGGTGGAAGATTTATATCCCTTGCACCTTGTAAATTGTTAATTTAATATAACTAGATGGAATTATAAATTGTTAATTTCATATAACTAGATGGAATTATTTGATTTGTTTAATTTAATTTTATTAGTTTCTTCCAGATTAATAAATGTTAATTGCGAAAACAAACCACTTCCTTATGATCAAGTCTTTATTCTGCATTAATACACATCTCTTCTAATTTTATGTATACTTGTATATTTAATTGTTAAAAACTAAATTAGGTTGAAAATGTGGTGGTGGTGATAGTCGTTAAGAAGAATCATGCGTGTTTATATATACATTGAATAAATTAAGAGGCTTTCAAATCACATATGTTGCTTACAAGTGTATAAAGAGCACATTTAACCATGTTTGAGGGTACATTTTATACGTATCATAATGTATATGAGGGGGAAAATGGTTTTTAGTGCTAGTGATCTAGTCACACAAATGACCCCATAAATTTGTGCCTTGGGATATCCCCAAGATTCAATACATAATCCAAAGTGAGAGGATTCATTGCTAAGGTGACAGTAGAAACAACCCTCTAGTGTTAAAATTTAGAGACAAAAGGGTATTCAAAATTTTAACATTGTAGATGGATTCAAAGACCCCTTTATCTCTAAATTTTAACATTGTAGATGGATTCAGAGACCCCTATAGTGAAATGTGACACTTCAGTATCAAAATTGAATTTTTAATTTCTAGAGTGACACAATTAAAAATTACTAACATAAATGACTAATTCATGTACTTCTTGTACTTGCTATTTGGTCATATATCTATTATTGGACTATAATAGTCATAACATTAATTATTATTAGTTTTGTCACTTATTATCTACTCATACATTTTAGTCCTAGACTAAATTAGTCATTTAATTTAGTTGCTTTTATTTTAGTCACTTATTATCTAGTCATATATTTTAGTCCTATACAAAATTAGTCATTAAAGTTAGTCATTTTTAGTTCAGTCACTTAACATTGCTCAAATTTAGTAGTAATTCACTTGAAATAAATGCGGTGACTAACTTTTTTGGTCACCTAGTCACTAATTTCATCATTTTCTACTAGTGAGAGTAATAGTTACTATTCCTTTCATGGGGTAGCTGGCATTGTCTCCAAAAATAATATTATATTAGTCTTCCTCTCAACTAAATTTGAGAGAACCTCCTTTTATCTAGAGAAATTCCTTGAGGTTCCAGTATCAATTAACCATTGATCCAAGATGTTCACAGGAGAGGTAGTAGGTTAAGAAGATATGAGATAATACTCATCCTGTTTTTCAACAACACTATGTTCATCATACCTAGAATTTATTTTCCTCCTAGGAGGTCAATTATTTCCTTCTCTAGTAGCTGAAGAATTCCATTTTCCTTTGTAGTTAGACCTTTTTTTTCTTTGATTGTTGTTGTTTTCCCTTGGAGGATTCTTCTTGTGAGGATATTCTCTAGCATAGTGGCTAAACCTATTAAAATTTAAGCATCTTCCTTTTCATTTTCCTTTGAATCCCTTCTTAAATCCAAAACCTTTCCTTCTTGAATTTGATGGACCGGCTCCATGTGACCAAGGATTGTGTAGTTCCCTAAGGAAAGGAATACAATAAATGCTTGATCAAGGCATGCCTTTTATTTTGTTTGAGATGTACTTTATCGTCTTCAGAATTTTTCCAACTTCTTTTGACAAAGCACAATTGTCATCCTGAAAACCCCATAAAAACATCAAAAGCTTAACATAAAAGAATAAGTTATTGTGACACTTAATAAAAAATAAGAACACTTGAAACCAGTTAAAATGAAAATTCTTATGATCAGGTAGGTCCAAAACTTAAAGCGTAGGCTAATTTATTGGAGGGGGGTTGTAACAACTACAATACTTGGTGAAACACTGGTAGAAATCCTACTTCTATGTATGGGTCTAAATTTTACATACCAAGTCTATCCTTTTAGGAACTATTGTTTTATCCTCTCGATCACCATAGCTTCCTTACTTAGCTCAATTGAATATACAATTTCTCCTATTCCTTTCATCGACCAAAAAATTTCAAGAGAAAGTAAGATCTTAGTTGTTTCAATTAGGGGTTAGGTGTATATAAGAATGTGAGTAAAATATGTTAGATTTTTAGCATCATCTCTATATTTTTACATTTCCAGTGGGCCTGTTTAGCACCCTGAAAAAGTCACTACAAAAAATAAAAGAAAAAAAAAACATTTCTTTGCTTCCAACGAGCCTGTTTAGTACCCAAAAAAATTTCTTGCTTCACCTCCCTACACAAGAAGCCTTTCTCTTCTTTCACCCATTATTTATTTTATAACATTATACTAATTGGAACTTTATTAGTGTTTATGTTGCCACCAGTGGAAGAGGAATCCCGACTTATTGAGAGAAAGAGAGGTTTTTCCTTTAGAGAGTGTTATATCAACCTATGAAATACAGTTTTTTCACTTAGGTTTCCTCCTTTCCCTTCTTTGCTTGATCGATTTGACAAGTTAAAACCAATTGAATGTAGAAGGATGAATCAAGAAAGAAGATCCTATTATATACATGAGCATCTTAGATCCACTGAGGTTTTATCTGTGAAAGAAATGTATTTTTTGTTTAAGCATCATGAAATGAAAGATACAAGGCCCATGAAAGGAAGGGGATGGATAATTAACGAAGTGTTAATAGTTAAACAATGTCCTCTTTGAAAATTTTCCATGCTTGTGTAGAACCAAAACAAAAAACTCTCATACAAGGGTTACTATAAAAAAAGAAAAAAGAAAAATGCAAAACGAGAAATAAAAAAGAAGAAGCAAAAACAAACAAGCAAAATACTATACTAAACCTACTCGCAAACTAAGCAAGGAGAGGCCAGGCTTATGCGAAATGAAATTTCCAATGAAATCACTGAAGCATCTCCTTACCCATATAGGCAAGGGATGGAGCAATAAGAAAGATCATCATACAAAGTATGCAAAGAGAAAGATGACTCAATATAACATGTTGCAAGACTCAAAGGCCTAAAAAATTAACATAAAAGTATGATAAGAAATCTTATGTTGAACAATATACAAAAAAAATTTGACAGTCACACACACCTACACAACTTCTTACGGAAGGACGTTCATTTGAACTTTCAATCTTGGAAAACATCAAGAAATATTGAAACTTTATTCTAGCAAAAGGGCTTTCCAAGTAAGACTCTTCTAACCATTTGAAAATCATATCATGATAAAAAGGTAAAAAATATTCAAATCGAAAGATAGATTTAATTTCAACATGTTTAATTAATTCTTGAATGTTTTCCCATGATGAAATACGAATCTGATCATTTTAAGAAACCTTACCAATATCGCGAGAACCTGACATAACCATCAATAAAGGATGAAGTGGCTTGACTTCTTAATAAATTTCCAAACCATCCAATGTAAAACCATCAAACAATGGTATCTTGGAAATATTGATAGATGAAGGTACAAAATCATCATTACATGTATCAATGAACACATTAAAAAGGCCACTAAATGGATCAGATTTAACATTCAAGTCTAGGTACCCTTCATGATTAGATGAACCAAAAGAAGGCCTTTCTTTAGAACACAGAGTTGAAAATCCACTTCTTCAAACTAAATTTAGGAATGAGAAAAATCATGAAAAATAGATTCAATACTTTGTTCTTTCAATTTAAAATCAACACCCCACCATTCATGATTGCAATTAATACTAGTACTATTGAGATCATAATTATTAGGTAAAGGAATTAGTGTAGAAGATGCATTAAACATGTCAGGAATGCGAGTCAATGAGTAAGAAGAAGAGGGAAGATCAAGTGAGAAATCATTTAATATAACTAATTCTTGTTCACAATCTGAGGCCCACACATAATCATCATAAAATGTATCATGAATCCATTGTTCTTGAATAACATATTTTTGAACTAGATCCCTATGAGATTCAAAAGAGGCTAATAAAATAGGCTGGTTGGTGAATCAAGATAAATATGATCAGAAGGGGTAGCTGGTTGAGAGCAGGTGGTATATCTTGAGGAAACAATATCAATAATCAGATTAGTTTCATATATATAAGCACAGATCAAAACTTTTATTATGAGCGGAAAATGGACATGGGATTGTATCAATAATATGATCTTTAAGTTTTCCAACCTCAACATTGGTATACAGTATGCTTCATTTGAGAAACACATGAGAGGAGATGAAGCATTAAAAGAAAAATCATATTCTTCCTTTGAAACTTTAAGAGATTCATGAGTAATAAAATCTTGGAGAATTGCAAGAGATTCATATTTAAGAGGATTTAAAAATTTTTGTACGAGATATTGAAACTTATCCTAAATAAATTCCCAATATTTGTCTTCCTCAAAAAATTATTAACAAAAGTGAAGAAAGTGATCGAGAAAATATTACAAAGATACATCAGATTTCATTATGAGGCAAATAATTTTCTTATGATACACTTAGATAACCATACCCGTCAAAGGCTTGGTGAAGCTCCATGAAAAGTTTCTTGAAAGAGTGAATAGAAGCAGTCATTTAACAGGACCTTCAAGAGTGAGAATGAACAACATGCAAGACACATCCTCACATTTAAACTCAAATGAATCACATAATTCAAGAAATGGAGGATCTACTCAAGAATGTTTGTTTCACCCTTACCATTAAATTTCATATTTTACAAGTTATGGATTATCCATGGCAGAAATTTGAGACTTTCAACTCTAGAAAAACATCTTGGGGTTATGATTTGGGAGGAAGCCATTCAAGATGAAAAATTGAAACCCAAATTTACGAGCTCAACTTTTCATTTGTCTCTCCTTCTAGTGCCAACTATTGACAATGATAGAAATCCATCAACTAGGGGGATGTCCCTAATATGAAGTCCTAATTAGACCTCACACCATTTGGAGTAGGATCTCCAACGAAAAATATGACTTGTTGCCATAAACATGATCTCAAAGATGTGCCTTGGCATCAATTAACACATGTATAAATACAAATATTATTGGTGACAATAATTAAGTAAATATTTTGTAATATCAGTTGTAATGCATATGAGGTGCTTTCATGCAATGGGAAAAGAGTGAGGCTCTAGAATAAAATTAATAATACTATTCTAAAAAAAAGCACAAATATATAAAGAATGGTTAGTTATCCTGCAAAATAGTTCACGAGATAAAAATGATCATGAAAATAAATACAACACACATGCAATAAGAAAAATACTAAGTTAATGAAATAGTTCATTTACATTATCATGAATGATATAACATATATCATAAATATTTAAAGAATATTCTTTGGAAATATCCATGATAAATGTATGAAGGTGTGTTGGCTCTAAGAGATTTTGATATTTAAGTGAAAGTTCCAAGTATATAATATAATCATATGACACTAGCCCCAATAGTGGCACATGAAGTTACTACTTGCTTCTCAAAAGAATTATGCTCACTCCTCTGCTATACTAGAGAAGCCAAGACTACCAATCTCAAGTTCCAAATCCTTTTTTTGAGTTATGAGGGCTTATTTATATCAAATTGCATGAAATTTCATCTCCCCTTGTGACTTTTGAGTTTCCCTCACGACTCTTGGACTTCTTTTGAATTTATTCTAACTAACGACTCTTCATTTTCACATTTGACTCTTGGAATTGTGCTTATATTTACACTTTTTCTATTTTTTAAGTAGAATAAGACAAAACTCTCCACATAGGAAAAAATTGTGGCTAGATCCTAGTAAGAAAAAACTTTATATATTATGCTTGAGTTTGAGGAAACTTTAGCTCGACAACTTTCAGTTGTAGCTCTGTTTTAACATATTGGTACTGAGCTTTATACTGTGCTTCTATGTCCTCATACTTGGATGGAAGATATGGCCTATATTGAACTATTTCCTCCATAGCATATAGGTAGATAGTTTTGGAACAAGATTGAGCTTCATTCCATAATAAGAACAAATTCATATTTAACTTAGCTGGTTTGAATACATATAGCTGCATATTTTGCCTTGTAATATCCAAAACCTCCTTGGTGATAACCTTCTTCAAATTGTTCAAGTATTCTTGGATTCCTTGCCTGATACCATTTTTTCCCTTTGTCTTTGCAAATGCTTCAAAAAAAGGAATTTTGTGCGCTCTGACCAAGGATTCCAGACTATGATACAAACTTGTATAGGAAGTTACAATGTTGGCCACATGTACCAAGCCTCTTGTTACTCTGTACAAGCATTTTAACCTCAACCTTTTACAATTTCACTTCCTATCTTGTCTTTCAGACCAACTATGATGGTACGTTTCTATACTTGGCGTCCCACTCCTGGATCACACCAATGGTTGCATGAATCACCTTTATAACTTATGAATTCTCTCACAATCTCTTTTTCATGAAATGCAAGGGAACCACCACCTTATGCAGACTCATGATCATATCTTCATAAATTTGTTTCATTATGCCTCTAAATGATCTGATTTCATCATATATATCTACTCATAGCTCCTTCAAATGAGAATCTACGAAAGGTAGACTTTGGTTCGCATCTTGGAGATGATCAATCTCTTGTCTTACATCAACTATATCCTTTTCCAATTTCTTATTCTCCTCCATAAAGAGATATATATTTATTTTTGTAGTTGTAGAAAAGGCCAAAATTGCTGCTGCAACTAACTTCAGATTCCTCCTAGTATCATTTAAAATCACCCTCTCTGTATGAATGGAAGGGATCAAATTTGGATCAAGGACCTAAGTGATAGCTCAAATTTAAAAGTGTTCTAAAGTGTTTCGAACCTAAGTGACCAAATAGATCTCGTCTTCTTGATTCTGAAGCCATGAACGGTTCGAAAAACCGACACCGTATGAAGAAGTTATCACGATTTGAAAAGTCCAGTAAACTGCAATTTTTGGCTTTTGACCAAGTTTGACTAGATTTTTGCAAAGTAAAAAAAAGAGAATATTCCAGGGAATGTTCCTAGAATATTCGCTAAAATATTCCTCTCGGACGAATTGTAGGATGCGAAGTGGTAGATGTTCATTGGTCAATGGGCTATATGTGGGTATGAGGGCCAATCAGAGGCTACCATGTGGCAGGCCTGGAGGCCACCACGTGCCCCGGGAAATTTGAATAAAATTTGATTTGGGACACCGCGGGATCGAACGCGTGACCTAACACCAAGAACTTGCATGCCTCTATTGTCTTCGCCACATTGTTTCTTAACTATCATGGTGGGTAGTTTCATTGTAAAGTTTGGCAGGTTTGTATTTGGGGGTTGGAGGGGCCAGCCCCTCGGGCTAACCCTCCCTTATATGGCCATCAGCCCGTGACCCCGGGGCAAGGGCTTAAGCCCCTAATTTCCAGCTCTGCAACTGTCACTTAATTCGTATGTGTTCACATGGAATTTAACGATAACCTCCAACTGACAGTTTTCTTAACACGAATTAAACTCCAGTGCAAATAAAACTTTACCGTGGTTTCAACATTGGGTTCCACCCAACGGTCTTCATGACCGCATGGTTTGTGGCATGTGCCCAACCAATAGCTCGAAATTAAACATTAGGGTTAGTACTGGCGGTAATTTTGACTAGTGCACCCAAATTGGCGGAAGGAGACAGTTTAACTTCAGTTAACTGCATTTTCTCCAAAATTAGTGGAGTTTCCTAGGGGTCACTAGACAAATTTTGATTAGGCTCTATCTTGAGCTAGATTCATCGATTCTGAGAGTGTGAATAGTCAATTTAGACTTTCTCAGACATTAAAGACTCATTGGTGAGGGTTGCAGAGTACTAGAGGACTTTTGAGTGGGATTTAGCTTCATAGAAGTTCCAGGGGCCATCAACGGCACCAGGAGGTAGCAACAAAAAGAGGATTAGACAGGGTAACTAGAGGCATTTCTCAGTAATCTAATAGTAAATTTTGGATGTTTCATACATTATGGAACTAATGGATATGCTTTCAGAACTGTTTGAGGACTTTTGAAAGCCTAGATGCTATAGAGAAGTTCGATGTGTCACCAGGGCCACCTAGTGCTAGCAGGAGAATGAGGCTTATCCAGAGCAGCCAATATCCATTCTGAGCAAACCAGTAGTCTATTTTGACTATTTTGTGCCTTTTGAATCCAATGGAGGGTTTTGAAGAAGCTTTTTAGGACTTTTGAAAGTATTTATGTTTCAGGGAATTTTTAAGTGACCCTAGAGCCAGGGGTGCCACAAGGTGTTGGAGTCAAAACCGGAGCAGTCGGAGGCCAATTTCTGCAAGTGAATAGTCTATTTCGACTATTTTGGACATTGTGAATCCAATGAAAGATTTTTAGAGCCATTTTAAGACTGATGAAGGTCGAAGATCCACAGGTATTTTTCGGGTAGCCTAGGGCCAACAATGGATGGAGGCCTAGATTAGGGAGCCAGAGCTCATTTTGAGCAAACGAACAACCTATTTTGGGTGTATGATATATGATGGAGATAGTAGAAAAATTTGTAGGGACAAAAAATGGATTTTGAGGGAGTTAGTGCCACAGAGAAGCTTACGGAAGCTCAAGGGCCCTGACTCAAGGGGTCAAGTCTAAGGGAGCCGAGGTTCATCTTCATAAAGATTTCAGCCACACCAGGGATATAAATGGTATTCTAAACCCATTGGTTCAATTCAGATAACCATTAGATTTGAGTTTGTAACATTTAAAATAATTTTCCATCCTAATCCCAAAGAGCCAAGTTAGTTGACAAAGGTTCAAGGAGACGTAGCCCATGTTATTCAGGTGAACTCCTTCATTAAATTTGCTATTATGGGTTAATGCTTATTTTTTGCATTATATGGTTGTTGCACATGCTTAATGTGAGAAAAAACAAATTTTCTGAAAGCACTTAAACAATAAAAAACAAATTACACCTATTTGAAGTATTCATTTTTTCACAAGTCAAGAATAATCTAAATCTTGATTTGTTTAACTCAGTGGGAGGTTCTTGAAAATCATAACAAGTTATCCAACCCATTTTTAGATCAGGAAGAAGGATGAGTCGGTTCATTAGGGAAATACTTTCACCTTTCCTATGTTATTCTACTCTTTATCTAACCAAAGGTCAACTTGGAAATATCCATGACCATATCATCATATGGAGGAGATATTTCGATTTCATGAAATGGGATGTGGCCACCTATAAGAGGAGTTGAAGGCTAACTACTAACTCATTATTCAATGGGAACAATCTCAGCCTCTTGATTCCATTCCTCCCGCTCAAATTCCATGTCTTGGGCTTGTATATACTCCTCAATTTCTCATGCAAGCTCATCATCCTACCTTTTCTACTTTCTATCTTCTAACTTTTTTTCATTTTATTCCTCAGGTTGTTTCTATCTTTATTATTCTTATTCCTTTTTTATCAATTCTTCTTGTGTTTGCATATATTCTCTTTCTTTCATTTCTTTCTCTTCTTTTTGTATCTATTCATCCTATTCCTTTAGTCCTTCGTCCCACCTATTATCTTCTTCCTGCTACTTTCTTTTTAACCCTTCTGACTATTTTATCATCTTCTCCACTGTAGTGGCCGCTCTCAGGACAATATCACATACTTTGAATTTTCATCTTTTCTCCGCTTGCGTATTATTCCCAACCTTCCTCTTATATTTGATAATGACTGGAGTGGAAAATTCCTGATGCTTTTGTTCCTAGGTAACACTCCGCTCAATTACTATACTAAAAGGGCTTGCCTCTTTTCCCAGTGCATGTGGTCAGGATTCGTTATAGTAATTATTCATCTTATATTCCTCTGTCTTAGAATAAGACTCATAAGCCTAGGAAAAATGAAAGTTAGTGTAGTGTATTTTGCATACTCATCTGGGATCATACATGTAGAAGCTCATCTCTCCAAGATTAAGGCTTTTAAGTTGTTCTGATTATGCTTATATGGACTTTAATCTCTTAAGATCATAGGATCCCGCCTACAGAGGGAATTAGGGCCAACGTGCCTTCTTATTCTTCCTTAGAAACTGAGAAAGTCTTGTCATAATGCAATAGGAAACCTCCTTCATGACTACCCTATGTGTCACATATCTCATTAAAATATGTGGAGGTTTATAAGAATATAATATTCTAAGGTATATGTGTTAGGTCCCTATATCACTAGTATAGCCCCATTAGGTGAGGCAAATTAATATGTTACTTTTTCCACTATATTCATTTACTCATGGAACATGAAAGGAGATTCTTACTCAAAGCTCATTTAATACCACAACTTGAAGAAATAATTAGAATGTTTTTCATATATTCCCCTGTAATTGTACTCTAACAACAATTTTCAATACACATGGACATGGAGCCTCTCTTGGATTCCAATTCCATATTAGACCAAAGAATTCATGGCGATCACATATTTCGTCAAGTAAATAGGATGTTGGGTGTGTGTTATATTATTTCCATGAGTCGCTCCAAGTGGGAAGCAGGAGGAAGTTAGCCCCCTTACACTTGCGCTGGGCACAACAGAGGTGTCTACATAGGGCCAGGGGAATCACCCTCATAAATTGTTTTTGGACCCTATATTAGGTGGGCAGACTTGCTTATGGTTTTATGCATGGGTTTGGACATGGGCTTGATGGTTTTTTCCCATGCTATTTTGTAGATCCGGCCAAGGGAGTTATGGTTACGTTCTAATCCAAGCTTAATGGATTGGGGTTTATGAATGCTTATATATATGTGTGTGTGTGTGTGTGTGTGTGTTTTAACATTGAAAAGAATATAATGAAAAATCAAGCTAGTAGTCTCAGTTTTGGGATCCAGGGGAAAACATATGTGTATATTTGTTTTATGTTTTTTGCTCTTTCTATTGTTTATTTTATTTTTTAAGAGTCGTTCGCAGATAATTTTTGTACAAGTTTAAAACGTACATTTGGTATCAATGTTGTTTCACCTTAGAGGGGACGCCTTTGCTGTTGATGGTTTTTTTGCTAAGCCCGTGGTAGACCCTATTCAATGGGAGATTTTCAATTCTTTTAGTGAAATAAGATGGCTAAAAGTGGAAAGATAGAGATCGAGAAATTTAATGGTCAAATTTTTGGGTTGAGGAAGCTCAAGATGGAGGATCTTCTGTTGGATAAAGATCAGTGGATCGAGGTAGATTTGAGCACTAAACCAGACAATGTCAGATTAATACTCGAAAAAATTGGATCAAAAGGAAAAGAGCACAATGTGGTTGTGTATCTCTGATTTAGTATTGTTGAATGTATTTGGGGAAGCTACGACGAATAATTTGTGGGACAAGTTAGGGAATTTTTACCAATCTAAGTCTCTGGTGAATAAATTGTTCCTTCATAAAAAGTTGTATAATCCAAGGATGAAGGATGGAGACTCGATGACAGAGCATCTAAATGCCTTCAATACCATGGTAAGTCAGCTTTCATCTGTTGATATTAAAATCTCAGATGAAGATAAGTGCATAAGTTTTCTTTGTTCTCTACCAGATTCGTGGGATATTATGGTTGTTGCAATAGGTAGAAATACAACTACCTTGAATTTAGATGAAATTTTCTTAACCTTGCTATTGGAGTAAATGAGACAGAAAAATATGGAGGGCCATAATGGATTTTCCTTGTTTATATAACGAATATCCCATAACAGGAACAAAAATAAGTTCTTAAGTGGGAGATCTAAATCTCCAGGAAAACTTGTAAAGGTGTGCTGGAAATGCTGAAAGGAAGGGCACTTCAAAATGGATTATAGATCTAAGGATCCTAAGAAAGGAAATGGATCTAATGATGATCCTTCTACATAGGATAAAACCACCTCAGATGAAAGTGGGGATGTTTATTTTTATTCTTCTTCAAATACACATGTAGATCATGAGGCATGGTTAGTTGACTGAGGTGAATCCTTTCACTTCGTTCCCCACAGGGAGTGGTTCTGTGAGTATGAGAAGTATGATGGTGGTGATGTCTTCTTAGGGGATGATAGGAAGGCCAAAATTGTCAGACATGGAAAATTCAAGTTGAATTTGCAAGGTCGAAGGATTATCACACCTCCTGGTGTTTTTCATATTCATGCATTGGCTAGAAATTTGATTTTTGTAAGCAAGATGCAGGTATAAAAATAGTCTTCAAGAAATATACCTGCAAGATGGTTCCAGGAACATTGGTATTGATGCGGGGAGTTCAAATTGGAACTTTTTAGAGTTAAAATTGGAACTTTGTACAAGCTTATGGGTAGCACCATTATTTATGGGTGCAACAATTCCTTGGTTCCTGAAAGTGGAGTGGAAATCCTAGTGGTCTCTAGAGAAAATACCATGCTATGGCTTCAAAGGCTTGGACATATTGGAGAGAAGGGCCTTCGAATACTTCATGGTAGTGGTATGGTAGAAGGTATATCTAATTTCTCTCTAGGTTTCGATTTTTGTGAACATTTTATATATGGGCAGAAAAATTCGGTGAGTTTCCCTTCTGGTGGTAAGAGGGCGAACACAATATTAGAGCTTGTGCACAATGATGTGTTTGGACCTGTGTCAGTTCCATCACTGGGTAAGTATGTGTACTATGTGGAATTTATAGATGAATGCTCAACGAATACATGGATATATTTCCCAAGAAGAAATATGAAGTATTTGATAGTTTAAATAATTTAAGGCCCTGGTGGAAAACCAGACAGAGAAGAAGATAAAGGTGTTGAGGACAAATAATGGAGGAGAATTCTACAAGAAGGAATTTTAAGAGTTTTGTAAGAAGTGTGTTATAGCACGGCATAATAATACTCCATACACACCTCAACAAAGCAAAGTTATAGAAATAATGAATAGGAAGTTGATGGAAAAGGCAAGAAGCATGCTCAGTGGTACCAGGTTAGGACATGAATTCTGGGTAGAGGCAGTGGAGACTCCATGCTACCTAGTTAACATATCACCTTCATCGGCATTGGAGGATAAGACGCCACATGAGGTATGGACTGGTAAGAAAACCTCTCTTTCACCTCTGAGGGTATTTGGATGTGATGCATATGTACATGTTCCAAAGGAAAAAATAACCAAGTTGGATAGTAAATATGAAAGGTGCATCTTTATTGGGTATAAGGATGGTTGAAAAGGTTATAATATTTGGAACCCAGAAACAAGGAATATTATGTACAAACGAGATGTGGTGTTTAGAGAGGTGAAATATGTTGTTAAAAATAAAGTCCTACCAAAGGAACTTGAGAAGATAGAGTTTGAGGTAAAGGAGGAAGAATCAGACTCTACAGTAGAACAAGATTCAGAAGAGGAAGAGCCACAAATTTGAGCTGTGAGAAGAATAGTTCGAGCAATAATGCAGCTAGGAAGGTATATCCCATCTGCGTTCTGTTCAAATTTTTCTTTATCTATAATTGATGATAATCGTAGAACTGTTAGGGAGGCAATGGATTTAGAGGATGGAAAACTCTGGAAGGATTCCATGGTTGATGAAATGGAATCCTTTCACAAAAATGAGGCATGAGATTTGGTGGAGTTTTCAACTGGAAGGAAACCCATTGGAAGAAAATGGGTGTGTAAGAGGAATATGAATGCATAAGGCAAGGTGGAGAAATGAAATGCTCAATTGGTAGCAAAAGGTTATTCCGAGTTGTTGGGAATTGATTTTGGTGATATTTTTTCTCCTGTTTCCAAGATAACTTCTATTAGATTACTTTTATCTTGTGTTGTTGCATTTGATTTTGAAGTCGAAAACATGGATGTGAAGACATCATTTTTTTCATGGCGATATGGAAGAGAAGATCTACATGAAGCAACATGAAGGCTTTGTGGTGAAGGGTAAGAAATAACTGGTATGCATGTTAAAAACATCTTAGTGTGGGTTAAAATAGTCACTAAGGATGTGGTATCAAAAACTTTATAGATATATACGGGGACTTGGATTTACCAGAAGCAAAGAGGATCATTTTTTGTATTTTAAATTAATTGGTGACCATGTTATTTATTTGGTCTTGTATGTGGATGATATGTTGTTGGTTGGAAATGACAAAGAAATTATCCAGGATTTTAATACCCAATCGTTCTCAAAATTTGACATGAAGGATCTTTGTGCTGCAAACTATATTTTGGGCATGGAAATTAAACGAGATTGGGAAAAGATGGAGATATGGTTAAAGTAGAGGAAGTATGTTGAGACAATATTGCAAAGGTTCAATATGAAAGATAATAAACCAGTGAAGGATCTTATTCCTGTAGGTGTAAATTTTTCTTCTGAACAATGTCCCGAGACACAAGGAGAAGAGGAGGATATGTCCCGTGTTCCATATAAAAGTGTAGTGGGTAGGTTGATGTATGCAACGGTATGTACTGGGCTAGACATTCCAGATGCAGTGGGAGTATTGAGAAGGTTTATGTCAAAACTAGGGAAGGATCATTGGACAATTGCAAAGCGAGTTTTCATATATTTTTGTGGCACTAGTGATTATGGTTTGTGCTACCAAGGAAAACTAGGATTGGATAGAGTTTTGGACACTTGTGGCTTTGTTGATGCAGACTGGGCTAGAGATATGGATCAAAGAAGGTCTACAACTGGGTATGCGTTTAGCCTATTTAGAGGTGCATTAAATTGGATGAGTAAAAGACAATCTATAGAGGCTATTTCAACTATAGAGGTTGAATACATGTAAAACAATCATGAAAGTAAGGAAACAGTTTGGTTGCATAGATTGTGTTCAAGTATGGAGTTGGTGCAACGAGCTATAAGGATAGACTGTGATAGGAAAAGTGAAATTTTCTTGGCTAATAACCCTACTTTTCATTCAAAGACAAAGAATATTGATGTTCAGTATAAATTTGTGAGAGATATGGTTGAGGATGAAAAGGTGTTTCTGGTAAAGGTGGACACTTTTAAGAATGTTGAAGATGCATTGATGAAGTCTATGATAATTGATAAGTTCCCTTGGTGTAGAGAAACAATGGGCATTGCAGGGCTAGATAATTGACTAATATCTCTCGTGGAAAGAAAATAACAAGTGGGAGAAGTGTGTGTAATATTATTTCCATGACTGGCCCCAAGCGAGAAGCAAGGGGTGGTAAGACCCCCTACGCTTGCGTCCGACACAACAAAGGGGGTAGTATCCCCCCTACATGGGCTTTAGTGCAGCACCCCATAAATTGTTTTTGGACCCTAAATTAAGTGGGTGAACCTACCTATGGTTTTGTGCATGGGTTTGCACATAGTTTTGGTCATGATGGTTTTTTTCCCATGGTATTTTGTAGATCTGGTCAAGGGAACTATGATAATGTTCTAATCCAGGGTTAATGGATTGAGGTTTATGAATGCTTTGACATGTATATATATATATATATATATCTGTGTGTGTGTGTGTGTTGTAAAATTACAAGGAGTATAATGAAAAATCAAGCTGGTAGTCCTTGTTTTGCGATCCAGGGGAAAATATTTGTGTATATTTGTTTTTTATTTTATATTTTAAGAGTTTTTTTGTAGGTGATTTCTCTACAAGGTTAAAACCTACACAGGAAAATATCTAAAACTATGGTTGATTTCCTTGTGGTGCCTTTTAAACGCTATTCAATTTTGTTTACAGTTGTTGAGAGAATAAATGTGACTAATTGAGTATCATCAATTTTATGGTGATCATATATAACATATAGATCCATCCTTTCAATAAGGATTTAGTATTCCTTTGTCCCTAGATAAGCTAAAAAATAAACTTACATATTGAAAAAAAAGTCACTATGAAGAGGGATTGTGCAATGTTGGGAAAAGGAGGGTAAAAATAAGCATTGTAAATGCACATTGGCCAACTTATGAAGGAGGATTGCGCAATTATATATTGTAGGGGAGCTAACTATTCACTGAATCTGTGCAATGCGCAATTTCCTCCAGGAAATAGGGAGACTGAACTATGCAGTGTGTGGTTTTAGCTAGTAGGGAGGCTCATTGCTACTTTTTATTGCACAATGTGTAGTTGGGAGAGGCCAATGAATACATAGTGTGCAGTTGCAACTTGCAAGGAAGGGCCTTTGCTGCTTGTGCTTGCGTAATGCACAATTGAGGAGGGTAGAAAGGCTCAAGGATTAGAAAATTTCTTCTGGGATAAGGGAAGAATATGAATTCGTAACTAAAGAGGGGAAGGGTGGGGATAGGTTGGAGAATCATTCAAACAAGTCACTAATATTGAGAAAATAAAATAGTGAAAATAGAAAGGCATGCATGCATAAATACACACAACAACAATAATTTATAGTAGGAAAATATACAAGGAATATGATGTGAGACTTCAAAATATGCTCAAAATACTTAAAAAATAGTTTTAGAATTTAATAATAACAAAAAAACCACTTTTTACAAGAAGAATTAGGCAAAATGACACTTGCAAACACAAAAGCGACAAAAGTGAAAGCAAAAGTGGCAAAAAGCGACACTTGAGAAACTTACCCAAAAAGGTGGCATAAATGGAATCCAAATCTCATTGAACTCGTGAGAATGGAAAAATATCCAATGAAAAGTGTGATAATGATATCTATATGCCTTTCTTATATAGATTATATCTCATGAGATTAGGGTCAAAATTTCTGACATGCATGCCTAAACTCAAGGAGGGACTGTTAGTTAAATAACACATGTCGGAAGATTAGAAATAGAAAAAATTTCCACACTGTTGGATAGGAATGCGCCCCTCCTATTTTAGGAGCGCGTATTTGACTAATCTTATTTAATATGCAATTCATTGGATAAGGGGATTGCATAGTTTCCTGTGACAAGGGACTGTGCAGTTCTGTTGCACACTAAATTCCACAATTTCATCTCACAATATGATGGTGCAGTTTTCTTTCAAAATAGTTGCATGCGTCAAAATATCGAATACTTTAGTATCACATGGAGTTGCACATTTCTATGTGATAGAGGATTATGCAGATCCTCAAGGAAAGGCATAAAACCAATGCTTGATCAAGGCAAGACATTTCTTGTGTTTTCTTGTCTTTAGAAGTTGTGCAATTGATGTTGACAAGGAAAAATTATTGTTATTAAAACCCCATCAAGACATAAAAATCTTAACATGAAATAATAAGACATTGCAACACTTAATAAACAAGAAAAACAATTAACACTAGTTGAAAAGACATCTCTTATAATCAAAAGCAGACCCCAAAATCAAAGTATATGCCAAATTTTGGAGAGGGGTTGTAGTGGCTACAACATTTGGCGACATATTACTAGAACTCCAACTTCTCTGTATCAGTTTAAATTGTACATACTAAGTCTAGCCTTTGAGGAAGTATTTTTTCAGCCCGTTGATCACCATGGCTTCCTTACTTAACTCGATTGAAGATATAGTTTCTCCTATTCCTTTCATTGGCCAAACAATTTTAAGATAAATTTATATATCAATTGTTTAGATTAGGGTTTAGGAGTATATAAAAATGCGAGTGACATATATCATATTTTTTGAATCATCTCTAGTGATTCTCCATTTCTAGTAAGCATGTTCAGTACCCCGACAAAGTCACTGCAAGAACACAAACATTGCTTCAATTCTAGCAAGCCTTTTTAGTACCCTCACAAAGTTTCTTTCTCTTCATATGTTATATAACATTATGATTATTGGAACTTTATCAATGTTTATGTTGCCACGGGAGGAAGATGGATACTGAATTATTGAGAGAAAGAGAGGTTGTTCCTTTAGAGATCGCTATATGAACCTCTAAAATAAGATTTATCGCTTATGTTTCGTCCTTTCTCTTATTTACTCGACCAAGTTGACAAGTTAAAATAAACGGAATGCAAAAGTGTGAGTAGAGAAAGAAGAACCTATTAGAGATACGAGCATTGTATATCTGCTAAGGTTTTCTCTGAGAAAGAAATGTATTTTCCGTTTAAGCATCATTGATTGAAAGATACAAGGTCCATGAAAGAAAGGGGATATATATTTAACCAAGTGTTAGTAGTTACATAATGTTATCTATAAAAAAATTTCATGCTCGTGCAAAACCAAAACACACAGCTCTCATACAAGGCTTATTATAAACAAACACAAAATAAAAATGTGAAACACAAAATAAACAAAAAAAGCAACAACAAAAAAAAAAAATAATATACTAAACCTACTCCTAAACTAAGCAAGGATAGGTTAGAATTACGTGAATGAAATTTCCAAAGAAACCACTAAAGCATCTCTTGACCTATACAGGAAAGGGATAGAGTGATAAGAAAGATCATCAAGCAAATCACACAAAAAGAAACTTGAATCAATATAACATGCTCCAAGACTAGAAGGCCTGAAACATTAGCATAAAATTATGATAAGAAAGCTTATTTTAAACAATTTGCAGGCATGCTATGATGATCATACACACTTCAAAAACTTCTTACACAATGAAATTCATTCGAAATTTTAACCTTGGAAAACATCAAGAAAGACTAAAGATTATTTCTAGCAAAATGGATTTCCAAGTAAGACTCTTATAACCAATGGAAAATCAAATCATGATAACAAGGTGAAGAATATTCAAACCGAATGATAGATTTATTTTCAACATGTTCAATTTTTTCATGAATATTTTCTTGTGATGAAATATCAATCTGATAATTTTCAGAACACTTACCAAGATCACGAGAACCTAACATAACCATCATAAAAGGCTGAAGTGCCTTGAGTTCTTGATAAGTTTCCAAACTATCCAATGGTGAATCATAAAACAATAGTGGCTTGGAAATATTGACAGATGAATATGAAAAATCACCACTAGATGTATTAGTGAACACATTAAAAAGGCCTCTAACTATATCATATTTAATATTCAATTCTAGGGATTCTTCATGATCGGATGAAACAAAGAATTCTTTGCAAAAGGAGTTACAAACTCTAATTCTTCACACACTAAAGGTGAGGAATGAGACATATCATGATCATTATATCCACTCATTTATTATTTCAATTTAAAATTAACATCCTACCATTCCTGAATAGTACTACTGATATCATAATTATTAGGGGAAGGAACTGATGTAGTAGATTCATTAAACATGTCAGGAAAGTGAGTCAATGATTAAGAAGAAGAGGGAATATCAAGTGATAAATCATTTACTATAATCGATTCTTGTTAAAAATCTGAGCCCCCCACATAATGATCATAAAATTTATCATGAATATCTTGTTCTTCAACAACGTCATTTTGAACTTGATCCTCATGATATTTAAAAGAGCCGATAAAATAGGCTGATCAGGTGAATCAAGATAAAAATGATCAAACGGAGTATCTGATGGAGAGCATGAGATATATCTTGAGGAAACAATATCATTAATAAAATTAGATTCAATATTTAAGCATGGATCCAAATTTTGATTATGAGGAGAAAATGGACATGGGATTGGATCAAAAATTTTATCTTCAAGTTTTCTAACCTCAAAATTTGTACATGGGGCTGAATCATTTTATAAACAAATGAGAGAAGATAAGGGGTCACAAGACAAATCATATTATTCCTATAAAATTTTAATATCTCCATGACCAATAAAAGTTGGGAGACTTGAAAGGGATTCAAATTTAAGAGGATTCAAGGATATCTATATTAGATGTTGAAACTTATCTTTCATAAAACCCCAATCTATGTCTTTTTTAGAAAATTCATAACAAAATTGAAGAAAACGATCAAGAAAATATTCCAAATATTCATAATATTTCATTCTGAGGCGAATAAATTTCTTATATACACTTCGATAATCATATCTGTCAAAGGCCTGGTAAAGCTCCATGACAAGTTGCTCGAATGAGTGAATATAAGAGGTTGACAATGTATAACACCACTATCTAACACAACCTTCAAGATTGAGAATGAACAACCTACAAGAAAAATCCTCACAATTAACCTCAAGAGAATCACAAAATTAAAGAAAGCGAAGGGTGTTCTCAAGAATTATTGTTTCACCACAAGCATTAAATTTTAGATTTGACAAGTTATGGATTATCTGCATGGGAAATTTTAAATTTGAAACTTGAGAAAAACATCCCAGGGTTAGGATTTGGGAGGACTCCATTCAAGATGAAAAATTGAAACTAGACTTCACGGGCTTTGCTTGTCATCTAGCCCTCCTTCTAGCACTAACTGTTGATGATGTTGAAAATCCATCAATTAGGGGGATCTCCCTGAAATGAAGTCCCAATTAGAACTCACACCATTTGGATTAGGAGCTCCAAATGGAAATATGATTGGTTTCAATAAATGTGATTGAAAAGACATGCCTTGGATTCAATTAACACATAAAAGGACTGACACATATCATTAGTGACAACAAGTAAGAAAAATTTGTGTAATATCAATTGTAATGCATAAGAAGTTCTTTCACATAAAGGGAAAAAGAGTGAGCCTCTAGAATAAAAGTAATAGTACTACCCTAAAATAGACGAATGAACATATAAATAATTAGTAGTTAACTTGAAAAATAGTTCAGAAGGTAAAAATGGTTATGAAAACAAATACAACACACATCCAACAAGAAACATACTAAGTTAACAAAATAGTTCATTGAAATTAGCATTAATGAAATAGGATATACCATAAAAATTTAAAGATAGCTTTATAGAATCCACAATACATGCATGAAGGTGTGTTGGCTCTGAGAGCTTTTATATGACACTATCCCCAATAGAGGAACATAAAATTACTACTTACTTCTCCAAGTAATGATACTCACTTCTATGAAAACTAGAGAATCCAAGGCTACCAATGTAAAGCGCCAAGCCCTTTTTTTGAGTTATGAGGGCCTATTTATAACAATTGGGGTGGCGTTTCACCTGCCCTTGAGACTTTTGGGTTTCCCTCATGACTCTTGGATATATTTTATATTTATTCTAACTAATGACTATTCATATTCTGAATTTTACTCTTGGACTACCACTTACATAAAACTTCTATTATATTCCACATACAATGAGTCAAAACTCTCCACATAGGGAAAACATGTGGTTAGAGCCTAATACTTATTTTTTATATACATTATGCTTGAGTTTAAGGAGGCTCTAGCTTGAAAAATTCTACATATATATCTATTTTAACATATTGGTACCAAGCTTTATACTGTGTTTTTATGTCGACAAAATTGTGTGGGAGATCTGGCTTATATCGAACTCTTTCCTCCATATGATCAGGGTAGATAGTTTTGGAACTAGATTGAGCTTCATTCCATAATAAGAACAACTTCATATTTACCTTAGCACATCTCACTACATATAGCTGCATATTCTTCCTTGTAATCTCCAGATACTCCTTCGTAATATCCTACTTCAAATTGTTCAAGTATTCTTTAATTTCCTTCATGTTAAAATTTCTTCCCTTTGTGTCTATAAATACTCCAACAGAAGGAATCTTCTATGCTCTGAAAAAAATTCCAATCTATGATAAAAAATTTCATAGGCAGTTATAACGTTGGCCACATATGTGCCAAGATTCTTGTTACTCTATAAAAAAATTCTAACCTGAGCCTTTTCCAGTTCTTCTTCCTTTCTTTTTTTTCTAGCCAACTATGGTGGTGCATTCCTATACTTGGTGTTCCACTCCTAGATTGCACTGATGGCTGCATATCAATTGTAATGCATAAGAAGTTCTTTCACATAAAGGGAAAAAGAGTGAGCCTCTAGAATAAAAGTAATAGTACTACCCTAAAATAGACGAATGAACATATAAATAATTAGTAGTTAACTTGAAAAATAGTTCAGAAGGTAAAAATGGTTATGAAAACAAATACAACACACATCCAACAAGAAACATACTAAGTTAACAAAATAGTTCATTGAAATTAGCATTAATGAAATAGGATATACCATAAAAATTTAAAGATAGCTTTATAGAATCCACAATACATGCATGAAGGTGTGTTGGCTCTGAGAGCTTTTATATGACACTATCCCCAATAGAGGAACATGAAATTACTACTTACTTCTCCAAGTAATGATACTCACTTCTATGAAAACTAGAGAATCCAAGGCTACCAATGTAAAGCGCCAAGCCCTTTTTTTGAGTTATGAGGGCCTATTTATAACAATTGGGGTGGCGTTTCACCTGCCCTTGAGACTTTTGGGTTTCCCTCATGACTCTTGGATATATTTTATATTTATTCTAACTAATGACTATTCATATTCTGAATTTTACTCTTGGACTACCACTTACATAAAACTTCTATTATATTCCACATACAATGAGTCAAAACTCTCCACATAGGGAAAACATGTGGTTAGAGCCTAATACTTATTTTTTATATACATTATGCTTGAGTTTAAGGAGGCTCTAGCTTGAAAAATTCTACATATATATCTATTTTAACATATTGGTACCAAGCTTTATACTGTGTTTTTATGTCGACAAAATTGTGTGGGAGATCTGGCTTATATCGAACTCTTTCCTCCATATGATCAGGGTAGATAGTTTTGGAACTAGATTGAGCTTCATTCCATAATAAGAACAACTTCATATTTACCTTAGCACATCTCACTACATATAGCTGCATATTCTTCCTTGTAATCTCCAGATACTCCTTCGTAATATCCTACTTCAAATTGTTCAAGTATTCTTTAATTTCCTTCATGTTAAAATTTCTTCCCTTTGTGTCTATAAATACTCCAACAGAAGGAATCTTCTATGCTCTGAAAAAAATTCCAATCTATGATAAAAAATTTCATAGGCAGTTATAACGTTGGCCACATATGTGCCAAGATTCTTGTTACTCTATAAAAAAATTCTAACCTGAGCCTTTTCCAGTTCTTCTTCCTTTCTTTTTTTTCTAGCCAACTATGGTGGTGCATTCCTATACTTGGTGTTCCACTCCTAGATTGCACTGATGGCTGCATGAATCACCTTCAAAAATTTCACATTCTCCCGCGATCTATATTTAATGTCATGCAAGGGAACCATTGCCTTATGTAGAGTGATCATCTCTTCATAAATTTGTCTCATGTTGTCTCCCATTGATTGGATTTCATCATATATTGCTACTTGTAGCTCCTTCAAGGGAGAATCAATGGAAGAAAATATTTGGTTCTAAGCTTGGATATGATCAATCTGTTTCTTTGAAACAAATAAATACTTTTCCAATTTCTTATTCTCCTCATTAAGAAATATGTATTTACTTTTGTAGCTGTAACAAAGGCCAAATTTCCTACTGCAACTATCTTCAGATTCCTCCTAGTATCGATCACAATCACCTTCTCTGTATGAATGGAAGTAGAATGAACCAAGTAATAGGGAAATAATTCTGCCTTTCTTATATTATTATACACTTTAGTTGATCAAAGGACAGGATGGAAATATACATGACCATATCATCATCTAGAGGAGATATTCCCATTTTGCTAAATGGAATGTGGCAGGTTGTAAGAGGACGTGAAGGCTGATTGCTCATTTGTTCTTTAATGGGAGCAATGTTAGGCTCTTGATTCTCCTCCTCCCGCTCATGTTCCATGTCTTGGGATTATATCTTCTCCTCAATTTATTGTGCAAACTCTTCATCCTGATTTTTCCTAATTTGTTCATCTTCCAACTATTTTTGATGTTCTTCCTCAAGCTGTTTATGTATTTATTCTTCCTCTTCCTTATTTCTCAATTCTTCCTGTGTTTGCATATCTTCTCTTTATTTAATTTATTTCTATTATTTTTGTATATTTTCATCCTCTTACTTTCAATATGCCTCCGACCTCTTCTTTTCTTCCTATTTATTTCTTTTTAACTCTTATGTTTTTTTTATCCTCTTCTCTGTTGCAATGGCTACTCTAAGGATAATATAATTTTCTTTGAACTTGTGGCTTCTCTCTGCTTGTGAATTATGTTAAACATTCCTTTTCTATTTGATACTGACTGGAGTGAACACTTCCTACTACTTTCCTTCTTGTATAACTCTCTACTCAGGTACTGTACTAAAAGGGCATGCCTCTTTTCCTAGTGTATGTGGTTAGGAAGAATTATAGTAATTCTTCATATTCTCTTCCTATGTCCTGGAATAATATTTATAATAAGCCCAAGAAAAATACAACTTAGTCAATGTATTTTTCATTCTCTTATGGGATCATACATGTGGAAGATCATCTCAAAGAACTTAAGTCTTTTAAGTTGTTCTAATTTTGCTTATGTGGCCCTTAATCTCTTGAGCTCATAAGTTCCCACCTATATAGGGAAGGAGGGCCAAGGGTGGTTCTTTACACAATGAATTTATCACTTATTTGATATTTAGATAACTCCAAGCTGCATATAATTGAGAATCTAAGTGCTACTCGAGCTTGGGAAAGTTGTAAATCAAGTGAACGTCATGTGGTTTATACGAGGAAATATGTCTCCCATTCGTACTTCTTAATGCCATGTTTTTGGTGTCTAGACCCTGCGATATTCACTTGATAACATCCACACTTAGGAGTAATGGATATCGGAAGGCCACCTTATGGAACCTTGATTTCCATATGTAACATCCCCAGTTAAAAATTCATGTAAACAAATATAAGAATAAGGCCATGGGACATGTATTCCAAGTTGAGTGTTGGGAAAAAACATAGTAATGATGAAAACATCCTAGTGGGTGTTCATTTTGTTTATTGTGGCTAAGGGAAATTGGAAAACGAAATGGAAAATGATTCGGAAACTCAATAGGCATTAATTGGAATTTTATTTATGAAAATAAAGGAAATTAGGAGAAAAAGGATTGGATCAATAATCTGATCTTCAAGCTTTCCAACCTCAAAATTTTTAGATGGGGCTGATTCATTTTATAAACAAATGAGAGAAGATCAAGAGTCACATGAAAAATCATATTATTCCTTTAAAATTTTAATATCTCCATGACCAATAAAAGCTGGGAGACTTGAAAGGGATTCAAATTTAAGAGGATTCAACAAGATCTATATGAGATGTTGAAACTTATCTTTCAGAAAACCCCAATCTATGTATTTTTTAGAAAATTCATAACAAAATTGAAGAAAGCGATCAAGAAAAGCTTCCAAATATTCATCATATTTCATTATGAGGCAAATAATTTTCTTATATAAATTTTGATAATCATATATGTCAAAGGCTTGGTGAAGCTCCATGACAAGTTGCTCGAGTGAGTGAATAGAAGAAGTTGACAATGTATAACACCACTATCTAACACAACCTTCAATATCGAGAATGAAGAACCTACAAGAAACATCCTCACAATTAACCTAAGGAGAATCACAAAATTAAATAAAGCGGAGGGTGTTCTCAAGAATGCTTGTTTCACCACAAGCCCTAAATTTTAGATTCGACAAGTTATGGATTATCTGCATGGGAAATTTTATATTTGAAACTCGAGAAAAAAATCTCGAGGTTATGATTTGGGAGGACTCCATTTAAGATGAAAAATTGAAACTAGATTTCACGGGCTCAGCTTGTCATCTAGCCCTCTTTCTAGCGCTAACTGTTGATGGTGCTGAAAATCCATCAACTAGGGGGATCTCCCCGAACGAAGTCCCAATTATAACTCACACCATTTGGAGTAGGAGCTCCAAATGGAAATACGATTGGTTTCCATAAATGTGATAAAAAATACATGCCTTGGATGCAATTAACACATAAAAGGACATACACATATCATTAGTGACAACAAGTAAGAAAAAATTGTGTAATATAAATTGTAATGCATAAGAGGCTCTTTCACATAAAGGGAAAAAGAGTGAGCCTCTAGAATAAAAGTAATAGTACTACCCTAAAATAGATGCATGAACATATAAATAATCATTAGTTAACTTGCAAAATATTTCACAAGGTAAAAATGATCATGAAAACAAATACAACACACATCCAACAAGAAACATACTAAGATAACAAAATAGTTCATTGAAATCAGAATTAATGAAATAGGATATACCATAAAAATTTAAAGATAGTTTTATAGAATCCACAATACATGCATGAAGGTGTGTTGGCTCTGAGAGCTTTTATATGACACTATCCCCAGTAGTGGAACATGAAGTTACTACTTACTTCTCCAAGTAATGATATTCACTCCTATGGAAACTAGAGAATCCAAGGCTACCAATGTCAAGTTCCAAGCCCTTTGTTTGAGTTATGAAGGCTTATTTATAACAATTGGGATGGCCTTTCACCTCCCCTTGAGACTTTTGGGTTTCCCTCATGACTCTTGGACTTATTGTATATTTATTCTAACAAATGACTCTTCATATTCCAAATTTTACTCTTATACTACCACTTAAATTAAAATTTTATTATATTCTACATAAAATGAGTCAAAACTCTCCACATGGGACAAACATGTGGTTAGAGCCTAATACTTGTTTTTTACATACATTATGCTTGAGTTTAAGGAGCCTCTAGCTCCAAAAATTCCACATATATATTTGTTTTAACATATTGGTACCAAGCTTTATACTATGCTTTTATGTCATCAAACTTGTATGGGAGATCTGGATTATATCGAACTCTTTCCTCCATAGGATCTGAGTAGATAGTTTCTGAACTAGATTGAGCTTAATTCCATAATAAGAACAACTTTATATTTACCTTATCATATCTCACTACATATAACTTCATATTCTTCCTTGTAATCTCCAAATACTCCTTCATAATAACCTACTTCAAATTGTTCAAGTATTCTTTGATTTCCTTCATGTTAAAATTTCTTCCCTTTGTGTCTATAAATACTCCAATAGAAGGAATATTCTATTCTCTGAAAAAATGTCCAATCTATGATAAAAAATTGCATATGTGTTTATAACGTTGGCCACATTTGTGTCAACATTCTTGTTACCCTGTAAAAAAATTCTAACCTGAGCCTTTTCCAATTCTTCTTCCTTTCTTTTCTTTCTGGCCAACTATGGTTGTGCATTCCTATACTTGGTGTTCCACTCCTAGATTTCATTGATGGCTACATGAATCACCTTCAAAAATTTCACATTCTCCCACGATCTATTTTTAATGTCATGCAAGGGAACCAACGCCTTATGCAGAGTGATCATATCTTCATAAATTTGTCTCATGGTGTCTCCCATTGATTGGATTTGATCATATATCACTGCTCATAGCTCCTTCAAGTGAGGATCAATGGAAGACAATATTTGGTTCTCAACTTGGAGATGATCAATTTTTTTCTTTGAAACAACTAGATAATTTTCCAATTTCTTATTCTCCTCGATCAAGAAATTTGTATTTTCTTTTGTAGCTGTAACAAAGGCCAAATTTCCTACTACAACTATCTTCATATTCCTCCTAGTATTGATCACAATCACCTTCTCTGTATGAATGGAAGTAGAATGAACCAAGTCATTAGGGAAATAATTCTTCCTTTCCTATATTATTATACACCTTAGTTGATCAAAGGACAAGATGGAAATATCCATGACCATATTATCGTCTAGAGGAGATATTCCCATTTCCCTAAATGGAATGTGGCAGGTTGTAAGAGGAAGTGAAGGTCGATCGCTCACTTTTTCTTTAATGGGAGCAATGTTAGGCTCTTGATTCTCCTCCTGCCGCTCATCTTCCATGTCTTGGGATTATATCTTCTCCTCAATTTATTGTGCAAACTCTTCATCCTGATTTATCCTACTTTGTTCATCTTCCAACTATTTTTGTTGTTATTCCTCAAGCTGTTTATGTATTTATTCTTCTTATTCCTTCTTTCTCAATTCTTCCTGTGTCTGCATATCTTCTATTTATTTAATGTATTTCGATTATTTGTGTATATTTTCCTCCTCTTACTTTCAATCTGCATCCCACCTCTTCTTTTCTTCCTACTTATTTCTTTTTAACTATTATGTTTTTTTTTTATCCTCTTCTCTATTACAATGGCTTCTCTAAGGATAATAGAATATACTTAGAACTTGTGGCTTCTCTCTACTTGTGAATTATGTCAAACCTTCCTTTTTTATTTGATACTAACTGGAGTGGACAATTCCTACTACTTTCCTTCTTGTATAACACTCTACTTAGGTACTGTACTAAAAGGGTTTGCCTCTTTTCTTGGTGTATGTGGTTAGGAATAATTATAGTAATTATTCACATTCTCTTCCTCTATCCTAGAATAATATTTATAAGCTCAAGAAAAATACAACTTATTCAGTGTATTTTTCATTCTCTTATGGGATCATACATGTGGAAGATCATATCACAGAACTTAAGTCTTTTAAGTTGTTCTAATTTTACTTTTGTGGCACTTACTCTCTTGAACTTGTAAGTTCCCGCATATATATGGAATGAGGGCCAAGGTTCCTTCTTCTTCTTCAACAACAACTAAGAAAGTTTTGTTCTAAGGTGATAGGAAATATCTTGCATGAACACCTTATTGTTCATATATCTCAGTAAATATGTGAAGGTTGATGAAAACTAAATACTATGAGTTATGTGCCATCGGGTGAGGAAAACGAATATAATAATTTTTCCACTATATTCATTACCTCATTGGACATGCAACAATATTGTTCCTCATAAATCATCTAATACACCACCTTCAATAAATTCTCAACAAGTTTGTCAAACATTCCCCTACAGCTATAGTCTGACAAAAGCTTTCAATACACATGGACTGTTGGTAATATGATGCAGAGTGTTGTCCTTGATGGCAACCCACTGAATGAAGATGAAGATATGAGATTGTTGACATGTGTTGTCCTTGATGGCAAACCACCTGATAAAGTTATTCTTGACCTGATGGACTTGGTAAACGATGTAAATCTGATATGAAATGATGTTTGTTAGCAATATGATGCTGAGTGTTGTCCTTAAATGGAAACCCACTTAATGAAGATGATGGCAACTTACTTGATGAAGTTGTGCTTGATAGAATATGTTCTTGATCTAATGTATCTACAGTAAGTACAGAAGGGAATGTAGAAAGAAATTCAATTTGTGCTAGATCTATGATGAAAAGAGTATGTCTCAAGGCATATGCGGATCTGTCTAGGGGAAGTCACGTATGCACGCGGGAAAGATTGTGACAAGTCGCGTATGGGCAAAAGCGCTCAAAAAGTGCAAAACCAGGGGTAACCACCATGGTATTGACCCATTGTATTGGGTAATGATTCGTCTAAATGACCCCGTCCAGGAATACCATTGGAAGTAATGTAGTTTTGGGCTCATGGTATTGTTTTGGGCTCATGGTATTGAAAAAGGGTAAACCTATATAAGGAGAAGAAATTCATTGTGCAAATCACGAGTGTGGGTGCAAGATGTTTGAGCTTGAATGAATACTTCTCTCTGAAGTATATTTGAATGGAAAGGGTTACAGTTGAATGATAGATTTGAATGTATGATGCACCAATGATGAAGAAGGGGATCTAGATCTGGAATGTATTTGTATCTGCTAGATCTGTTTATGGAAGGCTTAGATTCGAGATGAGGCGAACATCTGTCTAAAGTAAAAGGGTAAATCTGAACTGAATATCTGATCTGAAGAAGTGTGTTGCTCTGTAATGGTTGAAGATCTATACGCTAGTTTGCCGCAGAGGAAGCGTGTATATACGCGGCTTCGCTGAAGAAAAAGCGCGTATGCGCAGTGAAATCAGCTCTGTAATTTGTATAGAAGTATACGCGGGTTTCTGTGATTGGAAGCGCGTATATACGCGGTATCAGTGAAAGGAAAGCACGTATGCAAACTAGGGTTTGCTGAAGCAAGGGGTATGAAATGTCTGATCTATTCTACTGTGTTACTGTTATCTGTGAATGATGTATTCTACAGTTCTGGGTTGTCTGAATTGATAAGTTTTAGTTTGATGTATGATTGAGCTTAAATGTATGGAGTGGGTCCAGTCTGAAAATATGATGAAACGTGGTCTGCAAGTGGTGTCCTAAATGAAGCTTTGGATCCAGTGTGAAAATTGATGAAACGTGGTCCGTAGATGTGTTGAGGGTTGTAGCCTTCAGTCAGGGGGTTGTAGCTCCCTTCCAGGTGAGGCTGGTAAACGAGTCAGGGGGTCGTAGCTCCCTTCCAGGAGAGGATGGTAAATGAGTCAGGGGGTTGGAGCTCCCTTCCAGGAGAGGCTGGTAAACGAGTGTAGGTGGGTGCCTACGTGCTGGTAGGAGTCTGTGCCAGCACATATGTTGTAAGATGTTTTCTCTATAATAAAATATTGAAGGCTGAGCAACTGCAGCAATGGTTTTCTCCCGACTTGGGTTTCCACCTAAAAATCCTGGTGTTCATGTGTGATGCTTTGTGTGATGGTTTATTCTGTTGTTAATACACATGTTTACTATTTGCTTAACATCATATGAATGAATATTGAAAAGAAATAAGTTAATAAATATCTGCATATTTAGATCTCTGCTAATACGCGAGTTGTATGAAGGATATCCGCGTGTATACGCGAGTTTACTAAAGGAAAGTAGCGTACGGGTTTTAGAGAGTGAAAAAGTAAAAATTTTTGAATATGCAGTAAATACTGATTCACCCCCCCTCTCAGTATTTTTCTCAACAATTGGTATCAGAGGAGGTCCTTCTGCAAAAGCTTGATCGCTTGAAGGAGATCCGTCGCAATGGGAAGTCATGAAGGAGTAATGTCTCTAAAGCCACATCTATTCAATGGAAGCAATCTGATATTCTGGAAGGTACGAACAAAAGCATATCTGAAAAGTCTTGGTGCAGCAGTATGGACAATCGTGAAAGAAGTACGAGGATGGAATAAGAATCAATCTAGAGAAGAAAATGATACTTTTGTGGATGCTCTAGAAGACAATGATTGTCTTGAAGAAAACACTCAACTCAAGGTAAGCCTAGAAGAAAAGAACATAATCATAGAGACTCTTGAAAATCAGCTTGAAGCAAAAGAAAACCGCATTGAGGAACTGGAGTGTGAAGTAGTAAGTCTAAGGAAAGACAATGAGAAAGTGAAGTCTCTCAATATTAGATTTTCTAAAGGTTCAGAAACCTTAAATGAGATTATCAAGGTACAACAGTCTCCTCTTATAAAAACATGTCTTGGATATACTGGGGAATCTTCCCAGACTTCAGCACCAAATTTTCTAAAAGCAACCACAACTGGTTCATTACATTCAGCCACTCAGGAAGGGAACAAAGGATATTTACAGGTAAAGCATGATCATCCCAATTCAAGGAACACTAACAGGGAGATCTTTCAAAGAAGCTACAACCAACAGGTAAATTCAAATAGAAGATTTCATGATCGCAGAAATTTCTATTTCAATGGCCAATGTTTCTCATGTCACAATTTTGGTCATAAAGTTGTTCAATGTGTTGCATATAAAACCATCATGACAAGAGAAGCAAGAGAGAAAAGGATGAATATTTAACCAAAGAAGAACACCTATAACAAATTTTCTCCTCTTCAAAACGAAGTTGAATGTACTTATTGCAATAACTTTGGTCATGAAGAATCTGAATGCAGGAGCAAGGTTCAGCCAAAATAACATGTTCCCTCAAGCTCTAAAGTGTGGAAAAAGAAAGAAATAGCAGTTGAAAATTGTGGGATAGCATTATTTGCAGAAGGTGAAGAAAATCAATGGTACATTGATAGTGGGTGCTCAAGACACATGACAGGTGACAAAAGAAAACTTTTTTCATATAATGCTCTAGAAAAGGAAAAGAAAGTTACATTTGGAAATGATACTCCTGCTGTAATTAAAGGAAAAGGGTCAGTGTTTCTAAAAGAAAAGGTGAAAGCTAAAGATGTCATGTATGTGGATGGATTAAGGCATAACCTGTTAAGTGTAAGTCAAATGTGTGATCAAGGAAGAGAAGTTGTTTTTAGTTCAAAAGAATTTGTGGTTCGTGATCTTGATACAGGTAAAATTATCATAAAAGGGAAAAGAAATCCAAGCAACCTGTATGTACTGAAAAACTACAAAGATCAGTGTTACTTGAGAAAATCTTCAGAAAATTGGCTATGGCATAGAAGGCTGGGGCATCTGAGCTTCTCTCAAATCAACAAAGCAAACAGACTTCAAGCTGTTCGTGATCTTCCCAATATTAATCCACCAAAAAATATCATATGCGAATCTTGTCAAATTGGTAAGCAGACCAGAGTACGATTTAATGCCAAAGAAGGATCATCAAGTAAGCCTCTTGAACTCATTCATACTGACTTATGTGGACCTATGAGGAAAAAGTCACTACGAGGAGAAGAATACTACATCTTATTTATTGATGATTACTATAGAATGTGTTGGATCGGGTTCATGAAACACAAAGATGAAGCATTTGAAAAATTTCAGAGCTTCAAAGCACTGGTTGAAAATGAATTGGATCTAAAAATCAAGTGTCTTAGATCTGATCGAGGTGGAGAATATGCATCAAATGAATTCCTTGAATTTTGTGAACAACATGGCATAAAAAGACAGTTCTCTGTAGCTGGCACTCCACAACAAAATGGCGTAGCAGAAAGAATGAATAGAACAATTAAACAAATGGCTAGAGCTATGCTTAATGACACTGGAACACCTGACACTTTCTGGGTAGAAGCAACTCATACAGCAGCAAACATTCACAACAAAGCACATGTTCGGGTAAATAGTGATAAAACTCCATATGAACTCTGGTATGGCAAATCTCCCACTGTAAAGCATTTGAGAGTTTTTGGAAGCAAATTTTTTATTAAAAATAATGATGAAAAGCTTGGCAAGTTTGAACCTAGATCAGATAAAGGAATATTTCTTGGTTATCCATCTTCAAGCAAAGCATACAGATGTTATAATGAAAGGCTTCGAAAGATTGTTGAATGTATTGATGTTGTTATTGATGAGTCTCCTGTAGCCCCTAAAGAAGAAAATTAAACAACAAAAGAAGATGATGGTGACTTATTCCCTTCTACAGTAAATAGAAATGATATAGACAGTGAATCCAATGAAGAACCTGAAAATGATCTATCTGAAAAAGCTCCTTCCAGATAGGTTCAAAAGAATCATCCTGAATCTCAAATTTTGGGAGACAAGGAATCAGGTGTACGAACAAGGAGAACTCTTGTGGGATCTTCTAGTCATCTGGCACTGCTATTCACAATTGAACCACTTAATGTCAATCAAGCTAGCAAAGATGAAAGTTGGAACCAAGCCATGAATGAAGAACTTGATCAAATTGAAAAGAATGACACTTGGGATTTGGTACCAAGACCACATGATAAAAATGTCATTGGAACTAAATGGATTTTCAAGAACAAGTTAAATGAGAATGGGGATGTTGTAAGAAACAAAGCTAGACTAGTTTGCAAAGGGTATACTCAACAAGAAGGTATAGACTTTGAAGAAAATTTTGCTCCTGTAGCTAGACTTGAAGCCATAATAATGTTTCTTTCTTTTTCAAGTTATCAACAAATCAAAGTTTATCAAATGGATGTTAAATCTGCTTTTCTTAATGGTGATCTAGAAGAAGAAGTATATATAGAACAACCGGAAGGATTCATTTTGGGAAATGATGAAAATCTTGTTTGTAGACTTAAAAAAGCTCTATATGGTCTCAAACAAGCTTCCAAGGGCATGGTATTATCGCCTTGACAAATATCTTCATCAACAAGGATTCTCAAAGGGATCTGCTGATAAACTATTGATTTTGGTTGTATATGTTGATGATATCATTTTTGGAAGTAACGAAGA
Organism: Pinus albicaulis; assembly: GCA_034641835.2. NCBI lineage: Eukaryota > Viridiplantae > Streptophyta > Pinopsida > Pinales > Pinaceae > Pinus > Pinus albicaulis. The sequence continues at coordinate 527,195,202 of CM076572.1, read as the reverse complement.
ATCTATGAGTCAAAAATTTTCTTCTGTCATGTAGCATGAATTTGAAATGTCCTTACTTGGGGAACTAACATTCTTTCTTGGCTTACAAGTGCATCAATCTGCAGATGGTATATTCCTATCATAAGCAAAATATCTTAAGAAAATTCTAAAGAAGTATGGCATGGAAGAATGCAAACCTGTAAGTACACCAATGATAACCGGATGCAATCTCAGTTCTCATGATGATTCTCCCACGGTGAATCAACCAGAATACAGATCAATGATAGGAAGTCTACTTTATCTCACTGGGACTAGACCAGACATTATGCATGCAGTTGGGATTGTTGGACGATTCCAAGGTAATCCAAAAGAGTCTCACCTTCAGGCTGTCAAAAGAATATTCAAATATCTACAAGGAACTCAAGACTTTGGTCTATGGTATCCAAAGAATGCTGACCTTACTCTTCATGCTTACACTGATGCAGATTGGGCTGGAAGTGTTGATGATCAAAAAAGCACTAGTGGTGGTGCATTCTATATGGGACCCCGGTTAGTATCTTGGTTCAACAAGAAGCAAAATTATATTGCCTTATCTACAGCAGAAGCAGAATATGTGGCTGCCGCATCTTGTTGCACTCAACTACTTTGGATGATGCAAACCTTACAAGATTTTCAAATCAAATGTACACCTCCTGTCCCCATTAAGTGTGACAATACAAGTGCCATCAATATTTCAAAGAATCCTGTTATGCATTCAAAGACCAAGCACATTCCCATCAAGTATCACTTCTTACGTGAACAAGTGCTTGAGGAAAAGGTGAAGTTGGAGTATGTTCCCTCCAAAGAACAAGTTGTTGATATCTTTACCAAACCTCTGCCCAGGGAAGCGTTCGAGTATCTAAGACAGAAGCTGGGAGTGTTCTCTGCCAGTAAAAAGAACAAATCTACATAAATTCAGAAGATTAAATAGGATACACGGTTTTTCTGATGTACAGTCGTGTATATACGCGAGTATATGAACATAAAGTTGCGTATGAACAGTTGCTGACTAATTTTTGGTTGGTGTCAGCATTCTGCAGTACTGGTTGGTTTTTCTGGTTATGTTTCTGCCTGAAAAAGCATCTGATATGAAGAAGACAGGTACAGGAAGGACAAGTTCAGGGGGAGATGAAGGAATGTGAAAATTTCTATGCTTCACTTTCCATACGCGGGTTCGGTGAACAAAAGTCGCGTATACACGCGAGTTCCAGCAGACACAGTCGCGTATGCATTAATGATAAGAGAATTTATATGATAAATGAAGATCTGGAACAGAGGTTCAGGGGGAGCATCAGTCTGCTTTCGAACATATCATGTAGAGTTTGTTGCTGATGACTTGCTGTTGAAGGTGTTTCAGGTTGCACAAGTTAAGGAGGAGCCTTGGCCATTTGGAAAGAATGCATTGGATGCACATTTTCAAGGGGAGAGTGACATTGCTGAGTATAATGCATTGTTGGCATTATGTTGGTTCTGATATATGATATCTCTTAAGATTTTTCTGGTATTGGTCATGAAAAGTCATATTTGTAATTTGATGAAAAGGTCATGTTGAGACCTATGATGTAAAATTGTAATATTCAGTCATGTAAGGACTTGTCAAAATTTGTAAACCCACTTGGTTGGGTAGCTGAGTCAAATTTTGTAAACCCACTTGGTTGGGTAGCTGAGTTGAAATGTGTAAACCCACTTGGTTGGGTACTTGAGTCTCATATGTAAATCCACTTGGTTGGATATTTGATGTAAGTATGAGTCTTTGGTGATAGGAAGTTCATAGAGTCATGTACTTCATTGAAAAATATGTTTGAAGATTCAACATGAACTCAGGGGGAGCTTGGTCACTTCAATATACATCAGATCTGCAGAACGCTTCTTCTACATGAGGAGAACAGGGGGAGAGTGTGTTGGTTTTGATCCGCCCTTTGCCCTTGATGTCAAAGGGGGAGAGTGACATGGTGTTTGAATGAAGAGAAAGAATGGTGTCAAGAACGGGGAGAGTGACATGGTGTCATTGTATTCTTAATGTACCTATCTGTTGTGATGATCAAACACCATCGTGGTTGCCATCAAGTCCAAAGGGGGAGATTGTTGGCAATATGATGCAGAGTGTTGTCCTTGATGGCAACCCACTGAATAAAGATGAAGACATGAGATTGTTGGCATGTGTTGTCCTTGATGGAAATACACCTGATGAAGTTATTCTTGACTTGACTTGGTAAATGATTTAAATCTGATGTGATATGATGTTCGTTGACAATATGATGTAGAGAGTTGTTCTTGAATGGCAACCCACTTGATGAAGATGATGACAACTTACTTGATGAAGTTGTGCTTGATAGAATATGTTCTTGATCTGATGTATCTACAGTGAGTACAGAAGGGAATGTAGAAAGAAATTCAGTTTGTGCTAGATCTATGATGAAAAGAGTATGTCTCAAGGCATACGCGGATCTGTCTAGGGGAAGTCGCGTATGCACGCGGGAAAGAACGTGACAAGTCGCGTATGGGAAAAAGCACTCAAAAAGTGCAAAACCAGGGGTAACCACCATGGTATTGACCCATTGCATTGGGTAATGATTCGTCTAAATGACCCCGTCCAGGAATACCATCGGAAGTAATGTAGTTTTGGGCTCATGGTATTGAAAAAGGGTAAACCTATATAAGGAGAAGAAATTCATTGTGCAAATCACGAGTGTGGGTGCAAGATGTCTGAGCTTGAATGAATACTTCTCTCTGAAGTATATCTGAATGGAAAGGGTTATAGTTGAATGATAGATCTGAATGTATGATGCACCAATGCTGAAGAAGGGGATCTAGATCTGGAATGTATTTGTATCTGCTAGATCTGTTTATGGAAGGCTTAGATCCGAGATGAGGCGAACATCTGTCTGAAGTAAAAGGGTAAATCTGAACTGAATATCTGATCTGAAGAAGTATGTTGCTCTGTAATGGTTGAAGATCTATACGCTAGTTCGCCGCAGAGGAAGTGCGTATATACGCGGCTTCGCTGAAGGAAAAGCGCGTATGCACAGTGAAATCAGCTCTGTAATTTGTATAGAAGTATACGCGGGTTTCTGTGATTGGAAGCGCGTATATACGCAGTATCAGTGAAAGGAAAGCGCGTATGAAAACTAGGGTTTGTTGAAGCAAGGGGTATGAAATGTCTGATCTGTTCTGATGTGTTACTGTTATCTGTGAATGATGTATTCTACAGTTCTGGGTTGTTTGAATTGATAAGTTTTAGTTTGATGTATGATTGAGCTTAAATGTATGGAGTGGGTCCAGTCTGAAAATATGATGAAACGTGGTCTGCAAGTGGTGTCCTAAATGAAGCTTTGGATCCAGTGTGAAAATTGATGAAACGTGGTCCATAGAGGTGCTGAGGGTTGTAGCCTTCAGTCAGGGGGTTGTAGCTCCCTTCCAGGTGAGGCCGGTAAACGAGAGCAGGGGGTCGTAGCTCCCTTCCAGGAGAGGCTGGTAAACGAGTCAGGGGGTTGGAGCTCCCTTCCAGGAGAGGCTGGTAAACGAGCGCAGGTGGGTGCCTGCGTGCTGGTCAAGTCTGCGCCAGCACACATGTTGTAAGATGTTTTCTCTATAATAAAATATTGAAGGCTGAGCAACTGCAGCGGTGGTTTTCTCCCGACTTGGGTTTCCACCTAAAAATCCTGGTGTTCATGTGTGATGCTTTGTGTGATGGCTTATTCTGTTGTTACTACACATGTTTACTATTTGCTTAACATCAGATGAATGAATATTGCAAAGAACTAAGTTAATAAATATCTGCATATTTAGATCTCTGCTAATACACGAGTTGTATGAAGGATATCCGCGTGTATATGCGCGTTTACTAAAGGAAAGTAGCGTATGGGTTTTAGAGAGTGAAAAAGTAAAAAGTTTTGAATATGCAGTAAATACTGATTCACCCCCCCTCTCAGTATTTTTCCCAACATGGACACATCTCTCTAATGGGGTCCAATTCCATCTTAGACCAGAGAATTCATGGTGAGCACATATTCCATCAAGTAAATAGGAATAAATGCAAAAGTGTGGTTGCTTACATTGCAGTTTATTTTTTGCCTTATTCAAATTTATTTGCAGCTATTAAGACAATAGATGTGACCAATTGAATATCCTCCATTATGTGATGATCGAATATAACATATAAATCCATTCTTTAGGGAAGTATTTAGTATTCCTATATCCATATAATATACAACATGTTAGCCCCCCTATAAATTTTTTGACAAGCAAATAGGGGGCTAAATTATTTTTGAGTCTTCAAGGAATGCATTTCCTCTGAAAACACAGTTTCCTTGAAGCCTCTTTGTGTCTTTTATCCTTTGATCAAATCCCCTCTGTCGGCTCCCCTTTTAAAGCCTCTCTGTTATGTGAAGAAATGCCCAAAGGCCTCCTCTCCCCTTTATTTTTCCCTCATTTAACCTCTTTTTATTCCCCCCTTTTCTCCCCTTCTATTTCCCCATTTACCCCCAAAATCCTCCCAAAATCCCATTTAATTTCTTCCCCTACCCTTTGTTTAGCTTTCTTCCCCCTTTTCCCCTCTTCGTTCCCCTCCTTCACCTTCAAAATCCATTAAAAGGGGCTAAAACCCCACTTTCCGACCTTATTCTAAGGCCTAGCCCCTTCCCCTTAACCACTTCCCCACATGTGCCCGTGCGCTGGGACCAAGCGCTTATGTCCCGAGCGCCAATCGCAATCGGAAGATCGGTGGGAGGCAAACCCTTGTGTAACATTGAAAATCCCCGATGCGATTGGGTTACAGCGTTAAGTCCTCGATTTGTTCCGCACCGTTGATCCGATCCCCAGATCAACGGCTGAGCACTAATCACAAGCCCTCCGCCAATCGCATGTTTTATGTTGCGACCCCCGATTGCACTCTCCCTCTGATTGAGCGCGCACCGTTGATCTGTCGGTTGGATTGGACGGTCAGCGCTCAATCGCATCCCAACCTCCTATCGCAATCGCAAGTCTTCTCCGTGCCACTCCGATTGCGATGCTCCGATTTCATCCTGACCGTCCATCCTCTCGCAGATCCGACGGTCATCGCAACTCCCGATCACAAGTCCTCTCCCGATCACGCTGCCCTTCCGATTTCATCTCCGCCGTCCGTTCCTCCTCCAGATCGACGGCCAGCGCTCAATCGCATTTCCCCTCCGATCGCAGTCGCAAGTCCTTTCCTCCGTCTCCCGATTTAATCGTAGCTGTCTGTCTCCCGGTCGATCCAACGGCTCTGCGCTGATCGCATCATCGCCCGTCGCCCCTCTCAATTTCCCACCGATTGAATGGGAACCATTGATCTGTGTCCCAGATCCAACGGTCAGCGCTTAATCGCGTCCTGACCTCCGATCGCAATCGCAACCCCTTCCCTCCGTCCTCCGATTTGATCTCGTTCGTTCGTTTGTTTCACGATCCAACGGCTATCTCTCTCCCCCGTCGATCGCAATCGGAAGTTTGTGAGTGTCTCTGTTTTGTGCCCTTGCGATTGCGATCCTCCGATTACATCTCCGCCGTCCGTCTCCTCCCGGATCTGACGGCTCAGGTTTAATCGCCCTCCGCCTCTGCTGGGTCCCACATCCACCGCTTCACTCCATTTTTTTTCCATGTTTTCCTATGTAAATCGCTCCAGTGGTGGCATTTGAGTTTTCACGCTATGTGATCATTTCTCCGCCACTTTTCATTATTTCTCCACTGTCCCGCCACCATTTCACCGCTTTTGCAGCAATTCCTCCGCCACCACTACCCGGGCTCTGTAATAAGTTTATTTCATTATGCAGAGGTCACATAGAGGTTTTCTCAGCATTGCCAGCAGATCAGCTGAAGGTTTCAAGGGGTTAACACCTGTTGTTGACATAATCAAATGTTAACCCCGCATTCAAAGGATTGAAGCTCAGTTCGAAGACTAAGAGCACACCAGCAAGTCATAACTGCGCCACCTAACAACAAAGTACTCTTCTCCAGATGTGCACCTTCCTACAAGAAGTCACCATGCCTCCTCGAGCCCTAAAAAGATTAATTGCACTGTCTGAGACCCATTTAAGACAGTCACGCAGCAGTTACGGAGGTATGGAGCGGCCTTGCAGACTTTCATCTAGTTCATTTATTCCAGAATGGCGGCACAGAGCTCCAAGCACCAGAAAGGACCCCAAAAAGAAATATCCGAGGTCAAAATCGACCTGACAGAGATCTCCGAACCAGTCTACAGAGTACACACAGCGCTACATTTTTCCATTAAGTGGTATGGGCGTGAACACTTCCGCCGATTCTATCTTAATGAGATTCATTCATTGTATATCCTACCACTGCTTCTTCCTCTTCTCCTATAAGAGATCCCCGAGAACATATTGAAAAGGTTGTTGTTGCCTTGCTGGGCATCTATTGTTAGAGGGATTCAGTTTGACTGTTAGAACAGCCTTGGGAGGAAGTTGCAGAGTAGTTTGTATGTAATAGGCTAGGAGGAAAAGTTGGGACTGTATTAGCCATTGAGCCATATTGTACATGACTGGTTTTGCATCAATTAATCAAAGCACATTTCACAGGATCCTGGTCTATTACTATTGGTGATGTTTTCCTTAACTCTGTTATTTACATTTTCATATTGTTTCATGTTCTTCTGGTAGGCATCAGAATAATGGTATAGGATTCACCCTTGTTAGGTGCCCTATGCTGTCTGCTCTCCCTACCTTTATGTTTTCTGCTGCATGTGCTATCTAAGAGTAGATTCACGGGTTTAACCAGTGCAGCGGATGTTATTGCCTGCTGGCTGATGTATGAACTTGGGGGTTTGCTTCTTAGATGTTTCTTTGTAATCTTATCTCTGTTTTTTCCTTGGAGTTGCTAAAGCAGACCTGGAGTTAAATGACCTCTGGTCTGATCTATAAGCTGCCCCTTTGTCTCTTTGAGAGCTGCCTTTGAGTATGTCCAAGCAGGTCTGGAGTTAAATGACCTCTGACCTGATCTATAGACAGAAATTCGGTTGCTTTCCTTCTTTCACTTTCCTCCTTAATGTTCCATCCCATCATCTATCTAAAAAGATCCTTTAGTATAGATGACTTGCCCTTTGAAAGCCTTGGCTAGTTGTTGCATGTAATTTCCTTTCATGACTCTATAGCCCAATGTATGGCACTGTCTTGGCCTATCCTCTTTGCTGAAGCCTCTTGCTGTTTTGTTTCCTTTCTCTCATTACTTTCCCATTCTATGATCTCCTGACCAACCCAGCAACCCTTCAACTGAATCATCTAAAACCCCCCTCTGTGCTTCATAACTAGCCTAACATCTCATTCTGAGCTTCAAAGATACATCATTCTTTGCTCTATTTGGAGAGATCCCTCTCCAGGTCCAGGAGGGCTAGATCCTAGGGCCCCAAAGTGGTTCTGATGTTGTCTCATCTTTTGGTCTTGCCAATCTGGCCAAAACATGAGAACACCAACATAATGGCGACTCCACTGGGGACGAATCTGAGAGTCAAGAACCGCTTATAGTTGGTCTATTTCCCATTGTCTTCACCAACATAATGGTGACTCCACTGGGGAAGGGACCGCGTTGCATCTAGATTGGCTTCTAATTGCTGATGGTGGACAACATCCTACTCCAAACATTCATAATCATCCACCTGGCGACTCGACACTCCCTATGATCCAAAGACCAAATGACTCCACTGGTGGAAGACTCTGAAATGGTTGTGAAGATACAGTGACCTCTTTCTGATTTACAAACATGCTTCCACGCATACAGAGAAGATATGCCCCAATGATCAGGGAGCATATCCCTGGATTTCCACACAAAATGCCTGAAGTGGATTGGTTGAAAAACCTGCCTACCTTTCAGGGTGAAGACTCTGAGGACCCCTTGCTACATCTCATCAGGTTTCATATACATCTATGGAAATTTAAAGTTGAATGGCACGAAGAATGCCTAATGAAAATGTTCATGGCAACACTAGAAGGAAAGGCTAGGGTCTGGTATGAATGGTTAGAACCTCAGAGTTTGTTTTCCTTAAAGGACATGCACCAAGTATTTTACAGAAACTATAAAGGAAACTCTCCATCGTTATCATGGGACTGTTGTGATCAATCTCAGAATATCATACAATACCTGTTAGATATTGATGAGGATTTGGTTAATATGCATTCTGAAGATCTGTTGGCGGCCATTCAAGAATTTCAGATGCATCCTAGCTATCACAAGAACACAGATGAATCGGATGAGGAAGAAAACAGTCAAGAGACTGCGGAATTTTTTCAAGATATTCCTGAAAACTCAGTTTCCGATTCATCATTCCTTATAGTTGAGGCTCAAGATGACATCCAGCCTCAAAGCCAGTCTTCAAAGGGAACAGAGAGCTGCTGCACTTCTGCACAAAGGGACACAAGATCATCCTCCCCTTTGATAGAAGAGGAAATAGACCAGATCATCAATAGACAGCCAGCCTCTGAAATTTTTTACAAATCAGACATCCCTGCCCATTCATCTGATGAGCTAAATTTTACAGAGTTGGAAGGCTTAAATGTAAATCAGAGTGAAGAAAAATCTGCTGATGATCCAGTATGTCCGGTTGGTAGCATTACTTAAATTCATGACTCCCCTATCTTTGACCTATCTGATGATGATGTTCTCCAAACAGAAGAAGATCTGGTAGGGTCATCATTAGTAGATTTATGGGAGGAGAGTCAATCCTTTTCACTTCCAGAGAGTAATGAGCCAATGCCGGCTATTTATGATACTAATGAAGAAAGCTTTGAGAGTGCAGAAGAGGGTGAAGGATCTCTAGATTTTTGCTTCACTCCATTACAACTCATCAGTAATGGTTTTCACTTGGTTGGAGGTCAGCAGAGTTTCATCTTAGATGATGAAGGGGAAAACAAAGAAGAGATTCTTGAGCAGGATCTGAATAATGAGCTTTCTCTTGAAAAAGAGGAGGAAATAGAACAAGCCCCTGCTCAAGAATACTTGGATCTTTTCACGGAGCCTTGCACCTTAGAGCAGAACATATCGGAGCTCCAAGAGGACTTAGCTGCAATATACGATGAGTCCTCCAGTTCAGAAGATGAGGGAGATTCTCTCTCTCAAGAGAGTCTTCTTCTTGATCCAATGGAGGAAGAAGGGATCCTGGTCGAAGCCAAGCTACCAGACATTCACAACCAGGTATCTTATCATGATCCTTCTGCATTTTTCCTGCAAACATTTGAAGAAGGATCAAAGGTCTTTTTGAGCAGCATGTTGTAGACAGGAAGCAAATTTTTCAAAGCTGTTGTTATTGAACAAAAAGAGTGGGAGCTGCCCTGCCTATCCAGCACGCTCAAGGATTTGAGCAAGAAGGACCGGCCATGGGATCATTTGGTGGACTAGTTGCATTGGAAGACCATGTTTGTAAGCTAGATTGTAAATATTCCAGTTAGAGTAGGGTAGGTAGGAAGCTCAATAAAGCTCAGCCTATGAGTAGGTAGATTAGTTGTTTAAATTTCTATCTTAGAAGGTAGAGAAGAAACCTGCTAGACAGTCTAATCCTAGCAGGTAGTAGTGTAGGTAGAGAAACATATGAGACCAACAGTCTAATCTGGTCTCATGGAGTAATAAGGGTAGAAGTAGATTAGGTTTATTTTTCATGTTTGTAAAAGTTAATGATGTAAAGGGTCTGCAAGTCCAAATGCACCCAAGAAGAAAAAATGTTAGGACTATAGTGTGGGTAGGTAGTTGTGTGGGAGAATTTTATTGCTGATATGTTGTCTTCATAGTTTGTGGCAGCTGATCAAGGAAAGAAAAGGATGGTTGAAGCAACAAACATCTGGCCTACACCAAGAGATCAATTTCTGAATTCTTGACTCCTTCAAGAAGAAGCCATCCCCATGTGGAGCCACTGTTAGCCCCCCTATAAATTTTTTGACAAGCAAATAGGGGGCTAAATTATTTTTGAGTCTTCAAGGAATGCATTTCCTCTAAAAACACAGTCTCCTTGAAGCCTCTTTGTGTCTTTTATCCTTTGATCAAATCCCCTCTGCTGGTTCCCCTTTTAAAGCCTCTCTGTTATGTGAAGAAATGCCCAAAGGCCTCCTCTCCCCTTTATTTTTCCCTCATTTAACCTCTTTTCATTCCCCCCTTTTCTCCCCTTCTATTTCCCCATTTACCCCCCAAATCCTCCCAAAATCCCATTTAATTTCTTCCCCTACCCTTTGTTTAGCTTTCTTCCCCCTTTTCCCCTCTATCGTTCCCCTCCTTCACCTTCAAAATCCATTAAAAGGGGCTAAAAACCCACTTTCCGACCTTATTCTAAGGCCTAGCCCCTTCCCCTTAACCACTTCCCCACATGTGCCCGTGTGCTGGGACCAAGCGCTTAAGTCCCGAGCGCCAATCGCAATCGGAAGATTGGCGGGAGGCAAACCCCTATGTAACATTGAAAATCCCCGATGTGATTGGGTTACAGCGTTAAGTCCCCGATCTGTTCTGCACCGTTGATCCGATCCCCAGATCAACGGCTGAGCGCTAATCACAAGCCCTCCGCCAATCGCATGTTTTATGTTGCGACCCCCGATTGCACTCTCCCTCCGATTGAGCGCGCACCGTTGATCTGTCGGTTGGATCGGACGGTCAACGCTCAATCGCATCCCGACCTCCGATCGCAATCGCAAGTCTTCTCCGTGCCACTCCGATTGCGATGCTTTGATTTCATCCTGACCATCCATCCTCTCGCAGATCCAATGGTCATCGCAACTCCCGATCACAAGTCCTCTCCCAATCGTGCTGCCCTTCCGATTTCATCTCCACCGTCCGTTCCTCCTCCAGATCGATGGCCAGTGCTCAATCGCATTTCCCCTCCTATCGCAGTCGCAAGTCCTTTCCTCCGTCTCCCGATTTAATCATAGTCGTCCGTCTCCCGGTCGATCCAACGGCTCTGCGCTGATCGCATCATCGCCCGTCGCCCCTCTCCATTTCCCGCCGATTGAATGGGAACCGTTGATCTGTGTCCCAGATCCAATGGTCAGCGCTCAATCGCGTCCTGACCTCCGATCGCAATCGCAACCCCTTCCCTCCGTCCTTCGATTTGATCTCGTCCGTTTGTTTGTTTCACGATCCAACGGCTATCGCTCTCCCCTGTCGATCACAATCGGAAGTTTGTGAGTGTCTTCTTTTTGTGCCCTTGCGATTGCGATCCTCCAATTGCATCTCCACCGTCCGTCTCCTCCCAGATCTGATGGCTTAGGTTTAATCACCCTCCGCCTCTGCTGGGTCCCACATCCACCGCTTCACTCCATTTTTTTTCCATGTTTTCCTATGTAAATCGCTCCAGTGGTGGCATTTGAGTTTTCACGCTATGTGATCATTTCTCCGCCACTTTTCATTATTTCTCCACTGTCCCGCCACCATTTCACCGCATTCGCAGCAATTCCTCCGCCACCACTGCCCGGGCTCTGTAATAAGTTTATTTCATTATGCAGAGGTCACATAGAGGTTTTCTCAGCATTGCCAGCAGATCAGCTGAAGGTTTCAAGGGGTTAACACCTGTTGTTGACATAATCAAACGTTAACCCCGCATTCAAAGGATTGAAGCTCAGTTCGAAGACTAAGAGCGCACCAGCAGGTCATAACTGCACCACCTAACAGCAGAGTACTCTTCTCCAGATGTGCAGCTTCCTACAAGAAGTCACCATGCCTCCTCGAGCCCTGAAAAGATTAATTGCACTGTCTGAGACCAATTTAAGACAGTCAGGCAGCAGTTACGGAGGTATGGAGCGGCCTTGCAGACTTTCATCTAGTTCATTTATTCCAGAATGGTGGCACAAAGCTCCAAGCACCAGAAAGGACCCCAAAAAGAAATATCCGAGGTCAAAATCGACCTGACAGAGATCTCCGAACCAGTCTACAGAGTACACACAGCGCTACATTTTTCCATTAAGTGGTATGGGCGTGAACACTTCTGCCGATTTTGTCTTAATGAGATTCATTCATTATATATCCTACCACTGCTTCTTCCTCTTCTCCTATAAGAGATCCCCGAGAACATATTGAAAAAGGTTGTTGTTGTCTTGCTGGGCATCTGCTGTTAGAGGGATTCAGTTTGACTGTTAGAACAGCCTTGGGAGGAAGTTGCAGAGTAGTTTGTATGTAATAGGCTGGGAGGAGAAGTTGGGACTATATTAGCGATTGAGCCATATTGTACATGACTGGTTTTTCATCAATTAATCAAAGCACATTTCACAGGATCCTGGTCTATTACTATTGGTGATGTTTTCCTTAACTCTGCTATTTACATTTTCATATTGTTTCATGTTATTCTGGGCTTGCATCAGAATAATGGTATAGGATTCACCCTTGTTAGGTGCCCTATGCTATCTGCTCTCCTTGCCATCTATGTTTTCTACTTCATGTGTATCTAAGAGTAAATTCGTGGAGTTTAACCAGTGCAGTGGATGTTATTGCCTGTTGGCTGATGTATGAACTTGGGGGTTTGCTTCTTAGATGTTTCTTTGTAATCTTATCTCTGTTTTTCCCTTGGAGTTGCTAAAGCAGACCTGGAGTTAAATGACCTCTGGTCTGATCTATAAGCAGCCCCTTTGTCTCTTTGAGAGCTACCTTTGAGTATGTTGAAGCAGGTCTGGAGTTAAATGACCTCTGACCTGATCTATAGACAGAAATTCGGTTGCTTTCCTTCTTTCACTTTCTTCCTTAATGTTCCATCCCATCATCTATCTAAAAATATCCTTTAGTATAGATGACTTTCCCTTTGAAAGCCTTGGCTAGTTGTTGCATGTAATTTCCTTTCATGACTCCATAGCCCAATGTATGGCACTGTCTTGACCTATCCTCTTTGCTGAAGCCTCCTGCTGTTTTGTTTCCTTTCTCTCATTACTTTCCCAGTTTATGATCTCCTGACCAACCCAGCAACCCTTCAACCGAATCATCTAAAACCCCCCTCTGTGCTTCATAACTAGCCTAACATCTCATTCTGAGCTTCAAAGATACATCATTCTTTGCTCTATTTGGAGAGATCCCTCTCCGGGTCCAGGAGGGCCAGATCCTAGGGCCCCAAAGTGGTTTTGATGTTGTCTCATCTTTTGGTCTTGCCAATCTGGCCAAAACATGGGAACCCCAACACAACACATAGCCATCAAGTACCGATACATTGTTATGAGAGACTTGGTTTTGTAAGTACTGCTAGATTCTAGTGAAATTTAGGCAGTTCTTTACACAATGACTTGATCACTTCTTTGGTATTTAGATAAATCCAAGCTACATATAGTTGAAAATCTAAGTGCTACTCGAGCTTGGGAAAGTTGTAAATCAACTGAATGTCATGTGGTTTATAGGAGGAAATTTGTCTCCCTTTGATACTACTTAATTCCATGATTTTGGTGTCTAGACCCTACAATATTCACTTTATAACATCCACACTTGTGAGTAATGGATATCAAAAGACCACTTTATGGAACCTTTATTTCCATATGTAACATCCCCAATTATAAATTCATGTAAAAAAATATAAGAATAAGGTCATGGGACACATATTCCAAGTTGAATGTTGGGAAAAAACATAATAATGAGGAAAACATCCTAGTGGGTGTTCATTTTGTTTATTATGGCTAAGGGAAATTGGCAAAGGAAATGGAATATGATTCAAAAAGCCAAGAGGCGTTAATTGGCATTTTATTTATGAAAATAAAGGAAATTAGGAGATAAGGAAGGTGAAAGGTCTTAGGTTGCATGTGAGGAGGAAAATGAAGGAAAATAACGGAAAATCGAGAAAATAAAGGCCTCATTAATAAAAATGATTCTGAGGATTAATTGGTAGATTTTTTTAGTTTAGATTTTAAATATCTCATTCTATTCACTCTCTCTCATATTATTGGACACCTAAATTTTTCTCGGAGCACTCTTGGAGGAGTGTGGCATACTTGGGATTTAGAGGAAGAAGGAAAAGGAAGAGTAGGAAAGTGCAATAGGGCATTGTGATCAACAACTACAACATGTTTTTCTTGTAGGTACTAAGTTGTATGAATGATTTCATTTCTTGTTTTTGCATGCATGACACAAGCATTTGGTGTGGTTTCTTGTTTGTGATCTGTAATTGGCATGGAGGATTTCCTCGATTGACAGTGGTGTTTCCTAGCCTTTCCATTTCCTAGATAGCCATGGTGTTTTGGGTTTACCTTTTTTTTCTAGTTGGTGCTCATGTTCCTTATGGATGTGGGTTGAGTTATTAGTTCCTAGAGCCTTGGTTGGAAAACAGTTCTGGAATCCCTGTAGCACCTTGGGTTGAGTTACTAGTCCTAGAAGCCTTGGTTGGAAAACCACTCTGGTAGCCCAGTAATAGCTTGGATTGTGTTACTAGTACTGGATGCCTTGGTTGGAAAAATTCTCTAGAATCCCTTGGTGGGTTGAGTTACTAGTATTGGAAACTTTGGTTGGACAAACACTTTGGAATTATAGAGACAACTATGGGTTGAGTTACAAGTCCTTGAAGCCTTAGTTGGAAAAATGTTCTGTAAGCTTGGTGACAGCTATGGGTTGAGTTACTAGTCCTGGAAGTTGGGTTGGAAGAAACGCTCTGGAGCCTTGGACAGATTGGGTGGAGGCCACTCTAGTGATGGTTAGTGATGTCCAACTGTGAAGTGGAATCACTAGTTGAGGGTTGAGGTGTTTTTTCCTCTGGAAGGCTTCGTTTGGTTTGTTTTTGTTATTCCATAAGATCCCACATTCATTCTTGGAATATGACACAGGGGTGACTCGCTGAAAGAAAGATTTGCTTCAACCCAGTCTATGGTCGAGTGGTACGTGGAAGTCCCTGACTTGGTTGGAATTTTCAAATATTAATAAGAGGTATTTTCTATTGTGATTCATGTATATGTGTATTGATTATGATGGTGATATTATGATTGGGTTGCCATTATTTATGTGTTGGTTAATTGTTGGTTTATATTTTGGTTACATGATGTATATCATTTATGGTTCTTGACATGTTTGATGAATATATGACCAAATAGATGATAATGAAGCTATCGTGATAAGGCATCAATGCTTCGTTATCAATCTCATATAAGTATGATACCTATGCTCAGATTTGTTAGTATGAACTGTAGATTACATATTTGTGATATGTTTGATGGAATTTTTGTCATGTTTAGGACTTGTTAGGTCAAGTTCTTGTCTAAGACTTGTATGGAATGTCATTGCAGCTGAGGTATTCACGTTATTATGTTTTGTGCTAATTTGGATTGCCCTATGAAGATGATTATGGTTATGACATTAAAGTATGAGTTAATATATTTTTGATATTATGTCATACTAATATGGACTGACTGTGTATATGTGATTTTTATGCATGAATGAAATTTTTTTATGAGTTTACAATGTGAACATGTTAGCTAGTTACTATCATGGATTTCATGACCCTATTTATGTTGATTTGATATGTTTTGAAGTTATATCATGATAATATAGATTAATTGTGGAGATAATATAGCCTCCTCTAAGTGGAGGCTTCTATGATCCATATTGTGTACATTGGAATTTTTTCAGAAAAAAATTTACATGAAACTTTTTTAGTTGATGCGTTTTGAACCATCCAATGTGGTTCTGAAAAATTTCCAATATACAAGATAACCTCCCTTGAGATACATTAAGGTATGAGTTTGATTGCGTATTCTATTTGGTGTTTGAGTTTTTGGTGTTTATTATGTCGTCTATCAGTTGCTTAAATGTTTTATTAGTTGCATGATATGATAGTTGCATGATATGAGTTCATACCTATAATATTTCATGATGGAATGATCTTGTTTTGAGATGGTTGAACTAACACATATGTGCTGAGAACAAATGATATGTAGTTGTGTATAAGTAGGTGATATTTGTAGCATTATGTATTATGACTATAATTTTATTATGGATGTTTGTTAGTATTGGTCAAGGCTGATTTAAAATTAATAGATATGTTGTCTTGATCTTTGGAACATGTGGCTGACATGTGTGTTCAGTTACAAGGTAGTGTGATTTGTGTAACAAGGTAAGATAACTGGTATATCGTTATATTTTTCTATAAACTGACAATTGTTTGTTTATGGAAGGATAATACATGGAATTCCATGACAAAATGACTACCATGAAATCTATGAGAAGGCTCAGGTTAAGCTTTCCTTTGGAAGCACTAGAAACCAAGGGGATTGAGTCATGGTATTTTCTTTTAGTCTTGTACTTTAGGTATTTTATGATATTTTTGTGTTTTATTTGTAGTTTTGTTTATGTCTAGTGCAAGGCCTTGCCACTTTGTTTGTGGTGTCATATTTCTATTGGTTTCATGGTTTTCTTCTTGTTTTATTATTTTCTTGGCTTTTATGTTTTGAGGGTCTTGGGATTTGGTTGGGAAAAAGGAAAGTTAACAAAGTTTGGGAAGAGCCAGATGAAACCTAGCAGGTGATGTAAGACCCAGATGAGGACTGATACATGGGTAAAGGGAAGATGAAGGAAAGAGTATGGAAACCCATTAGATTGGTTGGGTCCATCGGTGTAAGTGGATGGTGGTAGGACAATCATGAGAAAGCTAAAGTAAAAAAATTTCAGGTGTCAAATTCCTTGGCTAAGTTGGGAACTATTGTTCTCAATGTTGTGCATGTTGTGCATAGTGTTAGCCACCTATAAAAATTATTATAACAAAAGGTGGCTAAGAATTTTGGAGCCTTCAAGGAAAAACTTTTATCATTAAAAATTGTTTGCTCTTGAAGACTCTTGAAGACCTCATGCCTCTGTCCAAAATCTTCATTGTTGTTCCCTTTTTATACTAAAATATTCTGCTGGTTTGATGAGAAAAAACTACTGCAAAATCATCATTTTTCCCCTCCTCCACTCAAAACTAACCTTCATTGTCTCTCCTTTTTCCTCCATAAAATTCCTCTACTTTTCATGGTTTCCCTTCTCCCATTCGTGAAAATCCTCTTTATATAGTTTAAAACTCATTTTTAAACTATACCGAAACCCCCAAATCCATTAAAAACTCTAAAAAATTTCGTGAAAAGCAAGTTTTTATTACTATGGACTTAAGCCCCCTTGGGCTAAGTCCTAACCACTTCCCCACCATACGCTTTGGGGCTGGAACCAAGTGCTAACCCCTTTCAGTGCTTATCGCATCACAAAATTCCAATGGGTTGATTGAAAAGCCCGAGCCCGAGGCTCCGATTGTGATTAGCCCTTTGTTATAACGCCCCGGGCATATTTTATTTCACAAAGACCAAAGGCCCCGTAGTCGGGTGCTAGCCTTTTCATATATATATATATATATATTCCGCCACCAAAACCTTTGTGTTATAATTTTTTTTAGTTTTCATACGTTATAAAGGGTTTCTGCCCGTTTTCTTTAAAAAGCAATCCCCGACCGTTGATCTTGGGCTGATCAAACGGACAGCACTCAATCACATCGCCCTCCCCGATTGCTCAATCACATCTCATTTTTCGATCAGTACATTTGTTTGTCCCCTCTGATCGGCCATCCCTCCGATCAATTACCCACTGTTGATCTGATCCTCAGATCAACAGTCATTGCTCAATCGCATCGCGATTTTTCAGTGCTGTGCCATTTCTTTCCCCGCCAATTGAATATCTCAGATTACATCTGGACCGTCCATTTGATCTCATCTAACGGCCCACAAATTTCTCTGATTATTAACCCTTCCTTCGCCCTCTTAACGCCTCTGATTCACTCTCCGTCATTGATATGATCTGCAGATCAATGGCCAACGCTTAATCACATCAGTGTTTCCTTGTACATCGATGCCATTTAAGTTTTTCCCCCGATTTTGATCCTCCGATTGGATCTGGACTGTCCACGTGTCCAGATCAGACGGTCCCAGATCATTTCGTCTTATTCTTCCCTCCCCTCTCCTTTTGGTTTTCTCCTGGCTGATCTCCACCGTTGGATGCTACCGTCCAACGACTATGCTCCTCCCCTCACCCTTTGCAGTAGTAAAACCCAAAAACACAGGATTTCTTAAATATTGTTTGTATTTTTCAGGTTTCAAATGTTTTCTCATTATAATCAAAGAAAAATGAAAGCCGAGGGTGACGATCCTCTCAACTTTCGTTTATCAAAGGGAAAGAGATATAAAGGGTTTGGAAACACGTTTCATCAACGCTTCATGGGCATTGATGGCATATCAGCCCTGTGCGGCCCTGCACATCGACAAGACACTGTGTTATTAAATCACCATTAAAAGAGTATCAGTGTTGAAGAAAAATTTGGGGATTATGGCTAAGATTGATTATCAAAAGCCTAATCTCCCAAATTAAAACATAATTAAAGGAAATTCATAAGTGTTTTATCAGACAGAAAGGCCCCCACCACCACATCTGAGGCGAATTGATTCCTCCCAGCTACCACAAAGCCACCTGTGCCTCAAAGCATGCAAACAGAGGCCGAAGGTATTGATCAAATGAAGATATTTGCCTCAGCATAGCCAGAGAGTTGCTTCTGCAAGGAACTTAATGCAAAAAATATCTACAGAGTTACTGAAACATGACACAGAGCCTCAAACTTCAACAAAAGCTCCCACCGAGCTTAATATTAAGTGTAAAACAATTAATACAGATAGAATATCTGTAAAATTCTTCATCGAGCTCCTCAAAGGCCAAAAATCCATTAAGACTGTATTAATTATCTTGGGAGATATTTTATCGGATCTCACCTCCTCATTATTCTATAAATACTTCTGTAGAAGATGAGAATTTGTTGGTTGCATAAATTTGAAATATACTTGAGCTGAAACTTCTGAGTGTAAATAGTGTTCATTGGCACTTGGAGCTCTTCTTGTGATTAGATTAGTTGAGCTGAAAAGTGAAGATGACTGCTGAACTGAAACATTGGACATGAAGATTGTAACTGGTTTGACCTCAATAACAAGCTGTTTCTTGGGATCCTGGTCTATATCATTGGTGAAGTGCCCCTTTCTTTGTTATTGTTTTTCCTTCTATGTATGTCATATTATCCATTTTTCTTTGATAAATAACAACATTTATAGAGTTAGGATTTACTATTTACCAGTACCCTTCTCTGACTGATAAGCTTTATCTCAATGTTTTCCTCCAATTTGTTTATTTAAGAATGATTCAATACCATCTAAACAGTTAGGAATGTTGGCGTTCCCTCGTCCTACTATTTTATTTAAACATTGTTCTTGAAACTTATTTTCCTTATTTTCTTATTAAAGTTAGACTAGAAAAGTGATGGATTTCCCTGTTTCTAGCTTCTATTCTCCAAAGGCAGATTTTGAAGGTTTCCCTTGGTGTTGGCTGAAAGCAGACAAGGTTTAAAAGTACCTTATCTGATCTTAGGTTACATTTTGTTTCTCTTATATGTTTTCATAATTTCTGAAGGTAATTATGATGATTACTGGATTTTTTTTCGATTAAGCTGCTTTAATACGAACTTGCCCAAGAAGTTTTCGGTTAGCCCTGTTCTTGGTTGGTTTTAAACAGTTATTTGAGAGGATTTTCTTGTTCGGACTGACTATAAATCCTTTGTGAAATTATTATCAGTTTCCACCTCTCCAACACTTTATTGTTTCCATCCCATCACTCTAATCTTAATAATCTTGTGATATAGATGATTTTCCCCTTGGATCACTCTTGATGTTGTTGCTCAATTAAAGCCCTCATATGACTCCATAGCCCAGTGGACCAAAAAACAACGTTATATCTATCTTTTAGCCAAATTTTTTCTATTCACTTGCAACTTCTCACCTTTGAAACTCTTTGCACTTAGAACTTTATCCTCATAAAATAATCATGCTCAACCATCCAAAAAACAAAACAAACCCTTGGCCTTCATAACTAGCCTAATATCATTACCCCAAACTTCAAAGGCAAATCCATATTTGAACTTATTGGAGAGATCCCTCTCCAGATTCAAGAGGGCTAGATCCTAGAATCCCAAAGTGTTTGAAACGATGTTGTTTCTGTGATCAGACTTTGCCAATATTGCTGATTACAGATTCCTAACATTTCTGGCGACTCCGATGGGGACGAAACCCATAAAATTTTTCATTTGACGGTAACCATAGGATATTAGGGATTTGGTTCAAGAACATTTTCTATATTAACCAGATGAGCCACCAGCACCTAACATTTTTGGCAACTCCACTGGGGAATCAGTTTAATTTTCACCTTAGGTTCCCTTAAACACTTCATAAAACTTGTGAGTAGAAAAGCAGGCTTTTCAAGCACTACCAAGAACTGGTAATCATGATGAAACTAGTTTGAATCTGTGACAAACTAGGCAAACCCTAGGGTTCTCATAAGTCTTTATCTAACCTTGAAAAATCAGCTGGCTTAGCCATAAGAGTAGACTGTCTTTGTCTCATGACCGTAGCTAAGTTTTGAAACAGAGTCGGGACATTCTTAGAAACCACACAATTGAAAAATAACTTAGAAAAGCCTAAAAATATTTCAAATTGGTATCCAATAAACATGGTGGTGGACCATAAAATGTTTTACCTCCTTAGGATCTAAGAACTTCCACTTGGTGACTCCACAATCCTTAATAGACCTTAATACTCCACTGGGAAGAACCTTTGTCATTGTAATATGATTCAAACTTAGTTAGAGAACTATAGGATTAAAATTTGTGTAAACGGATTAGTTAACCCCTCAAATACTGTCATACGTGGGTGAAATTTTCCTATTTATTTGGGTCTGAGAAACACAACATAGTGGCTCCTAGAAAGATTCACACTAGAGCGTATCCTGAACTTGATCCACCTGAGTTAGTTGATAACCCAGAAAGTGTCCTTAGGAATTCTTCTAGGATTAAATTATCAACTGTTTTCAGATCACCCTTGAGAGCTAATTCAGTTCCTGAAAATATTTTAGCTCTGCAACAATCACAAGTTGACTTAGTGAATCCTTTTAGAACTAGGTCTCTTGGTGATTTAGATCAGTTAGATTCTGAGTCTTCACTTTCTTCTCCTGAAACAAGTGAACATCTTGGGAGCAGAGAAAAAACACCTCCTGATTTACATTTCCTTCACAACCTAGGTGTCTCTGATCCAAGATCAGCTCAGCAATATATTCCTGGTCCATCCACTTATGTTCATCCTTCATCCACTGTTCAAACCACTCCACTTCAGCCCATTTTCCCTTTTTTTAATCCACCTCTTGTAAATCCACCTCCACCACATATCATGGCAGCATGGTATGCTCCGTTAGTCCTTCCTGTACCATTAGTCAATCTTCCACAGGACTATTAATCAAAAATTCTGTTATATGATGCTAGTAATGCTACAACTGCATCACAACATGTGGATAAGATGAATGACTACTTCGATAGAAATGAAATTGATGATGATTCTGTCAAGCTTAGATTGTTTGCTCAAAGTCTGGGGGGAGAAGTAAGAAAATGGTTTAAAGTCTTAACCCCCCATAGTATCAATGATTTCCAAGCCTTCCATCAAAATTTCTTAAACAAATGGGAAGTGAAGAAAAATCCTCTCCAAGTCCTTTAGGATTACAAGAACCTCCATAGAAACACTAGGGAAAGTGTGCAAGATTACTGCACTAGATTTAACAGTGTGTACAATGCACTTTCCCCAGATTTAAAACCTCCACAAGGCTCAGCATTAAACAAGTTTCCTGAGGGGCTTGACCCCGAGATGGTCTATCAGCTGAGAGAGAGAGATTCTGCAACTCTGGAAGAAATGCAAAAAAATGCTCTTGATGTGGAAGTCAATTTGATGGAGAAAAGAGGAAGAATGAAAAATGAGAAGAGAGTATATTTTAGAGAGGACTCTACACCTTCTACTTGCAACTCAAAAATGGAGAGAAAGATGGAGGAGATGATGAAAGAGATGAGCATAATTAAGAGAGCACAAGCAAGCCAAAATCAAAATGCTCCTCAAAATAGAAACCAAAAAAAGAATCGGAATTTTAGAAGGAACCAACCTCCAAACATACCTAGCGAAGATGATCAATAGATCAATCCTCCTTTTCATCAAAAATGTATAAGTGAGGTTGAGGAAACAAATGAGATAACAGAGGAAGATGATATCAACATGCTGGGGGTAGATAATGATGACTTTGAGATTCATTATGATAGAAAACAAGGTCTATACACACCTTATGATGACAGAAGAGATGATGATGAAAATTATTATCAAGACATGGAAAATTTCATCATAGAATCTCAAAGAGAATATTACCTTAGAAGCAAAACCAGTCAACAAGCTCCCAACACCAAAACCTCTAAAAAATCTTCACAAAAAGCACTGTAACTAAGCCTAAAATTGTCAAACCAAGGGAGAAAACAGTTGTTGTCAATTCTGATAAAGATAAAGAGAAAGACACTCAAAACAATGAAAAACAGAGTGCAGACCTTGGCAGTACTAACACTTCAGATAGTACTCCTGTAAAAACGATTTTGTCAAATGTAAATAGAATAAATCAGCAAGCTAATTTTGTTGATAGACTAGTACCTAATAAGGGTAAGACAAGTTCTTCAAAGAACCAAATCCCTTTCAGCATAGAGCAGGAAATTTCAAAGATTAAAATCTCTGTTCCCCTCACCGAGTTAACTGCCCAGCATATATATAAGACCCAAATTTTGAAGGCTTTAAGAATAGAGGAAAATAAGGACACAGTCAATCTTAATGATGACCAACCAGAGCTGATTTTTGGTCCTAAGATTGAAGGTGGATATCAAGAAGGACATGTTCCTCCTTTTTATGTAATTTTAAACGTTCATGAAAATTTTTTTCTCAATGCTATGCATGATTCCAGGGCTTCTCATAATTTAATGCCTAAAGCTGTGATGGAGAGCCTTGGTCTAGAAATCACCAGACCTTATAAAGATTTGTACTCCTTTGACTCAAGCAGAGTAAAATGTTTAGGATTAATCAAGGACCTCTGTGTTAACTTAGCCCAAATTCCAGCCAAATGCTTAGTAATGGATATCGTTGTGGCTAATGTGCCCCCAAAGTATGGAATGTTATTATCAAGATCTTGGGGGGCTAAGTTACAAGGGAATATGCAAATGGACATGACCTATGCGACTATCCCTATTTTCAATCAAACTAGAAGACTTTATAGGGAGTCCCATATGAAATACACAGTTACAAGTCAAGACTGACCAAAAAAATCTCCTCTGTATTAAGTAAATATAGGCCTTGATTCCTTTATTATGTTTAATGATGAAACACTTAGTGAACAAGTCACTTTAACAGAATTAATGGATGATAGGGAGGAAGAGAAACACAACGCAGAAGTGTCAAAAGAGTTTGTTGCATTTGAAGACATTAGCAAACTAAACAAAGGTCTTGAGCTACACGTCAGGTGTCCTTTGATTTTAAACATTGAGAGTCAAGAAAGCAGTCCTCAACCCAATAATATATCTGAGGAAATGAAACAAATCCAACCGAGTGCTAATACTCAAGAACAATCAGAAAGCGCAGTAGTTGAAGAGGACGTTCACCAAACAGATGAGATTAAAACTAGTCCTCTATGGAGTATGCACTTCGACGGGTATTGCACTAAGACCAACGCTGGTGTAGGTGTCTAGATTTGCAACACTGAAAACAACCACATAGAATGTGTTTCCTGTAAATTAAACTTTTAGTGTTCAAACAACATAGTTGAATACGAATCCCTACTTTTGGGCTTACATTTGTTGAAAAATTTAGGAGCCAGAAGAATTAAAGTTCACAGGGATTCAGAGTTAGTCATTAGGCAAGTCAATGGGGAGTATAACTCAAATCATCCCAAACTTAGGGCCTACCGAAACGATGTCATGGATCTTTTGAAAACTTTCAAGGAGTCCAAACTGATTTTTGTCCCTAGAAAAAGAAATATTGTGGCCCACAATTTAGCCTTTGCAGCTAGAACATGCTTAACACCATTTGAAACTAAAGACTGCACAACTCAATTTAAATTTAGACCAGTCATTCCTGATAATGAGAAGTATTGGCAGGTGTTTGACAATGAAAAACAAATAGAAGACTTCATGCAATTCAGAAATGAATTCGAACTACACAGTTCGAACTCAGATTATGAGACAGATTGTAGTGAAGAAACTTTTCTTAGCAAAGAAGAGTTGTCTCCTAAACTTGTCAATTCTAACTGGAAAAATTGAAAGCGAAGTAGAAATGAATGTAGAGTTAGAAACAGAGGAGTTAGAAACTTTTCACTCTAAAAAAGAAAGTCTTCCCAAGGGTCTGGTACCTTTAGAAGAGTTGTTTGATTTTAACGATGTGGCCAAAAAGCCAAAACTGGAACCTTTAGAGACTGAAGTGGAAGAGTGCAATATAGGCAGTGAGGAAAAACCGAAAATGATTAAACTGTCTAAGACTTTACCAGCTCACATTAAACTCAAATACATAGAGCTGTTTAAAGAGTTTTCTGATGTTTTAGCGTGGATTTATGAAGATCTGAAATCCTATGACACTGAAATAATATAGCACAAAATCCCCCTCAAAGAAAACCAAAAACCATTCAAACAGAAACTCTGTAGAATAAACCCTGTTCAATTACCATTGGTTCAGAAGGAAATCATGAAAATGTATGATGCTGGTATTATTGTCCCTATTAGATATTCTGAATGGGTATCTAATTTGGTGTCTGTTAGGAAGAAAACTAGAGAGATTAGGCTTTGTATAGACTTTAGAGACTTAAAAAAAGCTTCATTAAAAGACAACTACCCTCTACCTAAGGTGGATCATATTTTACAAAGGGTGGTAGGGTCTAGAAGAATTTCTTTGCTTG
This sequence comes from Pinus albicaulis, assembly GCA_034641835.2. Classification (NCBI taxonomy): domain Eukaryota; kingdom Viridiplantae; phylum Streptophyta; class Pinopsida; order Pinales; family Pinaceae; genus Pinus; species Pinus albicaulis. The sequence goes on along the minus strand of CM076572.1, from coordinate 527,170,449 downwards.
ATGGCTACTCAGGGTACAATCAGATCTTAGTTCACCCTGCTGATCAATTAAAGACAACCTTTACTACACCATGGGGCACTTTCATGTATGTGGAAATGCCTTTTGGTCTAATGAATGCTGGAGCAACTTTTCAAAGAGCCATGGACATAGCGTTCTCGGAGGAACTGGGCTACTTCATCATTATCTATCTTGATGATGTTAGTGTGTTTTCAAAAACAGATGAAGAGCACTTAGAACATTTAACAAAGGTTTTCGAGAAATGCAGAAAGTTTGGAATATCTTTAAACCCTAAGAAGACACTATTCGGTCTCCAAGAAGGTAAAATTCTTGGGCACATTATTTCAGAAGAGGGTATTAAGATAGATCCAAAGAGGATTGAGGACATATTGCAAATTTCTCATCCTCGAAACATCAAAAAGTTGCAATCTTTCATTGGAAAGATTAACCTTTTGAGAAGGTTCATCCCCAACTTAGCTGAGCTTCTTAGAAATATCACAAACATGTTGAAGAAGGAGCAAGGGGTAAAATGGACCTTGGAAGCAAAGAAGTCCTTTGAGCTGGTGAAACAAGCATTAACCAAAACACCGGTTGTTATAAGTCGTAATTTTTCAAAGGATTTTTATATTTTTTCATTTGCATCAGAATGTACCATAGCTACTATCCTTTTACAGAAAAATCCACAAGGACAAGAGCAACCCATTGCATTCTTTAGCAAGGCATTGAGGGATGCCCCTATGAAGTATAACATTATGGAGAAGCAAGCTTTTGCTTTGGTTAAAGCTTTAAAAGACTTCAGATTTTACATCCTTCACTCACACATCATTTACTTTGTCCCAAATTCAGTTGTTAAAGACATTCTAACACAGGACCCAAATGGTAAGAGAGGTAAGTGGATTGTTGTTATCCTTGAATACGATTTAGAGATAAAACCCACTAAACTCATCAAAGGCCAAGGTCTAGCTAGATTAAAGGCTGAAACCAATTTTGAAGTTCTTGATATTAATATGATTGATGCTTTGGATGACCAAGAAGGATTCTTAACTCCTATTGTTGAAGACCATTTTATGAATTCTCCTTGGTATGCTGATATTATTTATGTTTTGCTTAATTTAAATACACCTCCTAGTTTGACAAAGACAAAGGCAAGATTCCTAAAGTTAAAAACTGTAAACTATTACATTATTGATAAATGTCTTTATTGGAAAAATGAAAGTGGTCTATTGCTTAAATGTTTGCCTAAGTTAGATGCAGAGAAGGTTAAGCACAAGTTCCATGAAGGAGTGTGTGGAGGTCATTTATACTGGAAGACAACAGCCAACAAAATTTTGAGGGCTGGCTTCTATTGGCCTACTCTTTTTCCTGATATACACAAGATGATAATTACCTGTCATAAATGTCAACTTTTTGAAGGCAAAATAAAGCTGCTATCCCTACCTCTGCATCCAATCACTGTTGAAGCTCCATTTCAACAGTGGGGACTTGACTTCATAGGTGAAATCCATCCACCATCTTCTGCTCAGCATAGATGGATTCTTACTGCCACATACTATTTCACTAAGTGGATAGAAGCCATACCTTGTAGGCAAGCCAATGATTCAGTTATTATAAAATTCATAGAGACTAACATTCTTTCCAGATTTGGTTGTCCTACCAAGATCATCATTGATAATGCAACAACATTTGGATCAAAGAAGATGGTTGAATTCTGTCACAGATATCAGATAACATTGGGGCATTCCACGACCTATTACCCTCAAGGTAATGGACTTGCAGAATCCTCAAACAAGATTTTAGTGAACACAATCAAAAAACTGTTGGAGAATAACAAGAAGTCTTGGCACACAAAGCTTGCTCATGCACTTTGGGCTGACAAATTGACTTTGAAGAAATCTATTGGCATGTCACCTTTTCAGCTTGTGTATGGTACTGATGCAATTTTTCCAAATAGCCTTGGTGTACCAGTGATGAAGTTTATTCAAGAGTTGCAAGCTGAAGATAATGACATGATCAGAAGAATAAATCAGACTATTCATCTTCAGCAAACCAGAGAGGAGGTTTATAACAAAACATTGCAGAAGCAGATCAGCATTAAAAATATTTTTGACAGAAGAACAAAGGCCAACAATTTCAAAGTTGGGGAAAAGTTTTAAAGTGGGACTCAATGAGGGAAGATAAGGGCAAGCATGGAAAATTTGACAACTTATGGCTTAGCCCTTATCTCATTCTTTCCGCTGCTGGTAACAATGCCTATTTCTTACAAGAGCTGAATGGAGCAGAATTGTTTGGGGGTCCTGTCAATGGTAGGATGCTCAAAAATTACTTATCTTAATCCATGCCATGTTTTGAGGCCTTTTTATCTTTTTTCCATTATAAATATTTCATCCACCATTGCATTCAAAGTTAGAAAAATCAAAAATACAAAAAAAGTGAAAGAAAGAAAAGAGGGCATATTGTCAAAAAAAATAAAGGTACAACCCCATACCAAAAAAGAGAAACAAATCTGAAAGTGTGCAAGCTTAAATGCCACTCCTGAAAAACACATTTTTGGTTAGTCAAACAGCCTAATCTTGACTAATTAGTTTTAAATTTACTTCTGATAGGATAGTGAATTCGATTTTCCAAAACTGTTTAATCTTGGCTTATCAGTAGGTAGATTAGGATAGAAATTAAAGGTTCAAACATGTTCAAAATATGAACCTAAATTTCCAAGCAAAGGAATGACTCAAATCTGTTTTAAATCCCGTGTCACAAAGATTTAAAACTAGTTCTAATCAACTCAAAATCTTAACCAGTTGATATAAGAAAAACAACTCAAACAAATTCAAAACAAAGCTATAAAAAGGAAAAGGAAGTGTTTGAAACTCTCAAATTTTAAAACCTTCAGTTTTTTTATTTAAAAATTCCTGCAAAATAAATGTCTATGAGCAGCTTGTTTTTATGCTATAGACCAGCATCAAGCTAGACTGTTCAATCCTAACTTGAATGCTTTTGAATTTCTGTTGTAGAATTTAGCGAATAAAGTTTGATTGGATAGTTTAATCCCAACAGATAGTAGATTAGGTAGAGAATCATATGGAATCAACTACTTAATCTGAGTCCATGGAGAAATAAGGAGTAGAAATAGATTATATTTCCTGATTTCAAAAAAATAAAATGTTGTGAAAAGAGTTTTCCAATCCAAGTGCACTCTCATGAAGAAAAAATGCTAGATATATAGGATTGGGTAGGTAGAAAGCTTGTTGATGAAAGATCCATGGTTTTTACGGCTGCTAATATGTTTTCAAAGAAAGATCATCACAACAAAGGAAGGGCAGCCCAATGGATGAGGCACAGGTCAGCCTCCCAGAGAATAATGGATGTGGCACAGGTCAGCCTCCCAGAGAATGAAAGTCTGAAGTTATTGATGCCTTCAAGAAGGCACCATCCCCAAGTGGAGCCACTGTTATCCACCTATAAAATTTGTTATAACAAAAGGTGGCTAAGAATTTTGGAGCCTTCAAGGAACAAATTTTATCACTAAAAAGTGTTAGCTATTGAAGACTCTTGAAGGCCTCATGCCTCTGTCCAAAATCTTCATTGTTGTTCCATTTTTATACTCAGAAATTCTGCTGATTTCATGAGAAAAGACTGTTGCAAAATCATCATTTTTCCCCTCCTCCACTCAAAACTAACCTTCATTTTCTCTCCTTTTTCCTCCATAAAATTCCTCTACTTTTCATGGTTTCCCTTCTCCCATTCGTGAAAATCCTCTTTATATAGTTTAAAACTCAGTTTTAAACTATACCAAAACCCCCAAATCCATTAAAAACTCTGAAAATTTTCATGAAAAACAAGTTTTTATTACTATGGACTTAAGCCCCCTTGGGCTAAGTCCTAACCACTTCCCCACCATATGCTTTGGGGCTGGAACCAAGCACTAACCCTTTTCAGCACTTATTGCATCGCAAAATTCCAATGGGTTGATTGAAAAGCCCGAGCCCAAGGTTCCGATTGCGATTAGCCCTTTGTTATAATGCCCTAGGCATATTGTATTTCACAAATACCAAAGGCCCCGCAGTCGGGCACCAGCCTTTTCATATATATATATATATATATATATATATATATATATATATATATATATATATATATATTCCACCACCAAAACCTTTGTTTTATTAAATTTTTAAGTTTTCATATGTTATAGAGGGTTTCTACCCGTTCTCTTTAAAAATCAATCCCCGACCATTGATCTTGGGCCGATCAAACATACAGCGCTCAATTGCATCGCCCTCCCCGATCACTCAATCGCATCGCATTTCTCGATCAGTAAATTTTTTTGTCCCCTCCGATTGGCCATCCCTCCAATTAATTACCCACCGTTGATTTAATCCTCAGATCAACAGTCATCGCTCAATCACATCGCGAGTTTTCAGTGCTGTGCCATTTATTTCCCCGCCAATTGAATATCTCTAATTACATCTGGACTGTCCATTTGATCTCATCTAATGGCCCGCAAATTGCTCTGATTATTAACCCTTCCTCTGCCCTCTTAACCCCTCTGATTCACTCTCCATTTTCGATCTAATCTATAGATCGACGACCAACGCTTAATCGCATCGAAATTTCCCTATACATCGGTGCCATTTAAGTTTTTCCCCCAATTGTGATCCTCCGATTGGATCTAGAATGTCCATGTGTCTAGATCAGACGGTCCCAGATCATTCCATCTTATTCTTCTCTCCCCTCTCCTTTTGGTTTTCTCCTGGCTGATCTCCACCGTTGGATGCTGCCATCCACCATCGATGCTCCTCCCCTCATCCTCTGTAGCAATAAAACCCAAAAACGTAGGATTTCTTAAATATTTTTTGTATTTTGCAGGTTTCAAATTTTTTCTCATTATAATCAAAGAAAAATGAAAGTCTAGGATGACGATCCTCTGAACTTTTGTTTATCAAATGGAAAGAGATATAAAGGATCTGGAAACATGTTTCATCAATGCTTCATGGGCATTGATGCCATATCAGCCCTGTGCAGCCCTGCACATCGACAAGACACTGTGTTATTAAATCACCATTAAAAGAGTATCAGTTTTGAAGACAAATTTTGGGATTACGGCTAAGATTGATTATCAAAATCCTAATCCCCCAAATTAAAACACAATTAAAGGAAAGTTATAAGTGTTTTATCAGATGGAAAGGCCTCCACTGCCACATTTGAGGCGAATTGATTCCTCCCAGCTACCAAAAAGCCACATGTGCCTCAAAGAATGCAAACAAAGGCCGAATTTATTGATCAAACGAAGATATTCTCCTTAGCACAGCCAGAGAGTTACTTCTGCAAGGAACTTAATGCAAAAAATATTTGCAGAGTTACTGAAACATGACACAGAGCCTCAAAAGTCAACAAAAGCTCCCACCGAGCTTAATCTTAAGTGTAAAAAAATTAATACAGACAGAATATCTGTAAAATTCTTCATCGAGCCCCTCAAAGGCCGAGAAGCCATTAAGACTGTATTAATTATCTTGGTAGATCTTTTATCAGATCTCACCTCCTCATTCCTCTATAAATACTTCTGTAGAAGATGAGAAATTGTTGGTTGCATAACTTTTTAATATACTTGAGCTGAAACTTCTGAGTGTAAATAGTGTTCATTGGCCGTTGGAGCTCTACCTGTGATTAGATTAGTTGAGCTGAAAGTGAAGATGATTGGTGAACTGAAACATTGGACCTGAATATTGTAACTGGTTTGACCTCAATAACAAGCTGTTTCCTGGGATCTTGGTCTATATCATTGGTGAAATGCCCCTTTCTTTGTTATTGTTTTTCCTTCTATGTATGTCATATTGTCCATTTTTCTCTGAAAAAGAACAACATTTATAGAGTTAGGATTTACTGTTTACCAGTACCCTTCTCTGACGGATAAGCTTTATCTCAATATTTTCCTCCAATTTGTTTATTTAAGAATGATTCAATACAGTCTAAACAGTTAGGAATGCTGGCATTCCCTCATCCTACTGTTTGCTTTAAACATTGTTCTTGAAAGTTATTTTCCGTATTTTGTTATTAAAGTTAGATTAGAAAAGTGATGGTTTGCCCTGTTTCTAGCTTCTATTCTCCAAAGGCAGATTCTGAAGGTTTCCCTTGGTGTTGGCTGAAAGCATAATAGGTTTAAAAGTACCTTATCTGATCTTAGGTTACATTTTGTTTCTCTTATATGTTTTCATATTTTTTGAAGGTAATTATGAGGATTACTGGATTGTTTGTCGATTAAGCTTCTTTAATATGAACTTGCCCAAGAAGTTTACAGTTAGCCCTATTCTTGGTTGGTTTTAAACAATTACTTGAGAGGATTTTCTTGTTCGGACTGACTATAAATCCTTTGTGAAATTATTATGAGTTTCCACCCCTCCAACACTTTATTGTTTCTATCCCATCACTCTAATCTCAATAATCTTGTGATATAGATGACTTGCCCCTTGGATCACTCTTGATGTTGTTGCTCAATTAAAGCCCTGATATGACTCCATAGCCCATTGGACTAAAAACTAGCGTTATATCTATCTTTTAACCAAAGCTGTTCTATTCACTTGCAACTTCTCACCTTTGAAAATCTTTGCACTTAGAACTTTCTCCTCAAAAAATAATCATGCTCAACCATCCAAAAAACAAAACAAACCCTTGGCCTTCATAACTAGCCTAATATAATTACCCCAAACTTCAAAGGAAAATCCATCTTTGCACTTATTGGAGAGATCCCTCTCCGGATTTAGGAGGGCTAGATCCTAGAATCCCAAAGTGGTTGAAACAATGTTGTTTCTGTGATCAGACTTTGCCAATCTTGTTGATTACAGATTCCTAACACATAAAGGGATTTATCTTAACCTTGACCATATGATATATGGTAATTTTTTTGTGATCATGATTATGATAATTCCTATATATGTATATATGTATGCATGTATGTTTTTTTTTCTCACGAGATCATGGTTAAGGCATGTATGTTTCCACATGCATGAATACAATGTTGATTAGAGCTTCTATAATCCTATGTATTCAGTTTGAAAGACCCAACGTTTCGAGTGAACACTTCACCCATCTTCAGGGGTAGAGAGATTTTTCACATGATAGGAAGAGTGCTAGACCAGAATACATATATAACTAGCAGGAAACTAGATGTTAGAAAATTAGAGATATAGAGCTACAATGATAATGTTTGAGTCAAAGAGATTAAGAATTTAAATTGATTGATTAAATGAATAATTTATACTAAATTAATATTAAATGAAATTTAGATTAAATTAATATTAAAATGAATTAATCATCAATAACTAGTCACTAGAGGATAATTTAATTGATTAAAGAGATAATTGAGGAATTGAAAAATAAAATTTTTAAATTAGATAATCAAATAATAAAAATTTTAGAATATGGGATAAATGAAAGGTCAAGGGAGAAATATTTAATTATATTTAAAAACCAATTTTAAATTAATTGAAAGTAATTAAAGATACTTATATGTAAAGTCAAATTTAAATAATTTAAATTGAGTTTAAATATAACCATGATCTCAAGGGAAGAAATGAATAGAAACAAGATAAACCTTAAGAATTAAATTTAGAGCGATACCCATAAAGTATTTATTTTTATTCAATTGATTTTCATTTTAAAATTTATGAATTTATTATTATAGTTACAATTTCACATTATCTTACCATATAATAGAAGTATAGATTAAATTCATAGGAAGAGGAGAGGGAGCAATATAAGAAACATTTAATTGGCCATTTAAGAAAAATATGAATCATTGTTATGTTGGCCAAATTTCTATTAGAGCAACACCAAATTTTACTTGTAACAGAATTCTCGGATTATCCACAGTGTAATAAGAATCATGGTTACATTTCAAATCCCAACGGGGATCCATCTTCAGGACCAATTACTAGGAAGGATTATAAGAGAAGAGATAATCAAAAGAGAAACACAAAAAGAAGAAGCCAGGAAATATTAGAATTAGATGGAGGGAATTTAGATGAAAGAAAGTGCATGGTGGGTTTCCAGGAGTGAATTAATTGATAACCGTCATCATGGTTAAAATTTTTAGGGTGTTTTTAAATTTCAAGGGCTTCTCTGATGACCCAGCTGGAATGGTATGGGGCGGAAGCTAAGATATTATATTTTTAAAAACAAATAAGATGTTTGGTGGAGTGAGAGTGTTCAACAATGGCTGATTTTGCAATGTGGTTGTGGTTGGTGTCGGCCATGTGTTATTTCAATCGAGTTTAAAGGGTATACCAATTTTTCCTATGTAAGAATTTCCATAAGAGAAGGGGATATCATAGACCCCAAGACCTAGTATTGGGTCATTTCTATCCTTGGCAGATCTGAAGAGCTGGTTGAGGGTTCTTTAGGATTTAGAGAAGGCTTTGATGTTATTTTTAGAGAGGACTTTGGATAGACGATCAATGAACCCTTGAATGTAAGGAAGGGTTTCCTTGGCTAAGGGAGGGAGGCTAGGGGCGTTTTTAGGGAGGGGTGGATGCCAGAATGGAATGCCTTGTTGATATGGGAAGAGGAGTAACCATTAGATTTGAGGGCCTTGGAAATATGGGATTTTTCTTTGGGAAAGGATTGGGAGGAGGAAATTTGAATGGCATAGGTGAAAAGGGTTTGGAGAATGACAGATTTATGAGAAGGGTGGTGGTGGGATTTAGCATGAAGGTACCTATTTGTATGTGTTTTATTTTGGTATAATTGGTGGGTTAGAGAGACATCAGACAGGCGTGTGACAAGAACGTCAAGGAAGGGGAGGGATTGGTTTTATTCCAACTTCGTGGTGAACTAGATGTGGGGGGGAATTTTGTTGAGATGGGTAAGAAATCAGCGAAGGGTAGGAATACCATGGGACCAAATGAAAAAAGTTTCATCGATGAAATGTTTCCACTATTTAGGTTTGAGGTGGAAGGTTTCTAGGGCCTTCATTTCAAAGTGTTCCATAAAAAATTTAGCGACAATGGGAAAGAGGGAAGAGCCCATGGTTGTAACCTTAGTTTGTTCGTAACAAAATCCGTTGAAGGTGAAAAAGGTGGTGGTAAGACAAAGTTTAATAAGGCTGAGAGTTTCAAAATCGACGAGCTTAGAAATGAGGTCAATGGCTTTAAGGACAAGAATTTTGGTGAATAATGAAACAATATCAAAGCTAACCATGATGTCATTATCTAGCTTAAGGGTCTTGATTTTCTGGATAAAATTTGCAGAATCATTAATGAAGGAAGAATGGCCAGAAAAGGGGTGAAGCTTTTTGGAAAGAAATTTTGATAGGGCATGGGTGGGGCTACCTATAGTGCTGAAAATGGGTCTAAGTGGAATATTAGGCTTTTGAATTTTTATTTGACCATAAATCTTAGTGGTAAGGGGGTTAAGGGGGATAAGGAGCTTCTGGATGATGGGGTCGAGGGAGGAGGCCTTAATTGCTTTGGTTACCTTGTTGGTAGTATATCGGAGGGGGTTTTTACAAAGGGGACAGTATGAGGAAAAAGAAATAGGATCTGACATCTTACGGTGATAATCCAAAGAATTCATAACAACGGAGGCATTTCCTTTATTAGCTTTAAGAATAAGAATATTGGGATTGGAATTGAGTTGACGAAGGGACAAAAATCATTCTTTAGATAGGTTGGGTTAGGATCTTGGAGTTCCAAATATTGCGGCCACATTCTTGCTGAAGTTCTTCAGTTGAATTGGAGGGAAGGGGGTGAGAAATAGATTCGATAGAGCATATAATATCTTCGAAGGGAATGGAAAGAGGGACATGAGAAAAGTTAAAAAATTTCTCAAGTAGGCTCAATGAGGGGGAATCAAGATTAATCAAGGAGAGTTTAACCACTTTGGAATTAAGAGAAGAGTAAGGAGGGGAAGAATGGCAGAGATTGATAGGGGAGGGGGCAAAAGACTTAGATATGCCTGGAATATAGGAGGAAATAGAAAGAGAATTATAATTAGGGGTTAAAGAGATGTCACTATTCTTAATGATAGAATTAAAATTACAATTATGATTATCACAATTATGAATAGGATATGGGATAGAATTAGAAATGGAATAGCCATGATTATTAATAGTTGATTCTAAATTTTATTTATGATATTTATTATTAATAGATCATTGAGAAGAATATTGAGATATGGAAAATTAAGGAGGTTTATTTCTATTAGTCGATAGGGTGATCGAATGGTTCGAATCGATACTATGAGGATTAATGCATTCGACTTGGGAGTAGGACACAGTGGATGGAAGACACAAGGGGGAGCAGGTGAAGGGTAAAGGGTCCAATTGGAGGGAATTTGAAAGAGGGTCGGGGTGGTCTTGTGAGGGGGGAGAGATACGCAAGTTCTTGGCGAGGGTGAGAGGGAGGACATAGGTATGAAGAGAGGACAAAGAGGAATTTTGGATCATGGGTTCTATAAGTGAGCACATATTAGAAGGTAGTGTTGCAAGGGAGGGTGAGGAAGGACGAGTAAGGGAAGATGTTGGTAGGGTTGAAGAACGTGATGGTCGTGTGGAGGTAAACATGGATCTAATTATATAATTTAAAATTTTGTCCCATATTCTAAATTTGTTATTATTTGATTATCTAATTTAAAAATTTTATATTTGAATTCATCAATTATCTCTTCAATCAATTGAATTTATCCTCTAACAACTAGTTATTGATTAATAATTCATTTTAATATTAATATTAATTTAAATTATTCATTTAATATTAATATTAATTTAAATTATTCATTTAATATTAATATTAATTTAAATTATTCATCTAATCAGTCGATTTAAATTCTTAATTACTTTGACTCAATCATTATCATCGTACCCTTAAATCTCTAATTTTATAAAGATTAGTTTCCCATTAGCTATATGTATGTTCTGGTCTAGCACTTTTCCTATCATTTGAAAAATCTCTCTTCCCCTGAAGATGGCTGAAGTGTTCACCCAAAAATTTGGGTATTTTGAACTGAATATACATGATTCCAAAAGCTCTAATCAACATGGGATCATGACTGTTTTATTTTAATGTTTATATATATGTGTGTATGTATCTATGTCATGTCTGACAAGGTCATCATGGATCATGATTGTTTTTATGCTAATGTTTATTTGTATATATGTATCTATGTCACTGTATGACAAGTTTTTCCGGGGTCATTCTTGTTGAAGAATGATTGATGATGCAGGTGAATGCATGAAGAGGTTCCTGGTCTCATGAGGAATCAAGTGGGAAGAGTAGCCCTGATAGACTTATGAGGTTAGTATCATGTGGATGTGAATTGATATTATTAGATTATAATATGTCTATGTTTATGTTATGGTAGGTAGTGCCAAGAACAATGTAAACTATGAAACGTGAACTATAAACTAAAAATGAGAACTCTAGCAAAAAAAACCCCCAAAATATAGAAAAACAACTCGAAAACGAAAAGTGTTGAAGCTTGAATACCAAATTTTTTTCTGGGGTAAATTTTCAACATGTTTTAAACATGTCAATGAAAAAAAAAAATTTGGTGCAAAAAACACCATGAAAACAAAAAGTGTTGATGCTCGAATACAACTTTTTTTCTTTAGAACATATTTTCAACATTTTGAAATAATGACATAAAAGATAAAATATCATGACTCCGACAAACCTTAAAATTTCAAAAGAAAAATGAAAACAAAAATAAACAAATAAACAAAAGATTAAAACTATGAAAAAAAAAAAAGAAAAAAAAAGAAGAAGTTAAAAATAACAATAAAAGGTAAATTAAAGTATATATTAGAAAAAAACATAAAATTAAAAAAATGACAAAAAATCAAATATATAAAAATCCAAAACAAAACAATCAAACATAAAAATGTCAAAAAAAAAATTAACCTATAAAATATAAAAACAAAAAAAAATTAAAATATTAAAAAATATAAAAAATATATATATATTTTCAAAAAACATAATTAAAGAAGAAAAAATCATGGAAAGAAAAAAAATACTTTATTTAATAATTAAAAAAAAATAAAAAATAATTAAAATAAATCGATAAACTATACATTAAAAAAAACACATTAAAAAAAAAATTAATAAAATTTAAGATTTAAAAATTTAAAAAACTTTAAAAAAAATTAATAAATCAAAATAATAAAAATAAAAAACATAAAAAAAAATTGGTACGAAGAGGCCTGTCCGACTTGGGCTGGGAGGCCTGTGGCTGGTTAGTAGTGTGAGAATCAATACTTGGAGGATTGGGTCCACGATTACTAGAGGGAGATTGATTGCCTTTCCTCTTTCTTTGAGAAGGAGGAGAATTAGTCGCGCCCTGCTGCGCAAAGACTTGCCCTGGAGGGGGAAGTAAGTGCGGCTGCGGGGGTTGAGAAGGCAAGGTAGGGAGAGGTCCAAATGCTGGAGGAGCTGGGACACCAAGCTGTGGGTAAGGATAAGGGTTAGGGTGGGCAACATTGACATAAGCAGGAGGGTGGGAAAAAGGAGGAGGCATGCCGTATCCTGGATACATGCTACCTGGAGGGGGAAAAGTGCTGGAGGTGCTGACCCCTCCTGGAGGGAAACCATAGCCCATAAGAGGTTGAGCATCGGTATGTGAAAGAGCTCCAATGATACCGTTAGCAGAGTGAGATGCCCCTAGGGCATTAGTGCCACTAGGTTTGGGGAGGTCGGGAAGGACGGTATAAACATAACCAGATTGAGCATAGATAAGGTCATATTTCAAGGCTATTTGGAGGGCGGCTTCTTCAGTTTGAGGGAAATGCTAGGTGACATCCTTGCCAATGGGAGGTAAGAGAGAGTGAAGGAACCAGTCCATATAAACCCGATCTTCAAAGGGAGGAGTGCAACATAACCTTCTTCTTCGCCGCCATTCCTGGACATGAGCGGAAAGGCGGGTCGAAGAGGATTGATGAAAAGAAGTTAAAAGCTTGGTACCAGTGTCGTATCGGAGAGGTAGCTGGAAATAAGGTAAAAAGGCTTGAGCAATGGTCGCAAAAGTGGTATGGGAGTTTGATCAACATACGATTTAGAAGCTTCGCTGGTAAGCGTGCATTGGAATAATCTAAGACGGATGGAGTCGTCAGTAATGGAATTGGATGAACACCACATATGGAAAGATTAGATATGGTTGGAGGGATCTTCACTAGCAAGGCCTTTGAACTTGGGAATGTTGGAGAGGAGCTTGGTTGGCATAGCAGGCCAACTAACATCGTGAAGGATAGGATCATTGATCAGCTAATTGAAGTCGGGGAGACTGAGACCGGCTATATAAGGAAGCAACGGGGCAGTCAAGGTAGGTATCGTAGTGGTTCCAATGGAAACAGACCCAGCAGTAGAACTGGGGTTGCCACTAGCACTAGGCCCTGAACTAGACATGGTGAAGGTAACAGGGGGAGAACCTAAACAATCAGAAGAAGAGTTGGAGTGCAGACTCAGGGGAGGACTTACTCGATGATGATGGGAAGGAGGAAGTCGACCAGCCAGAAACTGAGGGTGAAGGCCAAGAAGTCTTCAGGATAAGCGCCTTGGGGGCGTAATGATGACGGGAAGAAGAAAAACCGACAAGGGCAGGGAGGGAAAAAATCAATGAGGTCAAGGGCAGAGAGGTGCAATGTCAATTGATTTTAAAGTCTTTTCCAAGCAGTTTTAACCAGGCTCTTCTTCACTTAGGGTCAGTGTGTGGCGTGTGTTGATTTTAATTTTTTAAACCCAGACGTTTTGAGAGTAAAGAAAAAGTGCAACTGAAAATAAATCTACAAATAACAGTATATAATGCTGAAATAACAGAAAATTAATAGCTAACAATGCATCGATCTAACCCAAGAAGGCGGGTCTCTCAAAACTAGTCGAAAAAGAGGGAAAAAATCAAGTCAAAAAACATCTATAAAGAGGCAGATAGATCTAAGGTCGGGAGGGACAAGGATCTAAAGGATAAATCTGCTGGAAAGAGGTGCAGAGAACAGCAAAGAGGCAGAGGCAAGGTTGTTGTAACAAAAGGGGAAATCAACTAAAGGGAGGAGGGACGAAGAGGTGGCCCTAGAGGTAAACCCAAAAAAAACTATATGAGGTGATCTGAAAGGGATAAGAGCTGATTTAAAGGGATCTAAAAAGGAGGTATCAGATCTGAAAAGAAGAAGGCTGGAACTCTGAAAATTCAGACATCTGAAATAGCTAAAACTCGTCCACCAAAAGTGGAGGGTAATAAAGCCCTAAGGGGAAATATTCCCACTTAGTTGATTGAAACAGATCAGAAACAGGTCTAAACGGGCAGAGACGGAGGCTGGAAAACCCTGACAGAAGCTTTAGCCAAACCTAGAAAAATTGCTGGAAAATTGCAGAAAAAGGTGCAGGTCATAGGTTATAACCTGTTTTCAGTCCAGGTCGTAGGTTTGGAGCAGAAAAGTGCATCCTCAGGTCCAGGTTGCAGTTTTTGGGCTGATAAGTGTGACCTGAAGATCCGGGTTTCTTGGTGGCAGATTTCAGAAAAAATTGCCGTCTCAGCTGCGGCTGATGTCTGTCACCTGCACAATAGGGCCAGAAACACACGGAAGTTAAAAAATTTAATGTTTGAGGGTTTTAGAGGTGAAAAGCACCATAAAAATAGGAAAAATAGGAAACTGAAGAGAAACCCTAGGGTCTGAAATAGATGGATATGTAGGAATATATAAAACGACAACGGTCGCAAAAGAAAACCCGTGTGGAGTCACCAATTGTTAGTATGAATCTTTCATCGTAAAATACCACTTTAGCTACGCATAACAAATAGCCCTAACATCAAGAATGACTGCCAATATCTTTAAGTCTGCAGTTAGTTGATCCAAATAATGCTGCACAAATCCAGATCTAAGCATAAAAGACATTAAGCAGTAAAAATGAAATATGGCTCCATGCATCCAATAGGCAAGACAAGAACGATGTATTTGAAAGAATTTTTTATATTATATTAAAAGGGGGCACCTGAGAGGAAAACAAGAAAGGTGTTTTCCGGTTCTCCTCAATGGGATGGGTTCTGGACAATCCTCAGCATTTCAGATCTAAAATTTCTCTCACTTGTTGGTGTAGAAAACCCAGACAAACATAGAACTCAATGGGAGCTCACAAGGAAAAAATGGAGAAAATGTGACCAAGTGTATAGATCTAGAGTGATCTAATGAAATAAAAGGTGACTAATGAATGGGGAAAACCCTCCTATTTATAACAAAATATTAGGGTGATCTAGAATTTGGTGCATGAATAAAATATTATTAATCAAATTCCAGAACCACCCTTTAGGAATATTTTATTATATTTGTTGGAGGGAAAAAGATTTTTGACTTGGGTCAATTCCTTTATTTATAAATAATAAATAAATAAATTATTTATTTACTATTTTAAGGAAATGGTGGGAATATAATTAAATAAATAATTATTTATTTAATTATTTATAAATGATTTAGTCAAATTTAACTAGGAATATCATTTAAATAGGATTTAAATAACTTATTCCTAGGAAATAATCAAATAAATAGGGATTTATTTAATTGATTTCCTTGTTTTGGGTTAAATATGACCAAATGTAGATTTATAAATGATTTAGTCAAATTTAACTAGGAATATTATTTAAATAGGATTTAAATAACTTATTCCTAGGAAATAATCAAATAAATAGGGATTTATTTAATTGATTTCCTTGTTTTGGGTTAAATATAAACAAATATAGATTTGTTTATTATTTCCTTTTGGGGTTTCGTGTTTAGACCATAAACAACTTAATAAAGGTGTTTTACTAAGTTATTTCACATAGTGAAAAAATTTTTACTTAGGGTAAAATTGGTCTTACATGGTGTACTTGGGTTCATCTAATGATAATAGGTTAGATGACCAAAAAATGGTGTAACATTGTTGGTGGCCCAAGCAGCCGCTTGTCGTGGGCGGATAAAGTTGTTGCATCTCCGCTTGCCCATGGATTTGATTCTCATTATCAGATTTGAGTTGGTGGCCCAAGCAGCCACTTGTCGTGGGTAGGCGGAGCTGCTGCAGCTCCACTCGCCCATGACAAGTGGCCACCAATGACTCAAGGGATGCAATAATTTGTTTTATTTATTATTATTAATAATATATTTTTAATTATATATGGTTTATTTTTTAAAATTATGTGTGTGTGTGTGTGTGTGTGTCTTATTTTTTTTAATTATATATGTTTTGTTTATGTTTTTAATTTTAATTTTTTCAATATACTTTTTTTTTATTATCAATTTTTTTATTACTCTTTATTTTTAATGATTTATATTTTTATAACTAAATTGTTTTTTTTTTTTTTTCATGTTTATGATTTTTATGATTTTTATAAATTATATCTTTTATTTTAATTTTAATTTTTTCATACTTGAAATACTATTAAAAAAAAAAATTCAGGAATTTTTATTTTTGAAATGTCATCTTTTTTTTTATATATAATTGAAAAAAAAATTCTAAAAGAAATTATTCAAAATTTCCATAATTTTTATTTATTTAACGTGTCTTTTTTTGTGAAAATGTCTTAAAATACATACTTTTTTAATTTTATATATATATATATATATATATATATATATATATATATATATATATATATATATATATATATATATGCAAAATGTATATTTTTTTCGAGTTTTTAAAATTATTACTTTTGGTGATAATTATTTTCTTTGTATTGAAATATTAATTAATGATATATAAATATAAAAGAAATCCTAACCTAAAAAATTAATTTTATTATTTTTTTAAAATTTTGGATATATATATATATATAGCAAAGGAAAACAAACATCAAAAATTTGAAACCTTTAAAAACCAAATATCTTAGGATGAGAAACATGAACAGGAGTAAGACAACTTGAAAAATGGTTAAATAATCAACATTTAAAAAAAAAATATGTATACTTAGGACATAAGAAAATTTAAAGTGTCAAAAATATGCCTTAAAAAAACTGTTGATGGTTTTCAAAATCCACATGAAAATCTTCAACATTTAAAAAAAAATTCCACTTCATACATTATAAAATTTAAACTGTAAAAAATAAGCCCTCTAAAAAAGGGGGTTGATGTTTCATAACCACTTTTCAAAATTAGCATAAAAAATCTCTAACATTTTAAAAAAAATGTTCATACGTGATACATGAGAAAAATTAAAGTGTCAAAAATATGCTAAAAATATAAAAAATGTGTATTCTAAATCAACACTTTTCAAAATCAGATGATTTTTTGCTACCTAAAAAAAAAGTGTATTCTGAATCAACACTTTTCAAAATCAGATGATTTTTTGCCACCTCAAAAAAGTGGGTACTCATATGAGTTCCCATTTCAAAGTTTGCATTGTTCGAGGGATACATCACCAGAATGAAAACAGTATGATCTACAACATGCTCAACCATGCATGAATAATGTAAACACACTAGAAGCAAGGTTGCTTGGTAGAGTCAGTGTGTGGTCTATGGATGTGTAGTACTATTGTTGTATGTATGTTGTACATGTTGCACCTGTGATGTTGTGTGCATGTGGTGTTGTGTATACATGGTGTTGTGTACATGTTTTATATGAAGTGCTATCTACATATGGTGTTATGTACATGTTTTTTATGCAATGCTATGTATAGATGGTGTTGTGTACATGTTGTCTATGCAATGCTATGTTCAGATGGTGTCGTGTACATGTTGTTTATGCAATGCTATATATATTTGGTGTTGTGAACATGTTGTTTATGAAGTGTTGAGTAAAAAATTTGTTGTGCACATGTTGGATATGCGGCGCTATGTACATATGGTGTTATGGGAAGGTTGGATATGCAGTGCCATGTACATATGGTTCTTTGTGCATGTTTCATATGCAGTGTTGTATACATATGGTGTAGTGTGCATGTGGTACATATGATACCACATACATGTGGTTTTGGGTGTATGATTGTACATGTGGTGTCGTGTGCATGTGGTGTCGGGTACATGTTGTACATGGTGTGTTGTGTGCAATTGGTGTTGTGTACATGTCGTGCATGTGGTTTTTTTTACATCTTGTGCATGTGGTTTTTTGTACATGTCATGCATGTGGTGCTATGTACACATTGTGTAGGTGGTCTTGTGTACATGTGGTGTTGTGTACACATTGTGTAGGTGGTGTTGTGTACATGTTGAGAAGATGGAATTGTGGACCAGTGGTACTGTGTACATGTTGTACATGTGGTAGTGTGTGCATTTCATACATTTTGTGTTGTGCACATGTGGTATTGCGTGCATGTTGTACATGTTATTTTGTGTATGTGTAGTACTCTTAATGTGCATTGTGTAGTCGTGGTATCGTGACACGTGTATTCGTAGTGTTGTACTCTATGTATATATTGTGTTGTGTTATACACCAGGTGTAGGTGTATGTATTGTGTTGTGTTATACACCAGGTGTAGGTGTATGTATTGTGTTGTGTTTTACACCAGATGTAGGTGTATGTATTGTGTTGGCTTGTACACCAGGTGTAGGTGTATGTATTGTGTTGCGTTGTACACTTATTCCTGGTGTAGGTGCATGTACTGTATGGTTTTGTGTGTCATGTGTGGTTGTATGTGTGTGATGCACACTATGTGTATGTGTACGTGGTTGAAGAGAAGGCATTGGGTTCTTGCAGGATGTGGCAACTGATCCAGTTTTTGTATGGAAAGGATAAAGGTAGAAGCTAAGGATTGATTAAAGGATAAGTATTAGTATTTTATTTAAGTTTTAATTATTCATGTGATATATGATTATGGTTTATGATGATTATGTGTGATCTATGATTCTGGTTTATGACGGTTAAATGTGATCTATGATTTTGATTTTGATGGTTGTGTTTTGAGCTAAGCAGATGTGATATGTTTATGCATGATGATTTGATCAAACAAGTAGTTTGACTTGTTGTGACATGAATTGAAAAAATAATCAAGTGTGCCTTATTGACGAGATACTATCGGAGGTATGATGTGAATTTATTTCAATTTATTTTGGATGTAATGGAAATTATGTGCTTAGTATAGGAAAGCATTGTTGAAATGCCCAATTAGATGTTTGAAATTGGCTACAAGAATTAGCATCAATATGAAATGAATTAGAACCGGAAATCATATGTTGATAGAGCATTTAGGAGCAAGGCCATTATGTGACATTAGTACCCAATAGTGCCCATTGATTGTCATGAGCATGCTCTGATTGGTATGACGGTTTTGAGGCAGGGATATGCCTTGGTTTTTTTATCTTTCGATGAAAGGAAACCTTTCCAAGGGAGGGTTTGCATGAGGGGCTATGTAGCAGAGAATGGGATGCCCGCAAAACATGGAAGGTGTGTGATTGCATGGAAGGGGGTGATCGAATTTCCCGAGTGACTGTTTATAAGAGAAGGGGAGATTGAGGATGTATTTTTTTTTGGCCATTAACATTTCCATATGGAATCAAATTCACATTTGGAGTGTGCCTTAGAACAATGATATGGTAACTATTCCCTGAGAGGATAAGTGGAGCAAGATTGTAGCATTTGACATTGGATGCAACTTTGAATTTAGCAGTGGATTCTGGACTTCCTAGGAAGGAGGTGAATCTTGATGTTACTTTGAGGGTGGAGGTGAAAGCCTCTATATTCCCTTGCTGCATATTCATACATCACATTCTTTTAATTGCTTGTTGAAGAAAATGTGCATGAGTATATGTGGTTGTTATTGTAAATAATGTAATGAGATGTGTTATAAAGCTCCATTAAATGGTATGTTTATCATGTTTTCAGCAATGATAATTGTAAATACTACAACGAGCTGTGTTATAAATATCCATAGACAATATTTTTTGTTTTCAGTGATTTTCTGGTTGTAGGTGTCATTGAACACTGAGGATGATGTCCCCCCAAGGGGGAGGGTTCTGTAACAAACTCGATTAAAAAATCATGTAAAAAAATATAAGACCAAGGCCATGGGACACGTATTCCAAGCTGAATCTTGGGTACAAACATAATAATGGGAAAAACATCCTAGTGGGTGTTCATTTGGTTTATTATGGATAAAGAAAATTGGCAAAGGCAATGGTAAAGGCTTTGGAAATGAAAGATGCATTAATTGGCATTTTATTTATGAAAATACAGGAAATTAGGAGAAAAGGAAGGTGAAAGGTCTCAGGTTGCATGTGAGGAGGAAAATTAAGGAAGATAATGGAAAATCAAGACAATAGAGGCCTCAATGATAAAAATGATTTTGAGTATCAATTGGTATCTTTTTCTAGTTCAATTTTTGGATCTATCATTCTATTCTCTCTCTCATACTCTTGGACAGTTAGAGTTTTCTTGGAGCACTCTTGGAGGAGTGTGTCATACTTTGGATTTGGAGCAATAAGGCAAAGGAAGAGAAGGAAAGTGTAAGAGGGTATCATGATCAACAACTAAAATGGGTTTTTCTTGCAGGTGTCGAGTTGCATGTATGATTTCCTTGCTAGTTTTGGCATGCATGGCACATGCATGTGGTTTCTTGGTTGTGATCTATCATTGGTATGGAGGATTACCTGGATTGACAATGGTTTTTCCTAGCCTTGCCATTTACTGGATAACCATGGTGTTGTGGGTTTACCTTTTTTTTATTTTCTATTTGGTGATCATGTTCCTTATGGTTGTGGGTTGATTTAATAGTTCATGGAGCCTTGGTTGGAAAAATGATCTAGAATCCCTCTAACAACTTGGGTTAAGTTACTAGTCCTAGAAACCTTGGTTGGAAAAATGATCTAGAAGCCCTATAACAACTTGGGTTGAGTTACTAGTCCTAGATGCCTTGGTTGGAAAAACACTCTGGAAGCCCTTGGTGGGTTGAATTACTAGTCCTGGAAGCCTCAATTGGGCAACCACTCTGGAATACCGACAGGAAATATGGGTTGCGTTATTATTCCTTGAAGCATTGGTTATACAATCACTCTTGAAGCTAAGCGACAGTTTTGGGTTGAGTTACTAGTCCTAGAAGCTGGGTTCGAATAAATTCTCTAGAGCCTTAGAAAACTTGGGCAAAGACTATTCTGCTAATGGTTAGTGATGTAAGATTGTGAGGTAGAATCACTAGTTGAGGGTTGAGGTGTTGTGGCCTTTGAAAGCCCTGGTTTTTTTTGTTTTGATTATTCCATAATATCCCACATTCATTCTTGAAATATAGCATGGGGGTGACTGGCTGAAAGAAATATTTTTTTCAGCCCCGTTTATGGTCGGGTAGTACATGGAAGCCCCTGACTTGATTGGAATTTTCATATGTTAATAAGATGTATTTTCTATTTTGATTCATGTATATTATTTAATTTTGAGTAGCTTGGGAGGTACTCCAAGCCATAAGGTTCTGGGATTGGAGGGAAAGGTGCCACAAGGGTCACATGTGGGCTTGGAACCCAAGTATGGGGTTTTGCACCAAATCGTGTTTTTGGCATTTCCATGAGAAAATTTCTACATGTGATGACATGAGACAATAAAAAAAGGAAAGGAGAATAAAATTCTTCAAGAATTGTAGAATTCCAAGTTGTATAAGTGGAAATATGATTTTTTCAAGTTAATTATGGCGATTACACATGTGTGTCAAGTTCTACCTAAGGTGTTTTAGGCATGTGAAAAATTTTCGAAGTTGTGTGACGTTTTAGGAAGCCCCTCTCTTTGGTATAAATAGAGAGTGAGTAAGGGATTCTTCCTCATCCATTTTGGATAACAAATACACAAGAAGAGGGTTCTGATTTCTATGCCCTAGCCACAACAAACAAAGGGATAGGAAAATGAGGATTGGAAGGTTTTTTTGAGGAGGTTGGGGAATTTTATTAAGGGCCACGACCTTGATCTTGAAGGCCGAGGGTGAGGGGAATGTTTTAGGGCCTTAATAGAGGGTGAAAAACCCTCCTAAGAGTTTTTCACAGGCCTAGTGATGGACCTGTAGGATTCCACCATGTAATATTCCCAATTTTCCATCAAATAATTGGAATATTAGAGTTCTTATTTTTCTTAATTATTTAAGTAAATAAGAGGGTGGAGGGACCCATAAACCCCATAGATGAATAAAATCCACTTTTTATGTTTGTATGTGGATAATTTAGAAGTAGATCTGCATTATGGAGTAGTGGAGCAGCTTCTTAATGAAGGAAGAGTGGAGATCATGGAGGAAGTCAAATGAGATCATGGTGCATTAAAATTAAGATCATAGAGAACTGATTATGAAATAGTGGAGGAAGTAGTGCCTCTAATGCATACATGACAAAGAGAGTGGGAATTAAATGCAGAGATGGTGAAGAACATGGAGAGACAATGCAATATTCATGGAGGCTAGTAGCCACCTGTGTTGAGCAGGAAAACCCCCTCTGCGGACAGAGGTGATCCATCTAGCCCTAGGGTGGGTTTAGAAACAAGGGAAAATGTTTAATTCCTAAATTCCTAGCTTATAGATGAAATATCGACTGGAATAGATATCCTACCTCAGTCCAATGCTTTTTCTGTGGCAGGCAGCAACGATCCTTCAATCTTTGTCTTCACGCCTTGCACTCCATGTTGGTGACGATGTTCATGCATCTGCACAAAGATCAAACAACTGATGATAGCATACAAGAATATACATTCATCTACAACTATTCGGCTAGTTAGGGAGAGCTAAACACTTTTCATATAAATGGAAACAAATTTGGAACCAGAAACTAGTCATGTATTAATGATATATGAAAAAGAAGTTTACAACCTTATGCCTTAACATTGCATATCTCCTTCGACGGGTCTAGTTGGGCGTGTCTCAAGCATTCCTTCGAAATTCGGCTCAATGAGGCAATGGGCTTAAACTCTCTCTCAACAATGGAATCTTCTTTTCTTTCTCCAACACACCAACTATACTAATGACTGGTCACCTAGTTGAGTTAATGTGAGGAGGAATAATTTATATGAGAGGAGGAGGAGGTTTGGGCTTCCACATAAGGTGGAGGAGAGGTCTATCCCTTTTGGGAGTTTCACATTTGTAGGAACAAATATGTCAAAGGGAGAAACTCGTCTTGATTTAGTCAAACAAACCATGATGATTCCACTCATGAAGATGTTAGACATGGAAGATTCATTTCTATTTTAAAAAACTTTCCAAAAGTAGCTCGGCGCAGGTGTCCTTCTGAGACAGAGCACCAAAGGGCGTGAGGCCTTGTGCTAATTTCTTCATGGGTGCAAGGCCTTAACTTCCTACCAGTTCCGACGCAAAATCATATGTTTTTGAAAGTATTCTTGAGGAGTGATCAACAGAGATTACATTCTTGACATGCCAATGTTTGAAATGAAATTTATGTTAATGTATGACAATACACATGGGTCACTAAAATGGTCCTCCAATGTTTAGAATGGGGATTGCAGGGACGGTGACAAAATATTGTGTAACAAATGCTCCCTAAAGCATGAATTTCGAGAGAGAGGGAGGGGTGAATTGCTTTATGAGAATATGCCCAAACCAAAATGCCGCCCTTGGATGACCTACAAGAACAAGTACAGCTGATATCTCTGATACATGAATATGTGGTATGGGCATAGCCATCAATAATAGATTACATATAACAAGATCCAAGGTATGGATGTATCCATCCAGTGAGAAGGATCATCAAATAGACTCAGGTATGGTCGCATCCATATAATCAAAAGAGTCATGCATATAGCCATGATAAACCAAATCATCCTGCAACCTCGATTTTATCAGAAAAAACTCAGGAACTTGCACTCCATCTTGACCCAAACAAGTACAAATTCAAGCCTGCGAATAAATGAGCTGAAGTAGAACATGCAAGAAAATCACCTGATTACCAGCCAATGATGAAAGTTGTTAACAGGCACAAGAGAGACCACCAATAATGAAAATGGTTCTCAAGGTACTGCTAGTACAATCCACGGAATGTGAATAATTAGCCAGAGTCTAACATCTGTGAAATCACTCAATCGAAGGCCAATAATGGGAACTTGTCGTCAAATGCGAATAACTTGCCATTGAGACATGCAAGCCCTAACATACCATAAGGGATTCTCTAGATCCGTTTCATGGATAATGAGCTGAAGTTGACAAGAAGTGACCGGTCAAAGGAGGGCCATAATTTTTCCCACATCATCAACACGAGACAGAGGAATATGATGATAGTGAATTAGGACTAAATAGAGGATCAGGGATTGAAAACTGCAAAAGGAACTTCTCTTGAACATATTGGCAACATGACTTCAAAATTTGGAAATATTTGACATCAAGGGATTTGAGGTCATGGTGACATGGCAAAGAGCAGATGAGAGGTCAAAATAAATAACCCAAACCCATCGAGGAAAAATGACGAATGTGGGATGTCTTCAAACCGACACGAACTACATGCAAGTGTCATGTTCAAGAGTGATATACTGTCGACACGACTGAGAACTGATTCCATTTTCCCCCACCATTTTTGGCAAGTACCCAAACTATTTTTGGAAACAAGCTTGAAGGGGATAGAATATGCTTGTCATATAAGTTTTTCCTTTGGACAAATCCATCCTAGTACATTTTACGAGCCCTAGTAAGGAGGAACTCGGTAACGTCAAGGTGACGATTTTCGATGTCATTTATTTTTAATGAGCATGAAAAAAGAAGAACTCCACATATTTTCATGTTTATAGAGTTTGAAAATAAGCGAAAAGAAATAACTCCAACACATCCCTTTTTGTAGATAGTCCCATAGATTCGAAAAGGTAGAAAACAATGTCTAGGAGAACCTCTTAGCCATGTTCGACTAAGGTATTCCTTTTTCATAAAAAATATGTCCTAACCCGAAAAATGGGTAAACATATACTGGGCATATGATGTTTCACAACCTTTAACGAGTTTAAAGTGAAAAGAGTCTCGATGATCTTTTCAACATTTTAGAGTAAAAAAAGAGCTGAAAGATGACTCTAGGGGGTGAATTTTTTGTGTTTTTACCGAGTTCGAAAAATTAATAAAACATAACTCATGGTTTCATCATTGTCATCATTTAGGACTTGTTGTTGAATAAGAAGAAAACATAAACCCCATTTTTCAAGATAAAATAATAAAATAATAAAAAAATATGCCAAAAAAAGGTAAATGTATACCGGGCATATGCCCGAAAAAGGGTAAATGTATACTGGGCATATGATGTTTTAGAACCTTTAAAAAGTTCAAAAAGACAAGAGTCTCAACAATATTTTCAATTTTTTAGAGTAAAAAAAGAGCTGAAAGATGACTCCAGGGGGTGCATTTTTTGTGTTTTTACCGAGTTCGAAAAAGTAATAAAACATAACTCACGGTTTTATTTTCGTCATTGTTTAGGACCTATTGCTGAATAAGAAGAAAACATAAACCCCATTTTTCGAGATAAAATAATAAAAGAATTGAAAAATATGCCAAAAACCTAATTAGGGTTTAGAAAAGGTTATAAAATGATGCAAATAGTAAAAACAATTTACTTTTCACCTTTTCATCTTCTTGTGATAATTTTACCATTTTTTACTGTGAACTTGTGGAGCTAACAACAAGCAATCTAGCAGGTCATTTACAAATCCATTTTCTCCAGATAAGAGCTCTCATCTTCTCCTAAATTTTAAACCATTTTACATTTCCTGAATTGATTTTTTGATGCATTTTGGGGGAAGCTTTGTCATGGGTTGGTCGTGGTGGTTGGCGGGGTTCTGAGCATAGAGTCACGCTAAACCGCATAAAATTTCAAAGGGGAAGCACCAATCAGTGTTGTTGTTTGCAAAAAAACAACACCAATTGCCGCGGCCAAAAATGTCCAAAATTCCTCCTAAAATGCCCGATTAAAATAGTTCAAATGTCAATATTATGGCTAATAGGAGCCTCAATTGTGGTTTTGGGAAATCAATAGCTAGAATGGTCATAGATTTCAAAGAGCGAGAACATGGGGAAGAAGATGAACAAGCCATGGGAAATGATGCATGTATGTATGCCCTGAGAAACTGTAGGCTCTTGAAATTATTCTGGACACCATGTCTATGAGCTCAACTAGAACTATTGTAGTACCTGATTAGTGTATGGGACACCGATCAAGACATATTCATAACTCATGACCAAGTGTTGGAGATATAAGTCTCTGACATTTATTTCATCATTAGATTGTCACGGAAGGGAGAGAAACTAATCCTGACAGGTACCTGGCCCCTTAGTGAGAGCATGGGCATGCTAATAGATAGGGTCTACCCAAGAGCAAAGAAAGAATCAAATAGCAGCAAAGTAGATATCCAGACAACACTTGACTTAGGACTATGGGTAGTGCTGCACAATATAACTTGGGTCGCTGGATCTCACGCTCCTCACAAAGGTACAAAGATACAACTTCAACTTTTCATGGATTGCATGCCTCCAACCATATACAATTAAGCAAAATTCATAAAAATCAACTTAAATTGTCAGTTAACGAAGTGAAAGAATGGAAATCTGAAACAATTTCGATATGGGTCCGTCTTAATACTATTCATCCTAGAACAACTGTCAATATCCAACGCCATGAGGTGATAGTACCTACACCACTAGCACGAGAGCCACGGATGGTCCATTGGGCAGAGTTGATGCCTCGATTAGGAGGTGGTCAACATATGTCATGGAAGTCGAAATTCTTTGACTGGCTCCGCCGACAACCCATTATGGTAGAGGACTAGCCATACACTGGGACCGATTTCATGGGTGATCCAGACCTTCCACTCCTGGAGGGAGATGATTGGGATGAGGTTTTGGGTAAAAATTAATTTTTTTTATTTAATGAGTATTATGATTTTTTTTTTTTTTTTATATATTCATCCATGCATTGTAGATGTTGGTCTAGAGAGGCTTGCAGGGAGGTCCCCCATAACACGGAGGGTACCATGCAATTTCAAGGAGGAAGAGATCACGTGCAAATTGGAGTGACTCACAAATGGGATCCCAAATTACGTGAGATTCGAGGATGTTCCTCGTGCGTATCAGAGGCACACTGCAAGGGTGTCTAACCACATCCATCGATTACTCAGGTGGGTCATGCGTGTATTGACATGTTATCATGAGATGCCTAGGTTTTATTTCTACAAATTTTTTGAGAGACATGATGTCTTGGGATGTAACCAAAAACACATATATTTTTTGAACTTATGATGCAAGTGGATGCAAACAATCGATATATATATTTATATATGTTCTTATGTTCCTATCTAAATATTACTATGTGATGATGTTTCTTTTACAAATTCTGCAAATGTCTATCTAATACAATATTGGCTACTGCATCAGTTAAAATATTCATTCTTCTAGGAATATGTTTATATGTGATATAATCAAAATTCCTTTATAACATATGAACACGCAAATACAACCTTAAAATCTAAGGGTTTGTAACAGAGTAATTCCCATTGAGATGGAGAACGAAAAGCTTAGAGTCTAGGTTTACAATTAATTCATGAATGTCGAGAGCAATAGCTTTGGTTAAAAGTTCAATGACTACACTGTATTCAACAACATTGTTGGTTGTTCGTCCTAGAAAAATACCTTGCAAGTATACCAAATCACCATTAGGATCATAAATCATCTAGGCCATAGAGGATAGGTTCCGAGTACTGTGTGAGGCACCATTCGCGAAACCGATATAAGGAGTGACAGACATGTGCACAGTAAGAAAAGACATAATGGGAAGGAAAAAACTGCTCGCAAAGCACACCAAGCCAAAAAATGTGAAAAAATGAAAAACACACTTATGTACAAAAGGAATTGCACAAGAAACTCATGCATCTTATTTTTTGAGGTACAACCCATTTCTAGGCTGATTCAAAGGATAGCCTTCATAGTCAATTAGCTCATAAGCTCCGTTCTGCAAAATGCACTTAACAATGTAAAGCCCATCCACATGGGTTTGAATTTTCCTGTCCCTAGATTATCATGAGCTTGGTCATACAAGAGGACTAAGCCTCCTTCTACAAATGTATGAGGGGAAATTGTCTAATCAAAGTGAGCTTTGACCTGCTTTTTCTATTATTCTATGAATAGAGCAGCAAAGCGACGAGTTTCATCTGAACTCTCTAAATATAGAAGACATTCTTCCTATGATGAGGTATTAGGAAGTAATTCAACAACTATCTTGAGAGAAGGGATTTCACATTCAATCAAAAGGGTAGCTTCCAGACCATAAACAAGTTGGAATGGGGTGCATCTTTCATTGAGGTTCGGTAAGCCCAAAGAGCTAAAAACAACATGATATGCCGATTGGACTTGTGCATCCCAATCGTACGTTGAAGCATGGTGACTAAAACCTTGTTCATAGATTCAACCTAGCCATTGGCCTTGGGATAGTCTGGCATTGAGCTATCATGATGCAGACCCAACTTGGTAGTCAACTCAGTCATCATATAATGGCGAAAATGGGAGCCATGGTCGGTGTCAATGGCTTGAAGGACACCAAACCTGGTAATCACATGATCAAAAAGAAATTGTGCAGTCATCTTGCCATCAATTGTGACTGTAGGCATTGCTTCTGCCCATTTAGTGAAGTAGTCCATGGCTACGATAATATAAGCATGCCCCCTGGCCGAGTGAGGGTTACGTGTCATAAAATTGACAACCCACTTCGTAAAGGGACTAATGCTAATGACGGGATGGAGGTGAGTGGGTGGAGCGCGCATCTTGCGCTGGTATATCTGACACTCATGACGTTTAAGAACAACGCGAATACAATATTTAAAGGCGGTAGGCCAGAAATATCTAGCACGGAGGATTTTTTGAGTAGTAGAATACCCAGACATGTGACCGCCACATGTGCCAAAAAGGAAGTCATTAAGGAATTTTTCAGCTTCCTCTAGGTTAAAACATTGGCAGAGAATGGAATCAGCTCTGATGCAGTATAGATTATCTCTGACTATGTGATAGGGTTGCAAATGATGATGGATACGTCGACGAGCATATTTCGTCAACTCAGACCAGAAGGTGGAAGTGTGGAGATAAACGATGATATCACCGTACCATGGATCGAGGGTGCTAATCAGAAAAAGAGTGTCATCTGGAATATTTTCCTCAGAAACAAAGGGAGTAGAAGAAGAAGGTAAAGAGTAGATCAAATCAGAAAAATCCAATGATTTCTTTGATTTGGCAGTAGTGAACTCCAAATCGAACTCTTGGAGGATAACTATCCACTTTGAGTATTCCCCCCCCAACAATTGTCGAGTTAATACATAGGTCATGGGGTTGCAATTAGAAATCACTGTTACTATGCAAAGTAAAATATAATAGTGAAAGCATTGGATGGCTTGAACAACTTCCAACACCAATTTCTCAACATGTGCATAACACGTTTCTATATCGAGAAGATTGCAGCTCAAATAATAAATAAAGTTATCATCACCATCATCATCTTCCTGTACCAGAACCATGGCAATAATGCTAAATGTGACAGCCAAATAGAGGGAATAGTCGTAATGATAATTGGCTGGACACAAAAGAGGAGCATTGACAAGCAATGTCTTTAGTGCATCAAAAGAGTTTTGGGAAATCTCATCCCAGAATAACGGGATGCCTTGCTTAAGTAATCGTGTCAATCCTTTGGCTGCTTCAACATGGTTCAGTATAAAATGGTGCAGGAAATTAGATTTCCCTTGCAAACTCTGCAACTAATGTGAAGAGGAAGGGGAGGGGAGATTAATAATAGCTTTGACCTTAAGAGGGTCGGGATGAATTTTTTCTTTAGAAACAATAAACCCAAGGAGTCTATCAGAATCGACGGAGAAAACACATTTATGTGGATTAAGCCGAATGTTGTAGTGTATACAATGAAGAAATATTTTATGGAGGTGATTCGGGTGGACTTTACACTTAGCGGAATGAGTGGGAAGGTCATCCAGGTAAGGTTGAACAATGTGCTTAATATCATGGAGATCCACACTGAATCGAATAGTAGCCTACTTTTTATCCACAGTAACAATGTTAGAGACCCAATTTGTTAAGGGGATCAGATAAATGAATCCAAATTTGAGAAGTTTTTCAACTTATCCCTTTATGGCGGCTTTCTTTCTAGGATGCACGAGATAGAGACATTGGTGAACAGGCTTCACATCAGGATAAGTAGGGATCTCGTGAACAACTATACTCAGATCGATGCATGGAATTTTCTCATAGGACCAAATGAAAACGTCTCAAAACTCTCGGAAGAGACTAGTATAGACTTTGATCTCATCAGGAGAAAAGGTCACCCCAATATGGATGTTCTTGACAACCTCGGGTGTAACAAAGATGTCAATAGGCATTTTTTGCATAATATTCCCCATGTTACCTTCTGCATAAACTTCATGTGTCAAGATGGGTGTTTGAAGCGGATGGGAGGGAGCTTGGGAAGCGAATTTCTCAAGACAAGTAGACATGGCCCCAAGGCTAGGCATGAAGGAGGAACGATGATTACTATTGCCCTAGGGAGGATCCTCTAGAGACGTGGTTTCCACTATGGCTTCATCAGTGGGAAACATCTCATTCAAGGGATCAGAAGAATCCAAAGCGTTGAGCCAAGGGGATTGAGATTACGTGTCGAGAGACACACTCAAAGGAGTATGATCAGAGGGAGGAGGAGCTGAAGCCGAGATAACCTCACAATAATAAATTTCTATTGGGCTTAATGGAATCACGTCAAAAAATGAATCAACCTACTCAGGTGAAGGGATGATCCACATATCAGAAAACGTGGAGATCATATTGAACTGAGTAGTATTGGGCTAAGGAAGAGAAAAGAGACCCATAAGGGCAAGATCTTTGAAAATTCCCAGCCCTATGCTCTCATAAGGCGTAGGAATACAATCTACATATGGAAATTTTTTCTCAGAGGAGGTGGAAGTGAAAAAGGATAACTGATCGACAGTGATGATCTTTCCTTCATGCAGGAATCGAAGAACATGAAAGAGAGTGGACGAGACGCATAACATATCATGAGTCCAACTGCAACCGAGGAGAATATTATAATTGAGCTTGGCATCAATGAATTCAACCTCAACATTAACCATTTTTCCTTCCAATGTTATAGGTAAGCTAGTGAGAACAGGAAGATGGTGAGATTCCCTTCCGTCGAAAGCTTCTAAAGAGTTTGGAGACTGGTTAAGGGCTAGAGAACCAATAGCTTTCCAAAAAGAAATAGACATGATGCAAGTAGATGCACCTTCAACCATGACCAATCGATGGATATTCTTACGATTAATCCCAACTTGGATAATCAAGGAAACCTGGTGAGGGAGACGTGGAACACAATTTTCTAGATCAAAAGTGATAAGGCTTGAATCTGCGGGGTCCACCCCTCCTATAGTGTATAGAAAAGCCTTTCTTTGTGACAAAAAACTCTGAAGCACCTCCAATGCAGACATAGCAGATGACACCTGAGCCAAATCCTCAATAATATTGTAGTGCTGAGCGTCTTGGGTGTTCAGGTTACTTACGGAGTATGCCTTTGGAAGGTGGCTGTACAATGGGCTTAAGACTGGGCCTTTCAATGTGAAGAGGGCCAAAATCAGGTGGGGGAGGAGGTACATTTGTGATCTCTTTCCTTGATGCGTGATGTGGTTTGGTATAATATTTCGATCTGGTAGTAATAGATACGGGTGCAACATCATTCATCATAAAAGCCTGAGAGCCAAAATGGGCGGAGGTCTGTGGTTGCTCCACCATCTAAGTTTGCTTCTATTAGAATGGGTCTTTAAGAACATCTGGAGTGCCTTGAGTGCCCTTGAGCAGTCGACTCACTTCGGCTGGTTGTGGAAAGTCCTTGGTGTAATGCTCATTATCAGATATCAAACAAGGGTAATTTGGTTTACGTTTTGAACCATCTTCAGCATTGGATTTAGGAAAATCCTATTTCAGGGTATTGGCTTTAGCCTTTCCTTTACCCTTATCCTTACCTTTGGAAGCTTTATCTACTGGGTTGGACTGCATGGAATTCACTTCCACGATCTTACTAGGATTATGATGTGGCTTAGAAGCAGTATCAATGGAAGAAGTAGATTTTTACTGCGCGGGATTGGGAGAAGACTTACGAGAAGTCTGAGACATAGAACCAATGATACCATCGACGAATGGCGTCGCCAGTGCTTTGGAAGTTCCATGTCGTGGAGCATCAGGCAAGAGTTCATATAGCATGCCAGATTGAGAGTACACAAGATCAAGGTATTGGGCACAAGTGATGGCTTGTTCCTTAGTAACACAAGCCCCCATAGCGATGTCCTTTGTAGTTAAGCTGATAAAAGAGTTAGTGAACCAATCAGGTAGAAGTTGATCAGGGACCTCAAACTTGATCAAAAGATGACACCACCTCCATTCATAAATATGATCAGAGATATGAGTAGCCCAATGCTATTTCAAGGATGTTAGGAGGTGCATCCTAGTTTCATAATGAAATGGTAACTGAAAGTGTGTGAGAAATTCCATGGCAAGAGAGTTGAAACCTTGAAATATGTCACAGGAGAGCTCAATATACCACTTTGCAGCAGCACTAGTGAGATTCCTTTGGAAAAGACGTAAACGAATCGAATCATCAACATAAGAGTTAGAGGAGCACCATAGATGGTATGTCATAACATGCGACTGGGGATCTTCTTCGAACTTGCCTTAAAATTTGGGACAATCACCAGGAATATTAGTGGGAACTAGGGGCCAATATGGATTATGAAGAATGGGACCATTCGTTAACTTCGACACATCAGGTAGTTCCAAGTGTAACAAGGAATGTAAATTGTGGGTTGAAAGGCATTGTAGGCCTTTGATAGAGACCAGTGTTGGGGTTCCAACCAGGTCGGGAGAAATTCTGAGGCCATATGTTCTATCCTGGAGTATTTTTTCCATAGGGGTTATGATTTTGATAATTCTTCTCACAAACCAGTTGGGGACCATGGTACTGATTCTGAGTGAACCACTGAGGTCCTGTTTGAGCAACATATGGATTTTTTTGTGGGATGTAAGTAGTGCCTTGGGGTGGAAATTGTACCGTTGAAGGTTGACCTTGAGGGATGAAAGGTGGGCCCTGAGGCTGCACAGGATATCCTTGGGGTGAAAGTTGACCTAGATATTGAGGCTTAAAAGGCTATCCCCATGGTGCAGTTTGACCTGGAGGAAGTGGACTAGGTTGCCCCTAAAGACCAAGTTGTCCTAAAGGTTGAGATGGGCCAGATTGTCACTGAATACCAGGTTGACCTGACTGACCAGTGGAGGGTTGGCCTTGTTGTACAAGAGATGGGCCTTTCTAAACGTAAGGCTGGTTCGATTGCACAAAAGGTTGTCCCTAAGGTAGATAGGTTTTCCCCTGAGGAATGTAAGGTGATCCTTGATAAATATAAGGTTGATCAGTAGGATCATAGGGTTATCCCTGTTGGACCATAGGGATGTCCTTGTATGTACGAAAACTGGTTGGGGTTAACTGGTATCTGTGGCATTTGAACATACAATGGATCGTGTGGAACAGGCCCATCATAATAGATGTGATTTTTGTGCTCATCGTAGTAATGTGGAAGGTTAATGGGAGCTTGAACCTACTGAGAACCCTGGGGGAAATAATTTTGTTGTTGAATGGCCATCATATACTAGTCGTATGTCAAACCTCTAGGAATAGGATTAGAGGAGATAGGTGCACTAGAAATAGGTTTATGGACTCCCAATATGTGAGGCTGTGATCCACTCACAATGGGCCCAGAAGACATCGTGGAAGCATTAGGAAGCATTCCACTAACAAAAAAAGATGAAGACAATGATGGAATCACACTAGCGGATGGTGTGGAGGAAGCCACACAAATAGCTGGTTAGGTTGGGACAGACGTAACCATCGTCGAAACAATGAGAGTCGAAGAGGATGGACCTGACATGAACAACCTTGTAGAAGAGGCTGCTATATTTGACCATAGTGGATTCTGATACAAAGATGTAGCCCCAGATATTAGCTGACCCAAAGAAAAATAACCAGTTGGGAGAGTTGAAGGTTGAGAGGAAGGCTGAGTCGTAACATGAGGAAAATTCTCTGGAGGGAAGGCATATTCTCCCATAGAAACATAAGTCTCTTCAATACTAATAGGAATCATGGAATCCATGTGGGATGAAGACATGTTGTCGCCAAAAAGGCGATGAACAGTGGCAAGTAAAGCATGTGATAAAGGTGACTCAAGCGGTTCTGAGGGTAGAGGGGGATCTTCCCTCAAAAAGGCCCAAGTGTCCGGAGGTTTGCAATTGATATCAAATGGTTCCTCAAGGGGAGATCGAGTGGCAAGAGGTTGAATACTCGGAATAATGACATGCCGGTAACCTTGAGTCCCAATAGACTGAGATGTCTCCGAAGAAAATTTGTGGGAAGGTTCTTCACTATGAGATAATGAAGAGGACGATGAAATTGGTGGTTGCGCCATCATGACTTTGTGTCACAGAGAAGGAGAGAGAATAGATGATCAATTAGAGGCTTTTAAGACCAATCACTAAGTAATTACTTATGAACAGACCAAGAAAATAACTTTAATGGGCATGTGATCATGGCTAATTAATTTTATGACATTGAAACAAAACTCAGCCTTTTCATATTTTAAGATTCGAGAAAAGGAGAAAAGGTTACTCTAGTCACTTTCAATTTTGACGAGCTTGAAAGGATAAGTTCTCGATGATATTTTCAAATTTTAAAGAGTCGCATAAAGATCAAAATGACTACTCAGGAACTCTAAGCAAGAGGGTGTACCAAGCCCCCTGTGGAGTCACCAACCAAGGACTTAACTTATGTGCAAGCAGTCTCCACGAATGTTGTGTTCAGTGTATCATGGTTATAGGGCGGCAGACTCGGCTTACATGGATAAAGGATTGCAACCTATGAGGGTCTTGCTTTATATACTCGACGGTATGGGGAGAAAAAGTCCATGCTAGTGTTGTCTAATGCCAGATGGCGAACGAAAACTACTAGGTTTAACGACGCTGGAACACATCACTATCCTAGACCTTAAACTATAAGCGTTAAGTTTCAATGCTTCCTTAGGTTGATTGAGTTAATTTTAAAGTTTATTTTGAAATTATTTTTAGATTCAAGGCCTTACCGAATGTAATCTCAAATCTCTAATGCACAACTACATGAGAAAGAATATCATTTCGATTCGATGAACAACTAGCTAGGAGAGGGATAGAATTTCACAACAAAGCAGCAATCAATCGAATGCAAGACTGACACTTTCCTAATGCTACTAACACAACCAAGAAAAAAAAGAAAGGATTTTCTCTTGTTGTTCACCTTTTAATTTGAAATAAAGCTTCTTAAGAAAAAGGGTACTTTTCATTTTCAAATAGAGAGAAAGAATGCACATTTTTTTCTTTTATATGAATGAGAAGAATTAATGCAATGTTACCCTAAAAGGACAAAATGAACACTAACTTTGAGAAATTCGAATGAGATGATTAAAACACAAAGAGACAAATCCAAAGTGAATACAAAACACACTCAAAATTAGATAGGCATTCCTTCACGAAGAGGAAGGAATTTCAAATTGAATCAATGAGCAATGTGATCTATGCTCAGGGTGACAGATTGAGGGCCAAGCGAGCACCAAGATGACAGTTTGACAATCCTACAACATGTAGAATCAAAAGAAAAGACCAACCAATTAGATAACAAGATGAAAAGATGAATGACTAAACCGACTCATACACAACTCAGAAGCTCAATGAATATGTGTCTGAACAAGCAATTAGAGATACCGAGAAACCCTCGGATGAGAAGCCACACTGATTAGATGAGAGATAATCAACCGAAATTAATAATACAGGGAAGTAAAAAACAATCCAAGTGGACTAATCTAGGGAGAGAAAACCAATCCAGAGGGTAATATGCACAATAAAAGCTTAGACAAGGAGCCTAAAACCAAACCTACAGGATTTAACACAACTATTCACTAGTAATCCACGCTGAAAAGGGAAAATTGCACCTCTAACATAGGAAACCCACACTAATCGGTGTGAATTTCATGAAAATAGCAGCGCCGAGCAATGAAACCGAAGAATAGAGAAAAGGTAGTTGAGAAAAGACTAGGCTTATCACTCTGAGAATAGGTGAAGTGGCTTGAAACAATCAAATAAGGAAAACAAGGTAGAGCAATGGCAATACGACCAAAGTCGGATAGACAATAAAAACTCCAAAATGAAATAATGAGAGAAGACAGACACACTGATCCCTAGTGTGGTCACCAAATT
Organism: Pinus albicaulis; assembly: GCA_034641835.2. Lineage (NCBI taxonomy): Eukaryota > Viridiplantae > Streptophyta > Pinopsida > Pinales > Pinaceae > Pinus > Pinus albicaulis. The sequence goes on along the minus strand of CM076572.1, from coordinate 527,134,269 downwards.
GTTGAGTAGAAAAATCCCCTTTGCGGACAGAGGCGATCCTGTCTAGCAACAAGGGAACACAGTGAATTCCTAAATTCCTAGCTTATAAATGAAATATGGGCTGGATTATATATCCTACCTCAGTCCAATACTTTTGTCATGGCACACAGTAACAATCCTTCAATCTTTGTCTTCGTGCCTTGCACTCCATGTCGGTGATGATTTTCATGCGTGTGCAAAAATATGAAACAAACGATGACAACATACAATCATATACATTCATCTACAAATATTCAGCTAATCAAGGAGAGATAAAAACCTTGCATATAAATGGAAACAAATTTGGAACCAAAAACCAATAATGTATTATTGATATATGAAAAATAAGTCGATAACCTTATGTCTTGACGTTGTAAATCTCCTTCGGCGGGTTCAGTCGAGCGTATCTCAAGCATTCGTTCGGCATTTGACTCAATGAGGAAATGGGCTTAAATTCTCTCTCAACAATGGATTCTTCTTTGCTTTCTTGAACACACTAACTATACTAATGACTATATAGCTTGCTGAATCAATGTGAGGAGGAAAAATTTATAGGAGAGGAGGAGGTTTGGGATTCCACATAAGGTGGAGGAGAGGTCTATCCCTTTGGGGACTTGCACATTTGAAGGAAAAAATAGGCCAAATGGTGAAACTCATCTTGATTCAGTCTAAAAAACCATGATGACTCCACTCACGAAGCTGTTAGACATGGAAGATTCATTTATATTTTAAAAAAATTTCCAAAAGCAGCTTGCCGTGAGTTCCCTTTTGAGACAGAGCACCAAAGGGCATGAGGCCCAGTGTTAATTTCTTCATGGGTGTGAGGCTATAACTGCCTACCAGCGCCGACCCAAAATCATATGTTTTTGAAATTTTTCTTGAGGAGTGATCAACAAATATTACATTCTTGACATGCCAAGGGATGTAATGAAATTTATGGTAATGTATGACAATACATAGGGGCTATTGAAATGGTCCTCCAATGTTCAAAATGGGGATTGTAGGGATGGTGACAAAATATTGTGTAACAACATGTGCAACGTAGTTATGAGGTGGGTGAGGGCTATGGAAGGCTCACAAACCATATAAGGAAGATCAAGGTAGAAATAAAAGGCAGGATTTAGATTTTGATATTTTATCTATTTAGATCTGGATTTTCCATTTGACATTTCTATGCATGCTTCAGTTGTTTAGATAAGTCTGCAGTGCTATTTAGCGCACGGGTGTTTTTGAGTGAAAATCCCACCCTTACCCACGGGGGGCTTCGAGTTCCTAATTTGTGAAGGTTTATTTGAGTTGTCACACATCACTAGGCATTGGTGCCACATTTAGCCACTCTCTACAACACATTTAGTCTCAGGAATTACACATTCCTGCTTGAGGGTTTGAGGGGAGGAAGTAGTTCTTGGCATTTCAGCTAAGAAAATGATGGAGGATTCATCCTTTCACTCTATGCTTCAAGATCAGTCTTCTAGGAGAAGCATATTCATATTTGACATTCAGGCCAACATTTCATACCTCCATGCAGCAACAGTTCCCCAAGGAATTGCATAGTCTAATCTTGTAGAACTATTGAAGCAGGGAATTTTCTAGTATTTCAGTTGGAAATACTATGAGGGACCATATCCTCACTTTGGGGACATTATTTCCATCATTTTTTAGCTTCATTTTACCATCTGGAATCAGGTTATAGAGCCTCCATCTTTGACAGTGCATTTTTATTCAGCTGTTGTGTATTGAACAACTGCATTCAGTGGAGGAGGAAGGAGGAGCTATATCTTGAGCTTCTAGCTTGAGGATCTAGAGGAGGGATCAACCCTATAAGTATCGATATAATTTCATAATAGTGCAACCATCATTTTATCATTTCATGCTTCAGATCTGCATACCCAACAATCATATGTTACAGGCCCTAAGAGGGTGATTTTCCAAGATTGTCAGATCTGGAAATCCTTTCTGGGTTATCTTGGGTATTCATCATAGAGCATGAATATGAAATCCTAACATCATCTAAGCTCTAGAACTACCAGATCTATACTTTTATTTTCAGTCGAAAGTTGTAGTCCTAACATTTGCAGCAGGGAAAATGCAGTATTACCTCCAACAGTCCAATAGTTACACAGTCCCTCTTGTGGGAGGACTTCAGGGTCATTCTATCCTACTTTTTTGGCTTGAGTGTCTCATATTTTGAGCACTGTTGTACTTGTATTCCATGTTAGGTCCCTATATTACTAGTATAGTCCCTTATTATTGTTAGTGTAACCCCCTTATTGTTATTATTGTACCCCTGTAACCCCCATATTGTTATTATTGTGCCCTTAAATTATTATTGTTAGGTCGGCTAGGATTTCATTGTGGCCCACTAGGATTACATATTAGGCTCCCATGGACTCCTATATATAGAAAGGAGGTTTTGTAATTTGTATCATCCAAGAATTGTTCATTCATGTAATGTGTTGGATGCTTCCCCCTCGTCCCCCTCTGAAGTGGCTTATTTCTAAGGTGTTGATATCTTTTCTTCTATTTTTGGAGTTGGTTTCACAACATTTGGTATCGTAGCTTTGAGATTCTAGGGTTTTGCTGCTCCAAACAGTCATCGTGGCATTTTCACATATAACTATTTTTCTACGATCGTTCAAAATCCAAAATTTTTAGAGGTGAGGCCAAACTCGAGTACATCATTGTAAAATTTCGCAGTTTGGTTCATAAGATTTTCAGAGATATGATATGTGCAAGTTAGGTCATTTTGCAGGCTGCTGAATTTAACTTAAACAGGTCATCATGGTATTTTCATAATAAATTTTTTTCTACGAAGGTTCAGAAGCTGAAATCTTTAGAGTGCAAAGCTACAATCATGAGGAAAATCGTCGCAAAATTTCAGATATTGTTTCGAAATATTTTTGGAGATATGGTCTGTGGAAGTTAGGGATTTTTGAGGCTTTTGAATTTCATCTAAAAGAGGTGATCGTGGGAAAATCTTCATAGCTCTCTCTCTGAGCATCGGATTGGAATGTCGTAAAAATTGGCGATAATTACATGGACTGTAGTTTTTGGTCTATCAATTTCAGAGCCAAAGGAGGAAAAAGGGACACGTGGAAAGTCTTACAAGTTTGTTCTACTGAACCAGTCCAAACTTGGGTCATTGTGGGAGATTGGACATAAATGTTTCTTGAAGAATCCAAATCAGATCAGACTTGTGGCATTTGAAAGAAGCTTTAGAGGGCTACTACAAGGCCAAATTTCAGATATTTAGGATCTGCAATTATAGAGATAATTCAATTTTAATATCGAGCTCCTCAAAAGCAAGTAAAAGGTGTGTATTTTTTTCTCGAATTGCAAAAATCTTGTTTGAAGAATCAAGTTGAATTGATTCCAAGGGCATATTGTAGAATAGATATCAGTATTGGATTCTAAAATGGCCCAAAAAAATAATTCAACACCCATTAAGCTTTTGGGAAGCTCTACTATGACTCATGAAGACGAAGAATTGCAACATGATCTATCAAAATTACAAGAGCAAGTGCAACAAATTTCACTCTCGCAAAGAGCAACAAAAAATGAAATGGAAGTTTTGAATAAAGGCATGGAAGCTAAGATGGATGGTTTGAAGAAAGGCATGGAAGCTAAGATGAGTGGTTTGGAAGCTAAGATGGATGGCATGGAAGTGGGCATGGAAGCTAAGATGGATGACATGGAAGCTAAGATCGATGAAAAAGTGAAAGACAACATGGAAAACATGAAGAAAGATCTAAAAGTAGACATTGAAGGTTTCGGAAAGATGATACAAGAAATTTTTCCTAATGGTGAAAAGATAGTGGAGGAAACTCATGATGAGAACAAAGTAAATGTTAATCGTGATTTCATAAACTCTACTGTTGGGGGGAAGAACCGCCATATTCCAAAAATGGATATGAGGAAGTTTGATGGAAAGGATCCTATAACATGGATGCTACAGATGGAGCAATATTTTGATCTCCATAATGTGCAAAACACACAAAAGGTACGCATTGCAACTTTACATTTAGAACAAAATACATTTGTATGGTATCGATGGCTTTGCTCCCGTAAAAAAATTGTCACTTGGTCAATTTTTACGGAGGAAATGATAGCACATTATGAGGATACAAAGAGAAACACCTTCTTTAGCCAATCGATAAATCTCAAACAAAAGGGTTTAGTGGGGCAGCACATTGAGGACTTCCAAAAATTGAATATAAGGGTAACTGATATTCCAGAGGAACACAGGATTGATCTCTTCATAGGCACTTTAAAGGATAACATCCAACATGAAGTTCGCGTTTTGGAACCCGATTCATTGGAGAAGGCATTCAGGTTGGCAAGAAAAGTTGAATGTAAAATTATGGCGACAAGGAAGCCTACCACTCAATTCTATAAAGAAGGAAGTGTTGCTACGCCTAGATTTCCACAACCCACAAGGTTGACACCACAACAATTGGAAGAAAAAAGAGCAAAAGGGCTTTGCTACAGTTGTGATAGCAAATACACTAAAGGTCATAAGTGTGCTGAGAAGAAATTATTTTACATAGATTGTGAAGAGGAAGAAGAAAATGAACAAGAATTTTCAAAAGAAGAGGGTATACACCATGATCCAACCCTAGAAGAGGAAGAAATGAGTCCGACCATATCGTGTAATGCATTGGCAGGAATTACCACTCCTCAAACTCTCAAGATAGAAGGACATATCAAGAAGAAAAAGGTAATAGTGTTGATTGATTCAGGTAGCACCCATAATTTTATTCATTGTAAGGTAGCCAAGGAATCGAATTGTTTCCTATACCCAGCACCAGAATGTCAAGTGATGGTTGCAAATGGAGGAACTATAAATTGCTCTGGAAAATGCCATAATATCAAGCTAACCATGGGGGAACATGTATTGAATAGTCCAATGCTTTCCATTCCTATGGGAGGTGCTGATGTTGTACTAGGAGTACAATGGTTACAATCTTTGGGGACGGTAGCTTTTAATTTTCAAGAACTTTTCTGGAAATTTTTTTCAGAAGGAAAGGAAGTCGAATTACGGGGTATTGAAGGGAAGCCGGGAAGGATAATAAGCTCTAATGTCATGACAAAGCTTCTAAAGAAAGAAAAACGAGGCGTAATTTCACAATTATGCTCAATAGAAGTTCCGACATCAAAATCATCTATTTCTGCAGATCTCCAACAAGTCTTGGACAATCATTCCAAGGTGTTTGAAACTCCCAAAGTACTCCCACCTATTCGTGATCATGATCATGCTATTCATTTGATTCCAGGAAGTGTTCCTCCAAACATCAGGCCTTATAGATATCCTTACTTCCAAAAGAGCAAAATTGAATGTATGATTGCAGAAATGTTAGAGGCGGGTATAATTCAACCTAGTCAAAGTTCTTTCTCTGCTCCTGTAGTATTGGTACACAAGAAGGATGGATCATGGCGAATGTGTTCAGATTATAGGGAGCTCAATAAGCTCACCATTAAAGATAAATTTCCCATTCCTATGATTGATGAATTATTGGATGAATTACATGGAGCAATTTATTTTAACAAGCTGGATCTTCGTTTAGGATATCATCAAATTAGAATGAATACTGAAGATATTCCAAAAACAACATTTCGAACTCATGAGGGTCATTATGAATTTTTGGTCATGCCTTTTAGCCTTACCAATGCACCTTCAAAACATTCAAGGATTGATGAATTTCATTTTCAAACCCTTCCTTAGAAAATTTGTGCTAGCATTTTTTGATGATATACTAATCTACATCAGGTCTTGGAGGGATCATATTCAACATGTTGACAGGGTGCTCAAACTATTACAGGAGAAACAATTGTATGCAAAAACATCCAAATGTTTCTTTGGAGTACAAGAAGTGGAATATCTGGGTCATATTGTATCTCACGAGGGTGTTAAGGTAGACCCTAACAAAATTAAAGACATTAAGGAATGGAAAGTCCCCACAACCATTAAGTAGTTGTGAGGATTTCTCGGGTTAACAAGGTATTATTGAAAGTTTGTTAAAAATTATGGGAGAATAGCAGCAACACTAACAACATTATTGAAGAAAGATGCATTTTCATGGACTCCTGAATCAACTAAGGCCTTTGAACATCTTAAAGAGGCAATGTGCCTAGCACCGGTCTTAGCTACGCCAGACTTCACAAAAACCTTTATTGTGGAATGTGATGCCTCAGGAAATGGAATTGGTGTTGTTTTAATGCAAGAAGGAAGACCCATTGCTTTTGAAAGTCGTCCAATGAAAGGAAAGTATTTACAAAATGCTATTTATGAGAAGGAAATGTTAGCAATACTACATGCACTAAAGAAATGGCGACCTTACCTAATGGGATGACACTTCAAGGTAAAAACTGATCATGATAGTCTTAAACACTTGTTGGAACAAAGACTATCTTTAGAAGAGCAGCAAAAATGGGTCACAAAGATGTTGGGTTATGACTTTGAAATAATCCTCCAAAAAGGGAAGCTAAATATTGTTGCAAATGCACTCTCAAGAAATAATGAATATGTGGAAGCATTGCTTTATGCCATTTCTATTATCCAACTAGATTGGATAACCGATGCAAGGGATGAATGGAAGAAGGACGAAGAAGTCTGGACACTGATTCAAAATTTTCAGCAAGATCCTAGTACATCTGATACATTTAGTTGGAAAAATGATTCCTTATGGTACAAAGATCGCTTATATCTTTGTAATAATTCCCAACTAAAACCAAAGATTCTTTTGGAATTGCATACTTCTCCTTTAGGAGGACACTCAGGATTTTTAAAAACTTACCACAGGGTGAAGAAAGAATTTTTTTTGGATGGCCTTAAATCTGATATTCAAAATTTTGTGGTGAAATGTTTGGTTTGCCAGCAGAATAAAGTTGAGACAATTAAGAACTCGGGTCTTCTACAACCTTTATCCATTCCAAGCCAATGTTGGGAGGATATTTCAATGGATTTTATCACAGGTTTACCTAAGTCTGAAGGAAAGAGTGTCATCATGGTGGTAGTTGATAGACTTACCAAGTATGTAGACTTTTATGCATTATCTCATCCATTTAAAGCTAGTACAGTTGTTACTACATTTATGGAAACAATTCAAAAGCTACATGGAAACCCAAAGGTTATTGTGAGCGACAGAGATCCCATTTTTACTGGAAATTTTTGGACGCAATTATTTTCTTGTTTGGGTACTCAAATAGCTCATAGCTCATCTTATCATCCTCAATACGATGGTCAAACTAAGATAGTAAATAAATTTTTGGAAGGATATCTTCATTGTTTTGTATCTGATAAACAAACACAATGGGTCAAGTGGTTACCTCTCACTGAATGGTGGTATAACACTTCCTTCCATACTGTAGCAAAAATGACCCCATTTATAGCACTTTATGGATATCATCCACTTTCCATCACATCATCTTTAAGAGAAAATTCAAAGGTTCAAGCAGTGGAAGATCACATCGAGCATCAACAAGAAGTTCTCCAAATCTTAAAGGATAACCTGAATTTGGCACAAAATCGAATGAAACAATAGGCAGATCAACATTGCAGCGAGAGAAGTTTTGATGTAGGAGACTGGGTATTTTTATGGCTACAACCATACAGAAAAATTTCTCTCGATCAAGCTAAGAAGGATTATAAATTATCGCCAAAGTACTATGGTCCTTACAAGGTGTTTCAAAATATTGGTACTATGGCATACAAATTGGAGCTTCCTGCTTCTTCAAGAGTGCATCCAATTTTCCATGTTTCATGCTTAAAGAAGGTTATAGGTGAAAATCTTCCAGTTCAAACAATATTGCCCAAACTTGACGAGGAAGGGAAAATCATAATGGAACCTGAAGCAGTCACAGAAACAAGAACTCAACAGCTACGAAATCGATCAATTTCAGAGTATCTCATCAAGTGGAAGAATTTACCCACTGAAGATTCTACATGGGAGGATGAGAATTTTATACAGAAGCACCCAGAGCTACTCAAGCATTGAGGACAACACTTTTTGAAGGGGAGGGGCATGTTAGGTACCTATATTACTAGTATAGTCCCTTATTATTGTTAGTGTAAACCCCTTATTGTTATTATTGTACCCTTGTAACCCCCATATTGTTATTATTGTGCCCTTAAATTATTATTGTTAGGTCGGCTAGGAATACATTGTGGCCCACTAGGATTACATTGTGGCCCCATGGACTCCTATATATAGAAAGGAGGTTTTGTAATTTGTATCATCCAAGAAATATTCATTCATGTAATGTATTGGAGGTTGCCCCCTCGAAGTGGCTTATTTATAAGGCATTGATATCTCTTTTCTTCTATTTTTGGAGTTGGTTTCACAACATTCCACCTCCTATATAATAAAATGGCTCAACTATTCTACACATTTTTATGGTGTATTTAGATTACTTGTTCATTGTTGTAGATTCTGACGATTGTGTTATTTGTATTACTATATTTTCCCTTTTGGGATATTATAGGGGTATCAGAGCATGATCTTTGGCTCAACTTGTGGGCACTTCATCTTTAACATCAAAAGATGAAGCATAATGTAGAGATCTACAATGATAGAGGGTTTAAGTTTTGCCACTCTTCTTTTTATATCTATGCAAGATCTCTCCAAGGAGGTCAAAAAAATGAAGCGAGAAAGAAAAAAGGAGGATCCAATAATATTTAAGAGTGAGGAAGGTCCAATCACTTCCTATCAGTGGCAAAAACAACCAACAAGGTAAAGAGCTGCACAACATTCTACTAGATCCACTTTCTTTGAGAAGGAAATTGAATGGTGTGAATATGGAGGATTCTTGGTGTATGAGACCCTAAGTAAATATTTTTTCGAGTACAAATCATAGCCTAGAGCACTCAAGGAGAATGTTACTCTCCAACAGTTTTTACAACTCAAAGAAGAAAGGAGATCCCGCAACAGCAATAGAAGAAAAAGGCATAGATTCTTCTTGCCTACATTTGATGGATCATCCACAAGAACAATGAAGGCATGGAGGGAAGAGTTAGCTGCATTCTTTTAGTTATACCTAGTATCAAAAAGAGAGGATGTTGAGATTGGAGTGCTACACCTTGAGGGTGAAGAAAATGATTAGTGGTTAAGTCATTTATGACATGCCAAAGTGAATTATTATGCATATTTATTACAAAGGCTGAAGAAGAAGTTTGGTAGAAGAAAAATATAGAAATTTCCCATAGAGACACTTCCAATACTTGATTAGGTAGTACATGAGAATCCAAAGGAATATGTCATCATTATCACTCTGGAAGAGGAGCCCCTACCACCACCACCAGTTGTAGAAGTACTTGCATAAGGAGGAGGAACACTTGCATATTTGCAATATGGTCTTGATCTCTTGACATTGGGATCCCCATGCATGATTCATGAGATGCATGAGGAAGAGGAGGAAGATACCACCGTTGGTAAAGTTGAATAAGGGGAGCCATCACCATTACTAGCAGTTTTACAGTCCATTGCACCGGTTGGAGGAACTCTTGTAGTTGTGCAAGATGTTCCCAATATTCAGCTTATCCAAGGTTTGCAAACACTTTCATCTCATATTATTTCCATACTTCATATTGATATTTGTGATAACATGTTTTGGTGGCTTGTATTGAGAGAGTATGGCTCTCTTACTTGGTTTAATGATGATTTGGCATTGCAACAGAAGGCATTGCTGTGATGGTTGTTATTGGGAGAGTATGGTTTTACATTATACATGTTCATCCATAATCTCTACTTCTTATTTTTCACATTGTTGGGATGATGCTTGGATCCAACAAGGCCAACAGGTCCAATGATAGAATCATGGAGAGATACAATCTACTTCATGTAGCATGGGATGGAGAGATAGTTTATGATAGGGGACTTTCCACTTTGGGAAGAGACTACTTCACTTTATGTATCTCAGGAATAGAGGAGGATCTTGGATAGCATATGGTTTCCACTTGGAGACTCATTAATGAGGAGAGACATCTAAATTTTCAGTTGGAGGCCATTTCAGACATTCTAGGGAGATAGCTTTGGAGCTAGGCATGCATTACACATTGGAGAAAATGGGGAGGCCTTCCATATGAGGATACCATTTGAAGGGAGATGGATTGTTGTATCATCCACTTTTGCAGTTGCTTGAGGACAGGCAACATTTTGGCAGGTAGGAAAGTAATATTCCCAATTTTCCATCAGATAATTGGAATATTGGAGTTGTGGTTTTCAAGATTTTTTGGTTATCATTTATTGAAGAACTCTCCGGATTATCCACAATTTTAAAAAACATTGGTCAATGTTTCGAATCCCAATTGGGATCCATCTTTAGGACAAGAATTTTGAATGAAGAATGAAAGAAGGACAGAAGGTCATGGTGAATATAGTGATAAAGAGAGAGAAAAGTCCGACAAGAACAAATTGATTAATATGATGTTATTTTATTTAATAAATAAATAAATAATATATAAATATAAATATATATATATATATATATATATATATATATATATATATATATATATATGATATCATATATCTTTTAATTTAATAATATTAATAATTTTATTTTATTATAATAAATAACTAATCTATTCTAATAATTTTTTAATAAATAAATAACTATCCTATTCTAATAAATAAATAATTTATTATTATATATATATATATGAAAAACACCTAAATGTTACTTTAAAAAAAATTTAATTTTTTTTATTAAAATGTTTTTTTGTAAATTTAAAAAGATAAAGTAATAACTGTATTAATTAAAAGCCTAAGTATTACTAGGCAAATTTTAAAATTTTAATTGAAATTATAATTATTACTAATTTATAATATCTCATTAAATAAAATAAGGGTTAATTCTCAATCGATAGTTTAGTGAAAATATATAATATAATAATAATTAGAATTATTTATAAAATTAATAAAAATAATAATAAATAATAGTTCACTTAGTTTCATTGTTCACCAAGATTTCATTAGATGAAGAAGTTCAAGTTATTAATGAGGTTACAGATCAAGAAACTGCTAGGCTTGCGGAGATTCGTTTACAATTCACCTTTTTCAGTTTCCAAGGAGAATTCTATGAGAAGGTATCGGGTATCACAATGGGATCGCTAGTCTCACCTATTGTCGCCAACATATTTATGGAGCACTTTGAGAAGAAAGCCCTTTCCTCCTTCCTGTAAAGTCCATCTTGGTGGAAAATATTTGTAGGTGACAACAACATAAAATGGACACATGGTAGGGATAATCTCGAGAAATTCCTTAATCACCTCAACTCAATTTCCTCTGAGATTATGTTTACTATGGAGATAGAAGAAAACAAGAGCACTCCTTTCTTGGATGTCCTTGTTACCAGAAAGGAGGATGGAACATTGGGGCATCAGGTATTTAGGAAGAAAACCTATACTGACAACTATCTTCATGCTGAGTCTTACCATCATTGTGCTCAGAAATTTGGTGTTCTTAACACTCTTGTTGTAAGAGTCCTGAGGATTTCCGATGAGGAACACTTGAAGGATGAAATCACTCACTTGACATATGTTTTCATGGGTATAGGTTATAAACAGATAGAGATCAAAAGAGCCATCAGAAGAGCTGAGGGTTCGGTCACATCCAATAAATGCCAAGGACCTCAAGAAAGTTGTGGTAAGGTTTTTCTTCCATACATTACGGGTGTTATAGGTAAGATAGCCAAGGTTCTCGGAAGGAATAACATTTTTGCACAATTTTCAGCAACAAGAACCATAAGACAAAATATGCGACTAGTTAAAGATAGTGTTAGTCGCAAACAACTTAAAGGTGTTTACAAGATTGACTCTTCATGCGGGAAAAATTGTATTGGTGAAATTGGGCACTCTCTTCAAAAGTGTCTTAAAGAGCATGGTGCTGATATTAAACATAAGCGATCTCGCACCTCGGCCCTTGCTGATCACTCCTCAAAAACTAAGCATCATTTGCGTCTTGAGGATGCTAAAATCATTGCCAGGGAGGAACACTATCGTAGAATAAAAATTAGAGAAGCGCTCGAGATTATAAAACACTCGCATAACATTAACAGAGATAGAGGATTTGTGATTAGTGATAGCTGGTGACCTCTAATTCGATAGATGTGTTCTCAAGGTTGATCCTCTTCCAAGATATAATATCACAGGTTTTCTTTTCTTCCTTATAAAGATATTTTAAGGCTTGATCAATGCTAACAACTATTTAAATTAGTTACTTTTAATAATTATTCTCATTAATTAACTTTTATTTTTACTAATAAAAAATAATTAATTAATAGTTATTATTAGTATCTATAGTATTTTAATAAATTAATAAATTAAAATAAATAATAATAATAATTAATCTTTCAGAGTAATTAAGATTAAAATAAAAAATTTTATTATTAAATTAATTAATAATAATTATAAATAATAAGATTTAGTTTTATTAACATTTATTTACTGTTTTGAATAAATATTTGTTAATATTAATTAAGTGAACTATTTATTATTATTATTTTTATTAATTCTGTAAATAATTCTAATTATTATTATATGATATATTTTCACTGATTAATAATTAGTTCTTATTCTATTTAATTAGATATTATAAATTAGTAATAATTATAATTTCAATTAAAATTTTAAATTTTGTTTAGTAACATTTAGGCTTTTAATTAATACAATTATTACTTTATCTTTTTAAATTTATTATAAAACATTTTAATAAAAAATTTAAATATATATATATATATATATATATATATATATATATATATATATATATATAATATTTATTTACTAGAATAAAATAGTTATTTATTCATTAAAAATTTATTAGAATTGATTAGTTATTTATTATAATAAAAATAATTTTTTAATATTATTAAATTAAAAGATATATGATATCACATGTATTTAAAAAAAAATATCATAATTTATTAAAAGACTATAAATTAGTTATTTATTTATTAAATAAATTAATAAATTATTTATTTATTAAATTAAATTAAATTTTATTAAATAAATTAATAGATTATTAATTAATTTGTTCTTGTTAGAATTTTTTCTCTCTTTATCAATATATTAACCCTGACCTTCTGTCTTTCTTTCATTCTTCATTCAAAATTCTTGTCCGGAAGATGGATCCCTGTTGGGATTCGAAACGTCGACCAATTTTTTTTAAACTGTGGATAATACGGAGATTTCTTCAATAATATTAGACTTCTTACTTTTCTTAATTAATTAAGTAAATAAGAGGGTGGAGGGACCCATCAACCCCATAGATGAATAAAGTCCACTTTTTATGTGTGTATGTGGATAATTTAGAAGTAGATCTGCATTATGGAGTAGTGGAGAAGCTTCTTAATGAAGGAAGAGTGGAGATCATGGATCATTAATCAGAAGATGATGGAGATGATGGAGGAAGTAAAATGAGATCATGGTGCATTAAAAGTAAGATAATAGAGCACTAATGATGAAATAGTGGAGGAAGTAGTGCATCTAATGCACACATGATGGAGACAGTGGGAACTAAATGCAGAGATGGCGGAGAACATGGAGAGACAACACTGTCTTCATGGAGGCTAGTGGGCACATGTGCAGTGCAATTATGAGGTGGTTCAGGGCTATGGAAGGCTCAAAAACCATATAAGGAAGATCAAGGCAACAATAGAAGGCAGGCTTTAGATTTTCATATTTGATTTGGTTAGATCTGGATTTGTCATTTGACATTTCTATGCACACTTAAACTGTTTAGTTAAGTCTACAGTGCTATTTAACACACGGATGTTTCCAAGCGGAAATCCCACTCTTACCCACGGGGGACTTCTAATGCCTACTATGCGAATGTTTCTTTGAGTTTTCATACATCATTAGGCATTGGTGCCACATTCAACCACTCTATATAACATATTTAGTCTTAGAAATTATGCATTCCTGCTTGAGGGTTTCAAAGGAGGAGATAGTTCTTGGCATTTCAGCTAAGAAACTGGGGGAGGATTCATCCTTTCACCTCAGGATTCAAGATCAGTCTTCTAGGAGTAGCATATTCATATCCAACATTTAGGAAAACATTTCACACCTCCATGTAGTAGCAGTTCCCTAAGGAATCCCACAGTCCAGTCCTGTAGATCTGTTGGAGGAGGGAAGTTTCCAGTATTTCAGCTGGAAATCTTGTGAGGGACCATATCCTCACTTTAGGAACATTATTTCCATCATTTTTGAGCTTCATTGCAGCATCTAGCATCAAGATATAGAGCCTTCATCCTTGACAACACATCTTTACTCAGTTGTTGTGTCTTCCACAACTACATTCAATGGAGGAGGAAGGAGGAGCTAGATATTGAGCTTCTAGCTTGAGGATCTAGAGGAGGGATCAAACATATAAGCATTAATATGATTGCATCATATTGTAGCCATCATATGATAAGTTCATGCTTCAGATCTCCATACCCAGCAGTCATATGTTGCAGGCCCTAAGAGGGTGATTTTCCAAGATTGTCAAACTTGGAAATCTTTTTTTGGGTTATCTTGGGTATTCATCATAGAGTCGGGATCTAAAATACCACCATCATCTAAGATTTGGAACTGCCATATCTACACTTTTATTTTCAGTGGGAATTTGCAGTCCTAACATTTGTAGCAGTGACAACGCAATATTACCTCCAACAATTACGTAGTCCCTCATGTGGGAGGACTTCAGGGTAATTCTAGCCTACTTGTTTGGCTTGAGTGTCTCATATTTTGAGCATTTTTGTACTTGTATTCCACCTCCTATATAATAAAATGGCTCAGCTATTCTGCACATTTTTATGGTGTATTTAGATTACTTGTTCATTTTTGTAGATTCCATCTATTGTGTTTTTGTATTATTACATTCTCCCTTTTGGGATATTACACACCGCCATTTTTGGAGATACAAGTCTATGTTTTGGGCTTGTAATTGCCCTAAAAGAGCATGGTGGAGGGAAGCATACTATTGGAGGACAACTGCAACAAGGGAAGGAATTTTGGGTTTGTTTGAGGGATGTTAGGGACTATGATTAGGTTTACTAACCAACATAGAATTGCAGCAGTAGAGGTTCCCTAAAAAAATGAGCTAGTGCACACATTTTGGAGTCCATATTGTGTGTGTTGGGTCAAGGAAGTGACCATATTTGGAATAGTTTATTTATGCAGCCCATGGGAGCCAATTTGGAGGCATGATTGGGTGATCATGAGCCTTCATCAGTGTAGATATCACAATGTAGTATTGGTTGCCATTGATCTGGTGGAGGGTATTGTGTTGGCCACCCAAAGTAGCCCTAGACGAGCCACCTAGAAGTGACGAAGAGGAGCTGAAGGTTGGATGAATATTGGTGCCGAACTGTAGCACCTTGATGGAAAAAGGTGAATGCTAGCCTCGTAGATTGGAGCTCGAGAATTAGGCCTACCCAGAGAAAATATTGGATAATCCCGTGTACACTCTACATAAGTTATTTGTAGCAGTGTTAGGTGGCAGCCCTCCTGAAGTTTCGATGTGTTTTCTTTTGAAGGACTTGTTAGTTCCCTGTAATCAGCAAGATTGGAAAAGTCCAATCGCAGGGAGAAACATTATTTCAACCACTTTGGGATTCTAGGATATAGCCCTCCTGAATCCGGAGAGGGATCTCTCCAATAAGTGCAAAGATGGATTTTTCTTTGAAGTTTTAGGTAATGATATTAGGCTACTTATGAAGGCCAAGGGTTTTTTTTGTTTCTGGATGGTTGAGAAGGATTAATGTCTGAGGTGGAGAGTTATAACGCAAAGAGTTTCAAAGGTGTGATGTTGCAAGAAAATAGAACAATATTTGGCCAGGAAGGTAGATAATTGCAGGTTTTAGTCCATTGGGCTATGGAGTCATAATAGGTTTCAATTGGAACAACAAGAGGCAAGAGTTTTCCATGGGGCAAGTTATCTATGTCTAAGGATCTCTTTAAATTTTTATTTATGGAATGAAATGATACAACAAGAAGGAGAAAGAAACAAATGAAGAAAAAAGAGCAGCCCAGGATCTGGTAAGTACTTTTAAACTAGCCAGCCTTTGACACACACTTAAGGAAAACATGAAAGAAAACTAGGATCTGGTAAGCACTTCTAAACTAGCCAACCTTTGATACACTTTCGATAGAAAAAATATAAAAAAAAGGGAAACTTGAAGGCAAATGTTGGAGTAGAAACTAGCAGGCCAAGCTCACCACAAATCCTCTCCTAGCTCTGCTTCACTTGGTTAATTTCAAGAAAATCACAAATATAACATAGAATGGCCTAAGATCTGGTAAGTACTTTTAAACTATCCATCTTTTAACACATTCCAAAAGAAACATTCAGATAGTTTTGGAGATAAAACTAGGACCAGGGCTCACCATATCTTCCTCGGTTCATATTCACTTAACATATATACTGAAAATAACATTTAAGAATAAAATTCAGCTATTACCATAAGACGAGGGAACGCCAGCATTCCCATGCTTAAACTGAATTAAATCATTCCTAGATAACACAGGTTAGAAGAAAACATGAAGATAAAAGATTTTCAGTCAGAGAAGGGTACTAATATACAGTAGGTCCTAACTCCATGCATGCTGTTATTTATAAGAGAAGATGAAACAAAATGAAAACAGAAACAAAATAACAAGTTATAATGAGAAAAAAATCACCGTCAACATAGATGAGGATCCCATAAATCAGCTTGTATTGATGCTCCAAACCAGTTACAGCTTTAAGTCCAATGCTTTAGTTTAGCAATCATCTACACATCTCAGTATAACTTATCCATCACAAGCAGAGCTCCAAGATCCAGTGAACACTATTTAAAGATAGAAGTCTCAAGCTCAATTACATTTCAATGTTCAGTAACTACATCAACCAACCCCTCACTCATCTTGTGCATCGGTATTTATAGAAGAATGAGGAGCTGAGATCTGATAAAAGATCTCTAAAGAAAATTAATACAAACTTAAAGGTTCCTTGGCCCTTGGGGGGCTTGATGAAGGAACTTACATAGGTGCCCTCTGTATTAAATGATTTACATAAAGATTTAAGTTCGGTGGGAGCTCTTTTTGACCTTTGAGGCTATGTGTGATGTCAAAGTAACTCTACTGATATTTAGTCATGAAGATTTTTTATAGAATTTAATCTCTGGCTACGTTATGAGGCAGATATCCAGTCCTGATCAATAACTCCAGCCTCGGATATGAATGCTTTGAGGCACAGGTGGCATCGTGGTAGCTAGAGGGATCAATTTGCCTCAGCTGTGGTGGTGGAGGATTTCTGGCTGATGAACCCTTATGATTTTCCTTCAAACTGTGTTTTAATTGGGGATTAGGCTTTTGATAAACCATCTTAGACATAATCCCCAGAGACCTGTCTTTAATATTCTGTTATGAGATATTTTGTCTTCGACACTGATACTCTCTGACTGTGCTTGACTCATTGTGTTTTGCTGGTGTTCCAGGGCTGCGCAAAGATGATATGGCATCAATTCCTCATGAATGATTGATGAAACGTGGAGATTCTTCCTGTGCATGGTTTCCTCTGGTGAATCGAAGGTGGGAAGATCATCACCCTCTGCCTTTGAATTTCCTTCAAATATAGCAAAAAAAATGTTTAAACCCTGCACAATACAAAAAACATTAGGAAATCCTACATGTATAGTTTATATTGCTTCAGAGGATATGTGGAGTGAGCGTGGCCATTGGATGGCATCATCCAATGGTCGAGATTGATTAGAGGAGATCATATGGGAGTGAAAAAGGAATTTAGAATCGGAGCCGTCGATCGGGTAGAGATCGACGATCGAGAGCGAAGGTGAAAAGTCAAAGCGGGGGAATCAGGGTGATGAATTGTGGGCCATAAATCTGTAGATCAGATCGATGAAGGATATGCTTTAATGACTGCGCCGTATCCTAGTTAACTGTCGGACTTCTTTGGTGAGCAATCACCGTCCGATGAGTGGCCTTAGATCAGATGGTGGACAACAATATCGTGCCGGGTCCATGTTCGATCTTTAACGCACAATGAATGGTGGTTTTGTGAATAATGTTCAGGCCACGTGTCAAACGGTGTATGGAATCACTGCAAAATAAGAAAAACCACCCCACTCTCACAAGTGGTGCGATGGATACCGCGTGGTTTTGCAATGGTGAATGGATGGCAGGGACCACCGGGGCAATGGATTGCATGCCGTCGATTTGCAGGTCAAATTGACGGTGGATATTGATTTGGAATTTTGCACCAGCGGAAAAGTTTATAATATAATAAACATTGAAAAATTAATATAAACAAAGGTTTATAGTTTGGGGCGGAAAATTTATTCTCGATAGGGTTTGGCGACCGACTGTGGGGTCGTGGGTTACATGGAAAACCATATGTCCGGGGGTTAAATACGAGGGGCTAATCACAATCGGGCAACTCGATAAGCGCTTGGAAGGCTGACGCTCGCTTCTAGCACCAAGACACATGGAGGGGAAAGGTTAAAGACTTAGCCCAAGGGGGCTTAAGTCTACAATATATAAGAAACATGATTTTCATGGATTTTCAATGATTTTCAAAGGTTTTGAGGGTTTCTATAAGGCAAAGAAGGAGTCTTTAAACCTTATCAAAGGGGTTATGATGAAGGGGAAAGGGAAAACATGGAAATGAGGGTTTTTATGGGGGAAGAGGAGGGGAAATAAGGTTAGTTTTGGAAGAGGGGAAGGGGGAACATGGTGTTTGCAGCAGTATTTTGTCTTGGGAATTAGCAAGATTTCTGAATGTAAAATGAGCACAGAAATGAAGATTAAGACAGAGGCATGAGGCCTTTTGAGAGTCTTCAAGTGCCAACACTTTTTAGAAATAAAATCTATTCCTTGAAGACTCCAGAAATTTTTTAGCCAGCATTTGGTATAACAAATTTTATAGCTGGCTAACAATGGCTCCACTTGGGGATGGTGCCTTCTTGAAGGCATCAAGAACTTCAGACTTTGATTCTCTAGGAGGCTGATCAGTTGCCTTATCCATTGGGTTTCCCTTCCTTTGCTGGGATGATTTTTCTTTGAAAACATATTAGCAGTCATAAAAAAAATGGATCTTCATCAATACAATCTTTCTACCTACCCAATCCTACTGATCTAGCATTTTTTCTTCATTAGAGTGCACTTGGATTGGCAACTCTTTTAACAACATCTTATTCTTTTGAAAGCAGGAAATGTAATCTATTTCTACTCCTTATTTCTCCATGGACCCAGATTAAATAGTTGAGCCCATATGATTCCCTACCTAATCTACTGTCTGTTGGGATTAAACTGTCCAATAGACTTTATTCTCTAAATTCTACAACAGAAATTTAAAGGCATTCAAGTCAGGATTGAACAGTATAACTTGATGCTAGTCTATGGCATAAGGAAAAACTGCAAATAGACACTACTTTTCACAAAATTTAAAAACAAAAATGGAAGGCTTTGAGATCTGAGCTTTTGAAAACATTTCCTTCCTCCTTTTTACAGCTCTGTTTTGACTTTTGTTTTGAGCTGTCTTTGCTTTTCTTCTGGTTTAGGTTTTAAGATGATTAGAACCAGATTTTTACATCTTTTGACTCAGAATTTGAAACAGATTTGAGTCATCTCTCTTTTGACAACTAAGGTCCAGATTTTGAGCATGTTTGAACCCTTAATTCTTATCCTAAACTATATACTGATAAGCCAATATTAAACAGTTTGGCAAATCAAATTCACTATCCTATCAGCAAAAAATTTAAATCTAATTAGCCAAGATTAAACAGTTTGACTAACTATAAGTGTTATTCAGGAGTGGAATTTGAGCTTGCACACTTTCATATTTGTTTCTTTTTTTTGGTATGGGGCTATACCTTTCTTGTTTTCACAGTCTGCCCTCTTTTCTTTCTTTTCTTTGTTTTTGTAATTTTTGATTTTTATAATTTTGAATGCAATGGTGGGTGAAATATTTATAATGAGAAAAAGATAAAAGGCTTCTGGAATATAACATGGATCAAGAGAAGTAATGCTTAAGCATCCTGACATTGACAGGACCCCCCAAACAATTCCGCTCCATTCAACTCCTGCAAGAAAAATGCATTGTTACCAGCAGCTAAATGAATAGAGTAAGGGCCAAGCCATAAGTTGTCAAATTTCTCGTGCTTGCCCTTGTCTTCCCTCCTTGAGTCCCACTTTAAAACTTTGTCCCCAATATTGAAATTGTTGGCCTTTGTTCTTCTGTCAAAAATCTTTTTAATGTTGTCTTGTTTCTCTAATGCTTTGTTATAAACCTTCTCTTTGGTTTGCTGAAGATGAATTGTCTGATCTATTCTTCTGGTCATGTCATTTTATTCAGTCTGCAACTCCTTATCACTGGCACACCAAGGATTTTCGGAAAAATTGCTTCAGTACAATACACAAGCTGGAAAGGTGACATACCAATGGATTTCTTCAAAGTCAATCTGTGAGCCCAAAGTGCATGAACCAGCTTTGTGTGCCAAGACTTCTTGTTGTCCTCCAAAAATTTCTTGATTATGTTCACTAAAATTTTGTTTGAGGATTCTGCAAGTCCATTAGCTTGAGGGTAATAGGCCGTGGAATGCCCCAATGTTATCTGATATTTGCGACAGAACTCAACCATCCTCTTTGACCCAAATGCTGCTGCATTATCAGTGATGATCTTGGTAGGATAGCCAAATCTGGAGAGAATATTAGTCTCCATAAATTTTATGATAACAGAATCATTAGCCTGTCTACAAGGTATGGCTTCTGTTGAGGATGTAAATCCCCTCTACGGACATAGGCGATCCCTACTAGCCCAGCAGGGGTCTAGCAACAATCATCAAATGCTACAACGCAAGTTCCTAATTGCGAATAAATAATCCAATGATGGAGGCCTACGTGGATTCCAGTGCTATGATTCGTAGAAGAGACAGCGTTCCTCTTCCTCAGCCTCGGCAGATCATGATCCCCACGATCTCCGTGAATGGACACCTGCACATCTAAGAAACAACACGAATACAAGCATAAAATCCAGAATATGCAACTATATATCAGTCAGAAAGGATATAACTCATCATTATCATAAGTGAAAAACAGAGTGGAACCATAACCGGCAGTCATTCATTAATAAGCAATCGAAAGAGAGTACAACCAATGTTCTGACGATGTGGTCTCCTTCGGAAGGGTCTCCAGTCATTCACATCTCGCAAAGCTCGCCAGGGAAGGGACAAGCCTCTCTAGAGTCTCTCGATGATAGTCTCCTTGCTTGAGTCGGCCTTAAGGGAAAAATGAGGGCTCTTGCAGCATGAAGGCTCTTGGGAATTTGGAGATTCAAAGCTTAGGCACTTCAAGACTAGCTTGCAATGGCAATGGGAAAGCTTTTATAGAAGGAGGAAGGGGAGTTGGGATCCCTACAATTGTGGGATTGGCCCTATCATCAAGGAAGCTTCGATGAGAGGTGGCAAACCACTTCCCTTCCATGGAACTTCCGGAGCCAAACCTCCCAACTCAAGATAGATAGCAGTTTCTGAGTTTGTTGAAACAAAACCTTCGCCTTTCTTATTTAAAAAACACTACTTAGATTGGCTGGCGTGACTGTGACTCTGTGACAGAGCGCCAATTGGCACGGCCTCTTTGTAGGATTTTCCTCATTGGCGCGAGTGATGAACTGGCTGCCCACGCCAATGAAAAAAGGGATGTTTTTATGGTTTTTTGCAAGGAGATGTCTTTATGGCAATTGAAGCTCATGTTTAGAGGAATGCAATGATAATGGTTTCAAGGCATGACATTGCTCACAGGTCACATAATGGGTCCTCCATTGTGCGGGACGGGGAATGGTAGGGACGGTGACAAATTACTGTGTAACAGATGCCCCCTAAAGCATGAGTCCCGAGAGAGAGAGAGGGGTGAAATGCTTTACAAGAACATGTCCAACTGAAGCTTCGCCATCGAAAAACCTGCGTGGAGAAATACAACTGATATCTCAAGTACATGATGTATATGTGGTATTGACGCAGCCATCCAAAACAGAGTATATAATAATCTAGATCCAAGGTATGGTCGCAGCCATCCAGCAGGGATCAATAAATAGACTCAGGTATGGTCACAGCCATCCAATCAGTGAGTCATGTACATAATGAAAGTAATCCACAATATCGCAGCCTGGATTACAACAGACACAATCTAGGGTCTTGCGCTCCATCTCGACCTGAACAAAGTACAAGTTCAAGCATGCGAATATGTGAGCTGAAGTTGAACATGAAAGAACATCACCTGATTACCAGCCAATGATGAGAGCTATTAACAGACGCGAGAGGGACCACCAATAATGACAATGGCCCTCAAGGTACTATAGGTACAATCTACGGCGTGTGAATCAATGAGCTGGCGTCGAACACCCGTAGAATCACTCGATCGAGGGCCAATGATGAAAACCCCTCATCGAATGCGACGAACCTACCATTGAGGCATGCAGGATCCAAGGTACCATAAAGGAGTCTCTAGATCAACTTCCTGGATAATGAGCTGAAGTCGAGAGGAAGTGACCTTGATCGAAGGTGGGCCATAATGTTTCCCACATCATCGACACGAGATAGAGGAACATGATGTTTTTTTTGTGAATCAGAATCATATGAGAATCAGAGGAAGGTTGATATTTGCAGAGGTCAACTTCTCTTGAACATATAACAACACAAATAGTGGTTTTGACAGTATTTGACATCAACGGATCAGAGGTCATGGTGATAAGGAAATGAGTAGAGGAGAGGTCAAAAAGGATTACCCAAACCCACGGAAGCAAGTGAAAAAACGAGATGAGATGTCCCCAACCTGACACGAATGCAGACAAGTGCCATGTTCAAGAGCGACATATTGTCGATGACAATGATGACGGTTCCATTTTTCCCCCACCATTTCTGGCGAGTACACCAATTATTTTTGATAACAAGCTTGAAGGGGATAGCAAATATTTGTAATATAAGTCCGCCCTTCGGGCGAATCCATCCTAGTGCATTTAACGAGTCCTTGGAGAACGCCATTTCGACTGAATCCGATGTCATCAGTGTTTAACGAGTCTGACAAAGGAAGAACTCAGCGTCTTTTCATGTTTAGAGAGTTTGAAAAGACAGCAGAAAAGTAAAATCCAAAGGTCCCTTTTCGTAAATAGTTCCTTAGATCCGAAAAGGTAGAAAACAAGATCCGAGAAAAACTCCTAGTCGCGATAGGCTAGGGTATTCCTTTTTCGTAATCAATCTATCCGAGCCCGAAAAAGGGGTAAACGTATACTGGGTAGATGTTGATTCGTGTCCATTTTAACGAGATCGAAACGACAAGGGCCTCAACAATCTTTTCATGTTTAGAGAGTGAGAAAAGAGCTAAAAGATGACTCCAAAGTGACTTTTTTGTGTATTTACCGAGTCCAAAAAAGTATAAAATACAACTCATTTTCACCGTTAGAGTCACGAAAAACCTGTCACTGCACATACCAAGCAAGCGTAAAGCCCATTTCCGACATAACATATTAAAATATTTGATAAAAATAACTTTTAAAACGTATCCTATGTCTAAAAAGTTATAAATATGCCAAAATGGTAAAAACAAAATTACATTTACTATTTACCTTGGTGAAAAGCAGCAGTGGTCCATTTGGTGTGCAAACTTTTGACGGTGATTGCGACAGATCCGGTTTACCATTCAGGTTCTCGTCTGTGACAGGTAAGAGGCGCTTCCCTGTACTTCATTTCAATCCATTTTTTAATAGTTTTCCCTCATGTATCAGATTCTTGTGGCAACTTTTTGAATTTTTAGGACTGCGCTCATTGGCGCGGGTATCGGGCACGGACCCGCGCCAAGGGATTTTCCATGTAAAGGCCTCGCACCACGTGGCGTGACTGTTCACAAAACAGCCGCGCCAGCGGCCGAACCTAAATTTCTGCCTATAAATTCGAAATTTTAATCAATTTAAATGAATTTTGAAGCCTACCAGAGATCTAATTAAGGGTTTTTGACCATGTGGATGTAGGAAATCAAGCAAAATGGTGATTGAGTGGAAAGAAAGAGAGCATGGAGAAGAGGACGAACAGGCCATAGAAAGTGAGGCTTGCATGAATGCCCTCAGAAACTGTGGGCTAAAGAAGTTTTTCCTAACACCCTGTTTACGAGCTCAGCCCGAGCTCCTCCAGTATCTGATCAGTATTTGGGATGAACAGGAACAAGTGTTCAAGTTGCGAGACCAGGTATTGGAGCTGGAGATTTCTCATGTGTACTTCATAAACAGATTGTCTCGCAGAGGTCTGATACCCATCTTGACTGGGAGTAGACCATCTGGCGAGAAGATGGAGGAAGTGATGGCACGAGTGTGCCCAAGAGCACAAATGGGATCAGGGAGTAAAAAGGTGGATATCCACACCATCCCCGATCTGGCATTGAGAGTTGTCCTACATACCATCACGCGGGCTGCAGGGTTGCAGGCACCGCACGAGGCCACAAAGGCCTAACTCTTGCTGGCCTCAGAGTGCATGAGTCCCCTATTGTTTGACTGGGCTACAGCAGTAACAATAAACATGAAGAGAGAGCTCACGAAATGCAAGCAAGCCAAACTAAAACAATTCGGTTATGGTTCCATCCTGGTATCATTTATTCTGGAACGATTACCAATCTTCCAAGGCCAAGGGGCCATCATAGCTGAGCTGATTCCACGAGAGCCAAGAATGGCTCACTGGGTAGAACTAATGCCCAGAGCTGGAGGAGGCCAACAGATGTCGTGGAGGCCGGAGTTTTTTGGGTGGTTGCGGCGCCAGTTGATCATCATGGAAGACTGGCCATATGCAGGAACCGATTTCACTGGAGACCCATATCTCCCACTGCCAGAAGGAGATGACTGGGACGAGGAGTTGGGTATGACCTCATCTTTTTGATTTTATGTTTTATGATTTTTTTTGTTAATGCACAATCGTCCTAACATATTTTACATGTATGCAGATGTGGGCCCTGAGAGACCAGCCGGTATGTCTCCAATCGCGCGGAGGACTCTTCTCACCCTTGATCCTAAGGCAGAGGGCACAGGAGGGGAAGAGTTGATCCAGAATCTCGAGGGTATTTCCCGAGGGATCCCAGACTATGCTCGGCTGGCTGATGTACCGATGGCGTACCAGCGACATACGGTGGGAGTACCTAGTCGGATCCACTGACTTCTGAGACACTTAGTGCGTGCAGTTACATGTTATCATGAGCACCATGCAGATTAGACTCTTAGGGCTTTTACCACACATATTTTTTGAGAGACATATCGTCTCCGGATGTATTTAAGACGATTATGTATATTTTGATTTTATGCGACGCACACTGTGCAAACATTTCGACACACACACACAAACATATATATATATACATATGACTATTTTGGATGGATCTTTTACATATGATGATGTTTTCTATATGTCATGCAAATTTCTAATACAAATGTAATCTAGTGTATCAGTTACATAACAAACAACCCAATGCGAAATGTATTCACACAATGTATCTGCTTACACATTTCATTTTTATGCAAGCTTCAAAGCACACATGAACACACACATATTCCAACTATGCTTGAAATGAGGAAAATGGGCATGCCCCCCAGCATGGTGTCTCAATTCGAGGTGCATGCCGCCCAAGATTCAGTCCATTGAAAATGGAGTGAAGGTTGAAAACAAAGTCGAATTGAACATGCTCACGTTTCATTATTTTAATGAGGTTGACACAATTAAAAGAACTATCCTCAAACAGCTTGTTTCATTGTTTTTAGGATCTTGACACAAGTGGAGGAACTATGCTCCGAGAACCTGGTTTCATTTTTTAAAGAGATTGACACAGGGAGGAAACCGTGCTCTAACCGACTTACATAAAAATGAACAAGAAGTCGGTGCTTCCAAGAGTTCCACTCCCGGTGGAAGGAAAACATCTTGGAAGTCAGGACCCAATGCTCCCAGTACACTATGCACGATGACGTCTTCACTGAGTGCGGGCACAGGGTAGGTAGACACATAGTTGACCTGCGGTGGAGCAGATACAACGGGTGAATAAAAACCAGGAGGGATGGATGGCGGACCAGTTGCCACATTAGGACCAAAGAACAAAAGCTGATCAATGGTCACGATCCGTCCTTCATGCGGAAAACAGGCCACATGAAAAAGGGAGGAGACGAGCACTCCCATGGCATAGGTATAATCACGCCCCTAGAGAAAATTGAAATCCAAGGGGCCTGGAACGACCATCACGTCCATATGGATGGTTTTGCCTCCCAAAGTAATTGGTAACTTTGGAAGGATCCCCAACGGTTGACTCGTCCTTCTGTTAAAAGTCAACAGATTCTGCGTAACAGGCGCAAGCGGCGGTGAACCGAAAGCTTTCCAGGTAGTGGAGGATATAATACTAACAGAGGTGCCTTCGTCTATAATGGTGCTGGGTACGACCAGACCAAGAGCCTGTACTGTGATCTCGAAAATCACATAAGACGGAAGGCGGAATCCTTCAAATCGACTCCAATCAAAGGAGGCGACCAGACTACTCAGAGGGGATACCATTGAACCAAGAAGGTATTCCCTTGGTGTTATGGAAGAAGGAGCATCCTCCATAACCTCCATCTTGAAGGCAGGAGGGATATCCTCCGGTGCCTCCATCATGCGAGGCGGAGGAGGATGTTCTTGAAGTACGGGGACAAGAGAATCCTTCTCCAAGTCTGAAGAATCTGAAGAAACCAGAAGGATATGGGGGGTGTGAGATCCACTCTCTATGGAAAATACCTGGTGCACCATAGACGGAGCCAGCTCAAATGATCCCACGACCAATGGCTGGTCAGGGATGGATTCCCGAATTTTAATTTCTGAGGGAGTGGGATCGACCAAGGATGACTCTTGACCAATCGTAGGATCAGCTAGTAGAGGACTCAAAGAAAGCCGATTATAACCAGGTGGAAGGCGTGGTGTAGAACCGGTTGGGTTGTCCAAAAATCGCTTGGCTTCATCCATATAAGGACAAAGGTGAATGGCATGGTGCCCTTCACACAACTTATAGGGATTGGTGATCTTACCCTGCTTCTTAGGAGCCTTATCAGTACCAGTTGAAGACGTGCCCCCAACCTAGCTCCCGGAAGTCAAAGGCAACGGTGGACGGCTGTCGGACCATGCTTCGAGCACCTTGGGGATGCCAGGGCAGTCTTGAAGAAGATGGTCTCCCGTGCACAACAGGCAAGGGAACTTGAATTTCCGTGGAGGGTTGGAAGGTTTATCAAGAGAAGATATTTCAGAAACAATGGCGGCAGCTTTAGCCTCTATTTTATCAGACTTCTTCTTCTTTTTATTCTTCTTCTTCTTCTTAGCCACCCGGTTACTCAAATCCAGACTTTCACCAGGCGAAGTAGAAGAGGAGGACGCAGAAACAGGCGAAGAAGGGGAGAAGTCCACCTTGGAATCAACATGATGTTGTTCAAGTGGAGGAACTGATTGAACAGTAGCGGAAATATTTGGGACCAGAGAGGTTGAAAACAACCAAATAGGCAACCCAATAGTTAATCCAAGAAGGGACAACGTTGCCATGTAAGGAGCACCAACATTCCCAAAAGGAGGAAACTGACCAGGATTCCCTTCTGAGGGGATTCCTTGGTTGGTAAACTCTGAAAAAGTTGCCATCAAGACAAAAAACCATACACGGGCCAAAAAAGAGTCAAGACACATGATCAAAAGGTCAACAAGAAAAGTTTAACAAGGCGTGTAATCGTGGGTGATTAATTTTTACCACATTGAAAAATAAGAAACTTTACCGTTTCATGTTTTAAGAGTCGAGAAACGATAAAAAGGTGACTCTATCTCTTTCGGATTTGACACAAGCGTGAAAGGACAAGCGCTTGGCGATCTTTTCAAATTTAGGGAGTCAGAAAAGATCAAATGACTGCTCAGGAATACTAGGCAAAAAGGGTGTACCAAATAACCGTGAACTGCAATATACACCTTGGTTTCAATAATGAAAGAGAAATCAACCAAGGACTTTCCGTACGTGCAGGAAATCTCCCCAAATGTTGTGTTCGGTGTATCACGGGTATAGGGCGGCAGACTCAGCTTCCTATGGATAAAGGATTGAAAACCTAGAGGGGTCTCCCTTTATATACGTGATGGTACGGGGAGCACAAGTCCGTACTAGTGCTATCTAAAGCCAAAAGGCGAACGACAGCTACTAGGTTTAAAGACGTCGGAACACGTCTCTAGCCTAGACCTCTAAATGTGTTTCGTTAAATTTCAATGCTGCCTTAGTGTAAATTGAGTAGATTTTAAAGTTGATCTTCAATTACGTTTTAGTTTTTAGGCCCTAACGAATGTATGGTCTCAAAAATTCCTAAATGCAAAGCTACATGCCACTGTACATCATTTTGTTCAATGAAAACTAGCTACAGAAGAGTTGAAAGTTTTTACACAAACAAAATGATCAGAAGAAAAACAATGATATCTCTAATGCAACTAATGAAATTGAAAACTTTTCATTCAAATCACTAATTACTAGTAAAATCGAAAAGATTACAATTTGCACTAATCAACCAAAAGCAAAAGAGATTTTTTTTTTCAATTTTCAATGTTTGATGGCTAGATGCACTAAACAAACCAAAAACAAACGGAACAACTTGAGAAACGATATTAAGAGAGCAAAAGAAACAATTTTCACTCAATGACACCAACAATCAGATCTCAAATCGACCAAAGTATCTCAAAACCGAGAGAAAGCCCCAAAGGTTCCAATGGACCGTGTGATCTAGGCCCAAAGCAAGACCAAACAAAATTTGAGTGCAGAGAAGAACAATCACACAAAAATCACAATAAAACGGTGAACAACTACTAAGAGAATGTGGAGGAACAATCATAGGATTGACTGGAATAACAAAACACCAAAACTCCCAAGGAGGGCTCGATGCACAAAGCCACTAGATGCCCTAGGGCTTAAAACGTGAAATCGATGGAGAAAAGCAAACAACCAAAGGACGAAGGAAAATTCCTAGTCAAACAGGACTCCAACACACTCAGGTAGCTGAAAAACCAGGAAGAAAAACACTGACTAGACCCAGAGAGCTCAAAACTGAGAAAACCCTAGTGCCTCACAGGAGTGGCGCGACTGTGAGATTGAAACTGGCGCTAGAAAGCAATTGGCACGGGCAATACAAAAGCAACATGCGCCAATTGGCGACTGTCGAGCTAAAAAGCGCGCCAGCCGAGTTTCTCAGCCAAAAACAAAAAGAACTACTCCAAAAGCAGATCAATGATAACTAAGCAAACCAAGAAGCAAAAAACAACAAAAGAACCCAGCCCAGAAGGCTAATCAAGCAAGGAAAACCATGAAACAATCAAAACGAGACAACGAAACTAGATGATCCCCAGTGGAGTCACCAATTTGTTGAGGAGGTAAATCCCCTCTGCGGACAGAGGCGATCCCTACTAGACCAGCAGGGGTCTAGCAACAATCATCAAATACTACAACGCAAGTTCCTAATTGCGAATAAATAATCCAATGATGGAGGCCTACCTGGAGTCCAGTGCTATGATTCGTAGAAGGGATAGCGTTCTCGTTCCTCAGCCTCGGCAGATCACGATCCCCACAATCTCCGTGAATGGACACCTGCACATGCAAGAAACAACACGAATACAAGCATAAAATCCAGAATACGCAACTATATATCAGTCAGAAAGGATATAACTCATCATTATCATAAGTGACAAACAGAGTGGAACCATAACTGGTAATCATTCATTAATAAGCAATCGAAAGAGAGTACAACCAATGTTCTGAAGCTGCGGTCTCCTTCGGAAGGGTCTCCAGTCATTCACGTCTCACAAAGCTCGCTAGGGAAGGGACAAGCCTCTCTAGAGTCTCTCGACGATAGTCTCCTTGCTTGAGTCGGCCTTAAGGGAAAAATGAGGGCTCTTGCAGAATGAAGGCTCTTGGGAATTTGGAGATTCAAAGCTTAGGCACTTCAAGACTAGCTTGCAATGGCAATGGGCAAGCTTTTATAGAATGAGGAAGGGGAGTTGGGATCCCTACAATTGTGGGATTGGCCCTATCATCAAGGAAGCTTCCATGAGAGGTGGCAAACCACTTCCCTTCCATGGAACTTCCGGAGCCAAACCTCCCAACTCAAGATAGATAGAAGTTTCTGAGTTTGTTGAAACAAAACTTCTGCCTTTCTTATTTAAAAAACACTCCTTAAATTGGCTGGAGCGACTGCGACTCTGGGACAGAGCGCCAGTTGGCGCGGCCTCTTTGTAGGATTTTCCTCATTGGCGTGAGTGATGAACTGGATGCCCGCGCCAATGCAAAAAGGGATGTTTTTATGGTTTTTTGCAAGGAGATGTCTTTAGGGCAATTGAAGCTCATGTTTAGAGGAATGAAATGATAATGGTTTCAAGGCATGACATTTCTCACAGGTCACATAATGGGTCCCCCATTGTGCGGGATGGGGGAATGGTAGGGACGGTGAAAAATTACTGTGTAACAGCTTCTATCCACTTAGTGAAATAGTCTGTCGTAGTGAGAATCCATCTATGCTGGGCAAAAGATGGTGGATGGATTTCTGCTATGAAGTCAAGTCCCCACTATTGAAAAAGAGCTTCAACAGTGATAGGACGTAGAGGTAGGGGTAGCAGTTTTCTTTTTCCTTCAAAAAGTTGACATTTATGACAGGCTATGATCATCTTGTGCACATCATGGAAAAGAGTAGGCCAATAGAAACCAGCCCTCAAAATTTTTTTGCCTGTTGTCTTCCAGTATAAATGACTTCCCCACTCTCCTTCATGGAACTGGTAGTTAACCTTCTCTGCATCAAACTTAGGCAAACATTTAAGCAATACACCACTTTCATTTTCCAATAAAGACATCTATCTATAATGCAATAGTTTACAACTTTCAATTTAAGGAATCTTGCCTTCGTTTTTGTCAAACCAGGAGGTGTATTCAAATTAAGAAAAACATAAAAAATATCAACATACCAAGAGGAATTCATAAAATGGTCTTCAACAATGGGTGTTGAGATTTACTTTTGTTCATCCAAAGCATTAATCATATTAATATCAAGAACTTAAAAATTGGATTCAGCCATTAATCTAGCTAGACCTTGGCCTTTGATGAGCTTAGTGGGTTTTATCTTTAAATCATATTCAAGGATAACAACAATCCACTTACCTTTCTTACCATTTGGGTCCTGTGTGAGAATGTCTTTTACGACTAAATTTGGGATAAAGGCCGTTACACCATTTTTTGGTCATCTAACCCATTTTCGTTAGATGAACCCAAGTACACCATGTAAGACCAATTTTACCCCAAGTAAAATTGCTTTCACCACATTTTTTTACATTTCTTGGTCATATTTAACCCAAAACAAGGTAATCAATTAAATAAATAATTATTTATTTAATTATTTCCTAAGAATAAGTTATTTAAATCATTATTTAAATAATATTCTTAGTTAAATTTGACTAAATCACATATAAATAATTAAATAAACGATTATTTATTTAATTATATTCCCCTCATCTCCCTTAAAATAATAAATAAATCATTTATTTATTTGTTATTTATAAATAAAGGAATTGACCCAAGTCAAAAGCCCTTTTCCCTCCAACAAATATAATAAAATATTCCTAAAAGGTGATTCTAGAATTTGATTAATAATATTTTATTCATGCACCGAGTTCTAGAACACCCCAATATTTTGTTATAAATAGAAGGGTTTTCCCCATTCATTAGTCACCTCCATTGCATTGGATCACACTAGATCTACTCTTGGTCACCAATTTCATTTGTTTGCATTTTGAACTCCCATTGAGTTCCATGTTTGTTAGGGTTTTCCACATTAACCAAAGAGAGGAATTTTATATCTGAAACACTGAGGACTTCCAAGAACCCATCCCACTGAGGAGAACTAGAAAACACCTTTCTTGTTTTCCTCTCAGGTGCCCCACTCTTTAATATAATATAAGATTATTTTTATACATTGTTCTTGTCTTGTCCATTGGATGCACGGAGCCATTTTATATTTTATCTGCTTAATATCTTTTATGCTTAGATCTAATTGTATGCAGCAAACTTAAAGATATTTTGTAGCCATACTTGATGTTAGGGCTACTTGATATGCATAGCTAAAGTGATCTTTTACGACGAAAGAATCATACTAACAATTGGCGACTCCACACGGGTTTTCTTTTGCGACCACTGTCATTTTCTATCTTCCTGCATATCCAACTGTTTCAGACCCTAGTTTTTCTCTTCCATTTTTTATTTTTACCCATTTTTATGCTAGTTTTCCCCTATAAAACCCTCAAACATTCAAATTTCTAACTTCCATGTGTTTTTGGCCTTTTTACGCAGGTGACCGACATCAGCCGCTGCTGAGACGACAAAAATTTCTGAAATCTGCCGCCGGCAGACCTGGATCTGCAAGTCGCACTTATCGGCCCAAAAAGTGCAACTTGGCCTTGAGGTCGCACTTTTCTGCCCTAAATCTACAACTTGGCCTGAAAACAGGCCCAAATCCGCGACCTGCAATTTTTTCTGCAATCTGCCAGCACTTTTTCTGGGTTTCACTGAAGCTTCTGTAAGGGTTTTCCAGCCTCAGTCTCCACCTGTTTAGACCTGTTGTTGATCTATTTCACTCACCTAAGTGGAAATATTGCCCCTTAAGGCTTCAGTTCCCTCCACTTTTGTGGGAGAGTTTGTTGTTGTTTTCATATGTCTGAATTTCCAGAAGTTTCAGCCTTATTTCAGATCTGATACCTCCTGTTCAGATCCTCACAGGTCAGCTTTTCTTCCCTTTCTATACACTGCCTTTCACTTTGTTTGGGTTCATCTCTAGGGTCACCCCTTTGACCCCCTCTTTTTAGCGGATCTCCTATTTTCTAGCAGCAACCTTGCCCCTGCCTCTTTGCTGCTTTCTACACCACTTTCCAGCAGATTTCTCCATTAGATCCCAGTCTCCCTGGACCTTCGATCTATTGGTCTCTTGTTAGCGTGCTCTGCCCCTTCTAGACTAGTTTTGAGAAACCCGCCTTCTTGGGTTCAATTGCTGCCATTTTAGTTGCTAATTTTCTATTCTTTCAGTCTTATTTACTGCAGATTGCTTTTCCATTCTATAGCACACTTTTTCTTTTACGCTCAAAATGTCTGGGTTTAATCAATTAAAATTAACACACGCCACACACTGACCCTAAGTGAAGAAGACCTTGGTTAACAGTGCTTGGCAAAGACTCTAAAATTAATCGACACTGCACCTCCTTGCCCTTGTCGCGTCTTGCTTTTGTACCTTGTTGCCATGGTTGGTCCTTCTTCTCCCCGTCATCATTGCGCCTCCAAGGCATTTATCCCGGCGACTTCTTGGCCTTCACCCTAAGTTTCCAGTTGGTCGAATTCATCCTTCCTGTCGTCATCGAGTAAGTCCTCCCCCGAGTCTGCACTCTGACTCTTCCTTTGATTGTTCGAGTTCTCCCCGTCCTTCTAGTTCTCCCCCCTTTACCTCCACCATGTCTAGTTCTGGACCTAGCCCTAACCCCCATTCTACTGCTGGGTCCGCTTCCAGTGGAACCAGTACGGGACCTACCTCGACGACCCCATTACTTCCGTATATGGCCGGCCTCAGTCTCCCCGACTTCAATCAGCTTATCAATGATCCTATCCACCACGATGTTAGTTGGCCTGCTATGCCAACCAAGCTCCCCTCTGACACTCCTAAGTTCGAAGGCCTTGTTAGTGAAGATCCCTCCAATCATATCCGATCTTTCCACATGTGGTGCTCCTCTAATTCCATCACCGATGACTCCATTTGTCTTCGTTTATTCGAATGCACCCTTACTAGCGAAGCGTTCAAATGGTATGTTGATCAAGCCACCTCTTCCCATAACACTTTTGCAACCATTGCCCAAGACTTTTTGTCTTATTTCCAGCTCCCTCTCCGATACAACACTGGCACTGAACTATTGACCTCCTTTCATCAATCCTCTTCAACGCGTCTCTCCGCTCATGTCCAGGAGTGGCGTCGACAACGAAGCTTATGCCGTTCTCCCCCCTTTGAAGATCGAGTTTACATAGATTGGTTCCTTCGCTCTCTCTTACCTCCCATTGGCAAAGATGTCACCTCCCATTTCCCCCACACCGAAGAAGCCGCCCTTCAAATCGCCTTAAAATATGACCTTATCTATGCCCAGTCTGGTTATGTTTATACTGTCCTTCCTGATCTCCCCAAGCTCGAGGGCACTCACACCTCCGGGACCTCTCACTCTGCCGACGGTATCATCAGAGCCATGTCTCATACCTCCGCTCAACCTCTTATGCCCTATGGTTTTCCTCCCGGCGGGGCCAGCACCTCCAGCACCTTTCCCCATCTCGGTACCATGTATCCAGGATTTGGCATGCCTCCCCCTTTTACCCACTTTCCTGCTTACCTCAATTTTGCCCATTCTCACCCTTACCCTTATCCGCAGCCTGGTGTCCCAGCTCCTCCAGCATTTGGACCTCTCACTCCCTTGCCTCCTCCACCCCCACAGCCACACTTACTTCCCCCTCCAGGGCACGTATTTGCGCAGCCAGGTGCCACTCCTCCTCTTCCTTCGCAACGAAAGAGGAAAGGCACTCCCTCCGCTTCTGATAATCATCGACCCAATCCTTCCAGTCTTGATTCTAACACTGCTAACCAGCCTCAGAGCTCTCAGCCCAAGCAAGATAGGCCACTTCGCACCAATAAGCCTTGTTCATGTTGCAGTTTTACGGTCATTACACTCACGATTGTCCCCGGTTACCACAAATGCAGCACATGTGGGAGCCTCAGGCCACTGTGCAGGGAAAACACTCTTCTCCTTCTATCCATTCCCATACGGCTACCTCTCAACCCACTATGTTTCCCGATCCTTTCCCTCAACAAGGACTCGTGGCCACCCAGTCACCTCATGGCCCTGAACCCACTCAACCTTCTCCTTCTGGTTCCTCTGATTACCAGATCCTCATGATGGCCTTAGACCAAACTCTCACCGCCAATCCTTCCCTTCAAACTCGGTCTCCCGTTCCTTCTACCCCTGAGTTCCCATCCTCTGGCCCTACTAAGCCTCTATCGACACCCAATGGTCCCTTGCCAATTCCTCCACACAACGCCAAGATTCATACCCAAATTCCTCAGGGCCCATTATGCCGAAATGCTACCTCTGATTAGATTGCCCTGGATGTTGTCAACCCTACCAATGACTAGTTAATTGTTTTCGATCCCCGTCAACTTGACCATCCCCCTCTTGCTGCATCTGTTTCTTTCCAAATCTCAGTCCAAATCCAAAATTCCATTGTTTCTCGATGCGTCATTGATGAGGGGGCATCTACCTGTGTCATGTCCACTTCGA
This sequence comes from Pinus albicaulis, assembly GCA_034641835.2. NCBI lineage: Eukaryota > Viridiplantae > Streptophyta > Pinopsida > Pinales > Pinaceae > Pinus > Pinus albicaulis. The sequence continues at coordinate 527,098,884 of CM076572.1, read as the reverse complement.
TTTAGCAAAAACTCGGATCTCCTGCGTTGGCCCCTTCCACAATCACCCTTCGTGCGTGGGATGGCCATGCTTCCTAGCCCGTCGGCCTCTTCCATCGCTGTCATATTACTCTTGCAGGAAAAAATGTGTGTGTCGACATTGAAGTGATCGACACCCCTCTCAACTACAACATCCTCTTGGGGGCGTAGTTACACCTATGCCATGTCTGTCGTCCCATCTGCAGTTTACCGCAAGATGTTCTTCCCACATAACGGCAAAATTGTCACCATCGACCAGTTATCGTATCGTACCCCTACATCTCAGATATACCATGAGCCCTGTATTTCCACCGCTAGTACGTCTTGGCCCAGTGTCTCTCCCGGCCTCTATAAAGACTCCTCCTTGCTCGACACCTTTCTTGACTCACCTACCCTCTCTGACCCTAGCCTGGAAAGCGTTTGCATGATGCAATCATCTTGGGCTGACCTTACACAACCCACTTTGGATAGTCAACAACCTCAAATTTCCCCAAATTCTCTGGCTCCTAGCCCTTTGCCCCCGCTAGCCAATATTTTTCCTTCAAAATATCCCCTCCCTATTGGATCAATTCCGCCCGATTTCAATCCCCTCGGCCCCGTCCCTCCTGGCCACTTTCCTGCTGGTTAGATTCCTTTCCTCACTCCCCCTCCTAGAGCTTCTTCCGTCCCTATATTGGCTACCCTCTCCCTACCCAAGTTGACTTTGGGTATACCTATCTAGTATCTAAGCCCCCCTGCCCCTACCTTGCCTGGTCAACCCAAGCCGTATCTTTCTTTGACTCCAGTTCAACCAATACCCATGACCTCTTCCGCTGCTCCAACATCTCAGTCTCCTCACCCAACACCTCCTCCTGTTACAACCATGTCCAGTAACAATAGAAAATCTTGCAGGGGGGCACCGAAGGACATGGTAGTGTTGACAACGTCCACCCCTCCTCGCCTTCCAAAACATCCCATCCAGTGCGCCTTGTGCGACGTTATCGGCCATGCCACCCATACCTGTCCTGAATTACCACACCTCAAAACCGTGGTCAATGAAACATTTCCAGGATTTGATATTCCCACGGTCCAGGTCACCCTCCCTGGTTCCCTTCCCAAACTTAAAAACTTGCGCACCAATCACCCTTGTTCTTTATGCGACTTCCATGGGCATTATACCCACCTTTTCCCCCGTCTTGACAAGTATCATGCTTCTTTGGCCGCTTACCACCAATTCAAAGCCGCACTTGCCCATCCTCCTTTTTTAACCCCCGACCATGCGTCCACCCCCATTACCATTTCTCATCTTAATACTGACATGACCGAACCTTCCGCCACTATTTCCTACCTTGCCTCATCACCGCGTTCCCCGGCATCCAACCCCTTAGCCCCATCCCCCATTGTTTCGCCTACCCACTCATCTATTGACCCCGCTGTCACTTCTCATATCGACACAAACATAAGCCTTTCCCCTCAACATCAGATATCTCACATTTCTACCTCTTCGGGTCATCCTATGTCATCCACTATTCCCCTCTTCCAATCCGATGAAGACATCATGGAAGCCATGACCGAACCTGACTTTCCATGGGACGATATGCACCATCATGCATACTTCCTACCAAATCAATCACATGACCAATATGCTCTCAAATCCAAAGACTTCATTCCCAATAAAATCGATTGGTTCAAAAACCCCATCCCTGCCCCTCACGCTTTTGAAGAAGGAAATATGGCTAACATTTCCCCTACCATCAAAATAGACATTTCTGTCAAACCAGGTATCGAAGAACACATCACCATGGGTGCCCACTGCACTTCGGAAGAAATTGAAGCCTACACCAAACTCTTCAAAGAATTCCATGATGTTTTCGCCTGGTCCTACTCAGAAATGCCAGGACTCAATCCGGCCATTGTCGAAAACCACATCGATACATGGCCTGACGCCAATCCAGTCCATCAAAATTTAAGACCCATTCATCCATCTAGACGTGAAGCCATCAAAGTTGAAATCAATAAGCTCTAGCAGGCTGGTTTTATTTACCCCATTGAATACACCACTTGGGTGTCCAACCTAGTTCCTATTCTCAAAAAACAAGGCACCATTCGTGTTTGCACTGGCTTTCACGATCTGAACAAAGCTTGTCCCAAAGACAACTTCCCCACACCATTTATTGACCAAATCATTGATGAGTGTGCGGGGAACGAGGTCTTATCCTTTATGGATGGCTTCTCAGGATACAACCAAATCGTTATCCGTCGTGCTGATCAACTTAAAACTGCGTTCATTAGTCCGTGGGGCACTTTTGCATACCCATTCATGCCATTTGGTCTTAAAATCACTGGTGCCACTTTTCAACGAGCCATGTCTTATTGTTTCCATGACTTAGCTCATATTATCCTCGCCTATTTAGACGACCTTATTGTGCATTCTAAACATCAGGCACAACACCTCCATGATCTACGTACCATTTTCCTCCGTTGTCACAAGTATAACATCTGTCTTAACCCTTTGAAATGTGTCTTCTGTGTTCCTACCGGTCGTCTCCTCGGCTTCATCGTATCTAAAGACGGGATAACTCTTGACGCTTTGAAAGTTCAAGCCATTCTTGAACAACCTATCCCTCGAACCTTACGACAACTCCAAAGCCTCCAAGGAAAAGCTAATTTTCTTCGCCGATTCGTTCCAGACTATGCGACCACCGCGCATGGTTTCCTTCGAATTCTTCACTCCCACACTTCTTTTGTCTGGGATACCTACGCTCAACAATATTTTGATGCCCTCAAACATGCTCTCACCTCTGCCCCCTTGATCTGTCATCCTGAATTTGACCGAGATTTCATCCTTTACATCTCCGCTTCCACCCATTCGGTTGCTGGTGTCCTTATTCAGGAAGATGATAACGGCCTCGAGCATGTGATCTATTATGTCAGTAAAAACCTTGTTGGCCCACCTGTGTCCTACTCACATGAAGAAAAGTTAGCACTAGCTGTTGTGTTCTCGGTCCAAAAACTGCGTCATTATATCCTCCTACATTCCACCAAGGTTGTGACTGATTCCAACCCCATGGCTTTCCTGTTCAGTTGACGCATCCTCAGTGGGAAGTACACTCGTTGGGTCGTTATTCTCCAAGAATTTGACCTTGAATTTGTCACCCCAAAAAGTAAGAAAGGTTTAGCCCTCGCTGAACTCATTTCCGATTTGCCTACCGGGACGCAAGAAACTCCTATTAATGATGCTCTTCCCAATGAACATTTATTTTCCATCACCACTGATGATCCTTGGTACGGTGATATCCTTAATTACCTACGAACCCAAAAATTTTCCCTTCATCTTTATTGTGCTGCCCGACGACTCATCTGAAACCAAGCCTCTCGCTACCTCCTAATAGGCGACGACCTTTATCTTCGTGGAGTAGATACTGTCCTTCGTCGCTGCCTCACACACGCTGAAGCTGAAGAAATCCTCAACGCCTGCCATAGCGGTGCTTGTGGGGGCCACCTTTCCAGCCTTGCCACCACCAAAAAAATCATGCACGCTGGGTATTTTTGGCCTTCTCTCTTCAGTGATTGCATTGAAGTAGTCAAACACTATTCCAATTGCCAACATTTCGCCCTCAAGGCGCGAGCTCCTCCCACTCCCCTCCATCCTGTCATCACAGCTGGCCCTTTTTTCAAATGGGCCATTGACTTTATGGAATGTCGACCTCCCTCCACCAGTAACCATAAATACATCATCGTGGCAGTTGACTATTTCACCAAATGGGCTGAAGCTATGCCAACATTCAACAATACGGCAGCCACCGCAACCGTCTTTTTCTTTAACCATGTCATCACTCGATTCAGAGTTCCAAAACAATTAGTCTCTGACCATGGCCGACATTTCGAAGATGAGATCTGGCATGATCTATCCTCACTCTTGGGTTTTGAGCACCAATATTCATCTTCCTATTACCCCCAAGGTAATGGCCAAGTTGAAGCAGTAAACAAAATTCTTAAGACCATGCTTCAAAGAACGGTGAATAAGCACAAAAATAATTGGAACCTTATGCTCTTCCCTGCTTTGTGGGCTTATCAGACTTCGGTTAAAACCGCCACTGGTTTCACTCCTTTCCACCTTGTCTTCGGTGAGGAGGCAGTCCTACCAATCGAGTGTGAAATCCCTTCCCTTCACCTGGCCATTGAACTCCTCCCTGATACCCAACCTCTAGAACAACGACTTATCATGCTCGAGCACGCCTCTGAAGACCGTCGTGTTGCATTGCAAACTCTTGAAGCAGCCAAAAAGCACACCAAAGCTCAGTATGACAGAAAAGTACACCCTCGCCAATTTCACGAAGGTGACCTTGTTCTAGTCTATGACCAGGCCCATGATACCCTTGGTCATGGGAAGTTCGACTCACTATGGCTCGGTCCTTACATTATCAATAAAGACCTTGGGAAGGGGGCCTATCTTTTAGAGGAATTTGAAGGCCACCTCCTTCCTAATCCTTGCAATGCACTCTATCTCAAGAAATATTACCCCTAGCATTTCCAGCTCGAAATGCACGTTTTATTTTCTTGTAGATAGCCAGCATATATTTGTTTTCACATTTCGCTACTTCACCAGGACACCTGCTGTCCATGAAGTCTTCCCTCACATCCCCTTAAAATCGTATTTTCTCACTTACCCCACAGTTCAGTGGGGGGCACCACTTTTCCCACACACTCATCTCCGTTCATGATAATCTCTGTCATGAGTTACCAGTTTTTACTCATGATTTTTATGGTCCCCATTGGCACCATCCCTCATTTCATCATCATTCTTAGTTACATCTATGCGTCGCTCCACTATTTTCTCCCATGCCTTAATTGATACTCCCTTACTACCTCACCTATGGCGAACCTACCTCTATCGACATCAGCCCATTTACTCCAGAAGTCAAGTCTAGGGGGTGCAGTGTACCTTGGTTCGAGCTCTTTTCAACCCGATCGCGATCTACACACTTGATGGTTCAGTGATTCCGCAACAGCTATTGGTGATACCCAGGTGTGTGTGAGATGTCTCAGCCCTCATGAGGGGGTGGCCCTGCAGGTAGCCCCCCACATACCCGGATGACTTCTTCATTCCAGCCCTTGATGGAGCTCCTCTCCTTTGATGATATCGGCCTTAGTCGCTTGCAGCACCTCTTCGATTTACACGTGTCGGTCCGATTTCGCGAGCCCTTCCCCATGTGTAGGGGGCATTTGGGTGTATTTGTATCTCATTTACTACAAAACTATTGTATAAGTCCTGACGATTATTCCAGGCATAGCATGTATGTGGGATTCATCCTTCTTGTTTTCTGGCTCATGTTTAGGCTAGCACTAGCTTTACTATTGCGTTTCGTGGTTTTCCGGGTGCCTTATCCTTTGTACTATTGTCTTGGCAGGCATAGGTATGCCTTCCCCGCCGCCTTTCACATTGGTACCACATCATACACTTGAAACTTGTTGCACCTATAAGTCTCGTCTCCTCTGGGTCTAGTCCTCCACCACTTTAGATTACCTTACATTCCTCTCTTTCATTTCTATATTACTGGCTAATGCTTAAGTTCTTACAACGTACTTCGGTCATACGATTTTCTCCTAACACTCGTACATTGGGGGGCAATCTGTTATACCATTTTTTGGTCATCTAACCCATTTTCATTAGATGAACCCAAGTACACCATGTAAGACCAATTTTACCCCAAGTAAAATTGCTTTCACCACATTTGTTTATGTTTCTTGGTCATATTTACCCAAAACAAGGTAATCAATTAAATAAATCATTATTTATTTAATTATTTCCTAAGAATAAGTTATTTAAATCATTATTTAAATAATATTCTTAGTTAAATTTGACTAAATCACATATAAATAATTAAATAAACCATTATTTATTTAATTATATTCCCCTCATCTCCCTTAAAATAATAAATAAATCATTTATTTATTTGTTATTTATAAATAAAGAAATTGACCCAAGTCAAAAGCCCTTTTCCCTCCAACAAATATAATAAAATATTCCTAAAGGGTGATTCTAGAATTTGATTAATAATATTTTATTCATGCACCGAGTTCTAGAACACCCCAATATTTTGTTATAAATAGGAGGGTTTTCCCCGTTCATTAACCACCTCCATTGCATTAGATCACACTAGATCTACTATTGGTCACCAATTTCATTTGTTTGCATTTTGAACTCCCATTGAGTTCCATGTTTGTTAGGGTTTTCCACATTAACCAAAGAGAGGAATTTTAGATCTGAAACACTGAGGACTTCCAATAACCCATCCCACTGAGGAGAACTGGAAAACACCTTTCTTGTTTTCCTCTCAGGTGCCCATTCTTTAATATAATATAAGATTCTTTTTATACATTGTTCTTGTCTTGTCCATTGGATGCATGGAGCCATTTTATATTTTATCTGCTTAATATCTTTTATGCTTAGATCTAATTGTATGCATCAAAATTAAAGATATTTTGCATCCATACTGGATGTTAGGGCTACTTGATATGCATAGCTAAAGTGATATTTTACGACGAAAGAATCATACTAACAAAGGCAATGACATGTGAGTGAAGAATGTATACCCTAAAGTATTTCAATGATTTAATCAAAGCAAAAGCTTGCTTCTCCATGATGTTATACTTAAAAGGGGCATCCCTCAATGCTTTACTAAAGAATGAAATAGGCTGCTCTTGTCCTTGTGGATTTTTCTGTAGAAAGACAATAGCTCTGGTATGTTCTGATGCAAATGAAAAAATATAAAAATCCTTCGAAAAGTCGGGACTTATTACAACCGCTGTTTTGGTTAATGCTTGTTTCACCAGCTCAAATGATTTCTTTGCTTCCAAGGTCCACTTTACCCCTTGCTCGTCTTTTAAAATGTTTGTGATATTCCTAACGAGCTCAGCCAGGTTGGGAATGAACCTTCTCAAAAATTTAATCTTTCCAATGAATTATTGGAACTCCTTAATGTTCTCAGGATGAGAGATTTGCAATATGGCCTCAATCCTCTTTGGATCTATCTTAATACCCTCTTCTGAAATAATGTGCCCAATAATTTTACCTTCTTGGAGACCAAATATTGTCTTCTTAGGGTTTAAGGATATTCCAAACTTTCTGCATTTCTCAAAAAAATTTCTTAAGTGTGCTAAGTGCTCTTCATCTGTCTTTGAAAACACAGTGACATCATCAAGGTATATAATGATGAAGTAGCCCAGTTCCTTCAAGAATGCTATGTCCATGGCTCTTTGAAAAGTTTCTCCAACATTCATTAGACCAAAAGGCATTTTCACATACATGAAAGTGCCCCATGGTGTAGTAAATGTTGTCTTTAATTGATCAGCAAGGTGAACTAAGATCTGATTATACCCTGAATAGCCATCTAGCAACGAAATTCTTCTAGACCCTACCACCCTTTGTAAAATATGATCCATCTTGGGTAAAGGGTAGTTGTCTTTCAATGAAGCTTTTTTTAAGTCTCTAAAGTCTATGCAAAGCTTGATCTCTCCAGTTTTCTTCCTAAATGACACCAGATTAGATACCCACTCATAATATCTAATAGGGACAATAATACCAGCATCGTACAATTTCATGATCTCCTTCTGAACCAAAGGCAATTGAAGAAGGTTTATTCTGCACAATTTCTGTTTGAATGGTTTTTGGTTTTCTTTGAGGGGGATTTTGTGCTGTATTATTTTAGTGTCATAGGATTTAAGATCTTCGTAACCCCACGCAAAAACATCAGAAAATTCCTTAAACATCTCTATGTATTTGAGTTTAATATGAGCTGGTAAAGTTTTAGACAGTTTAATCATTTTCGGTTTAATTTCACTGCCTATATTGCACTCTTCCACTTTAGTCTCTATAGGTTCTATTTTTGGCTTCCTGACCACATCGTTAAAATCAAACAACTCTTCTAAAGGTGCCAGACCGCTTGGCAAACTTTCGTCTTTAGAGTGCAGAGTTTCTAACTCCTCTGTTTCTAACTCTGCAGTCATTTCTGTTTTGTTTTTAAGTTTTCCAGTCAGAAGATTAAAATTGACAAGCTCAGGAGACGGTTCTTCTTCACCAAGAAAATTTTCTTCACTGTAGTCTGTATCATAATCTGAGTCCGAACTGTGTAGTTCGAATTCATTTCTGAATTGCATGAAGTCTTCTATTTGTTTGTCTTCATCAAATACCTGCCAATAATTTTTGTTATCAGGCACAGCTGTTCGAAATTTTATCTGAGTTGTGCAGTCTTTGGTTTCATATGGAATTAAGCATGTTCTAGCTGCAAAGGCTAAATTGTGGGCTGCAATATTTCTTTTTCTTGGGACAAAAAATAGTTTGGACTCCTCGAATGTTTTCAAAAGTTCCATGACATCATTTCAGTAGGCTCTAAGTCTGGGATGATTTGCATTATACTCTCCATTGACTTGCCTAATGACTAACTATGAATCCCCATACACATTAATTCTTGTGGCTCCTAACTTTTTCAATAGATGTAAGCCTAAGAGAAGGGATTCATATTCTGCTATGTTATTGGAACACTGAAAGTTTATTTTGTAGGAAATTCTTTCTGTGTGTTTGTTTTCGGTGTTGGAAACCCAGACACCTACATTAGCGTTAGTTTTAGTGCATGACCCATCAAAATACATACTCCACAGAGGACTGTTTTTGGTTTCATCCTAGTTACTGTCCTCTTCAACTAATGTGCTCCAGGGTCGTTGTGGGATCTCAGCACTTAGTTGAATTTGTTTCAAATCCTCATGTTTTTCACTGTGTTGAAGGTTGTTCTCTTGATTTTCAAGGTTTAAGAGCAATGGACTTATGACCTGTAGCTCAAGACCTTTGTTTGTTTTTATAACATTTTCAAAAGCAGCAAACTGCTTTAACACTTCAACATTGTGTTCGTCTTCCTCCCTATTGGCCATTAATCCTATTAAAGTGACTTGTTCACTAGGTGTTTCATCATTAAACATAATAAAAGAATCAAGGCCTATATTTACAAAATACAGAGGAGAATTTTGTGGTCGGTCTTGACTTGTAACTGTGTATTTCATATGGGACTCCCTGTAAAGTCTTGTGTTCTGATTGAAACAGGGATAGTCACATAGGTCATGTCCATTTTCATAGTCCCCTGTAACTTAGCCCCCCAAGATCTTGATAATAGTATTCCATATTTTGGGGGCACATCAGCCACAAAAATATCCATTACTAAACATTTGGCTGGAATTTGGGCTAAGTTAACGCAGAGGTCTTTGATCAATCCTAAATATTTTACTCTGCTTGAATCAAAGGAGAAAAGTTCTTTGTAAGGTCTGGTGGTTTCTATACCTAGGCTCTCCATTACAAATTTTGGCATTAAATTGTGAGAAGCTCCTGAGTCATGCATATTGTTGTGCAAGATCTTGTCATGAACGTTCAAACTTACATAAAAGGTAGGAACAGGTCCTTCTTGATATCTACCTTCAATATTTGGGCCAAAAATAAGCTCTGGCTGGTCATTATAAAGATTGAGTGTATCCTCATTTTCCTCTATATTTAAAGCCTTCAAAATTTGGGTCCTATATACATTCTGGGCAGCTAACTCAGTGAGGGGAACGGAGATTTTAATCTTTGAAATTTCTTGCTGTAGGCTGAAAGGGATTTGGTTCTTTGAAGAACCTGTCTCAGCCCTACTAGCTGCTAGTCTATTAGCAACATCAACTTGCTGATTTGTTTTATTTACATTTGAAAAAATGGTTTTAACAGGAGTACTAGCCGAAGTGTTAGTACTACTAATGTCTGCACTCTGTTTCTAATTGTTTTGAGTGCATTTCTCTCTACCTTTATCAGAATTTACAGTCATTGTTTTGTCCTTCTATTTGAAAACTTTGGGCTTGATTGTAGTGTTGTTATGTGAAGGTTTTTTAGAGGTTTTGGTGTTGGGAGTTTGCTGACTAGTTTTAATTCTAAGGTCATATTCTTTTTTAGACTCTATGACAACATTTTCCATTTCTTGATAATAACTTTCATCATCATCTCTTTTGTCATCATAAGGTGTGTATAGACCTTGTCTTCTATCATAATGAACTTCAATGTCATCATCATCTACCCCTAGCATGTTGATATCATCTTCCTCTATTATCTCATCTGTTTCCTCAACCTCACTTTCATAATTTTGATGAAAGGGAGGAGTGATCTATTGATCATCTTCCCTAGGTCTGTTTGGAGGTTGGTTCCTTCTAAAATTATGATTCTAGTTCTAGTTTCTTTTTTGAGGAGCAGTTTGGTTTTGACTAGCTTGTGCTCTCTCAAGGATGCTCATTTTCTTCATCATCTCCTCCATCATTCTCTCCATCTTTGAATTCGAAGTAGAGGGTGTAGATTCCTCTCTAAAATATACTCTCTTTTCATTTTTCATTCTTGCTCTCTTCTCCATCAAGTTGACTTCAACAGAAAGACCACCCTTTTGCATCTCTTCGAGAGTTGTAGGATCTCTTTCCCTCAGCTGATAGGCCATCTTAGGGTCAAACCCTTCAGGAAAATTGTTTAAAACTGAGCCTTGTGGAGGTTTTAGATCTGGGGAAAGTGCATTATATACACTGTTAAATCTGGTACAATAAGCTTGCACACTTTCCCCTATGTTTCTATGGAGGTTATTGTAATAAAAAAGGACATGGAAAAGATTCTTCTTTACTTCCCATTTTTTTAAGAATGTCTTGTGGAAAGCTTGGAGATCATTGATACTATGGGGGGTTAAGCCTTTAAACCATTTTCTTACTTCTCCCCCTAGACTCTGAGCAAATAATCTAAGTTTGACAGAATCATCATCAATTTCATTTCTGTCGAAGTAGTCATTCATCTTATCCACGTGTTGTGATGCGCTGTAGCATTGCTAGCATCATATAATGGAATTTTGGACTGATAGTCTCGTGGAAGATTTACTAATAGTACAGGAAGGACTAAGGGAGCATACCATGCAGCCATAATATGTGGTGGGGGTGGATTAACAAGAGGAAAAGTGGGTTGGAATGGAGTGGTTTGAACAATGGATGTGGGGTGAGCAGAAGTGGATGGACCAGGAGTAGATTGTTGAGATGATATTGGATGGGAGACACCTAGGTTGTGAAGGAAATGTAAATCAGGAGGTGTTGTTTCTCTACTACCAGGATGTTCACTTGTTTCAAGAGATGAGAGTGAAGAATCAGAATGTAACTGATCTAAATCACTAAGAGACCTAGTTCTAAAGGGATTTACTAAGTCAACTTGTGATTGTTGTAGAGCTGAAATATTTTCAGAGATTGAATTAGCTCTCAAGGGTGATCTGATAATAGTTGATGATTTTATCTCAGGAGACTTCCTAAGGATATTTTCTGGATTATCAACTATTTCAGGTGGATCAAGGTCAGGATAAGCTCTAGTATGAATCTTTCTAGGAGCCACTATGCTGTGCTTTTCAGACCCAAATAAACAAGAAAAGTTCAACCACGTATGACAATATTTGAGAGGTTAACTAATCTGTTTACAAATTTTTTAATCCTACAGCCCTCTAGCTGAGTTTGAATGATATTACAATGATGAGGGTTCTTCCCAGTGGAGTCTTAAGGTCTGCTCAGGATTTTGGAGTCGCCAAGTGGAGTTTTTTAGCTCTTTTCAGAGGTAAAAGGTTTTATGGTCCACCACCATTTTTATTGGATACCAATCAAAGTTATTTTTCAGTTGTGTGGTTTCTAAGAATGTACTAACTCTGTTTCAAAAATTAGCTACTGTTATGAGACAAAGACAGTCTATTCTTATGGCTAAGCCAACTGATCTTTCAAGATTAGATAAGGACTCATGAGAATCCTATGGTTTTCCTAGTTTGTCACTGATTCAAACAAGTTTCATCATGATTACCATTTCTTGGTAGTGCTTGAAAAGGCTGATTTTCACTCACAAGGTTTATATGAAATTTTTAAGGGAACCTAAGGTGAAAATTCTATTCGATCCCCAATGGAGTCGCCAGAAATGTTAGTTCCTTGTAATCAGCAATATTGGCAAAGTCCGATCGCAGGGAGAAACATCGTTTCAACCACTTTGGGATTATAGGATCTAGCCCTCCTGAATCTGGAGAGGGATTTCTCCAATAAGTGCAAAGATGGATTTGTCTTTGAATTTTTAGGTAATGATATTAGGCTAGTTATGAAGGCCAAGGGTTTTCTTTGTTTCTGGATGGTTGAGCATGATTACTATCTGAGGTGGAGAGTTCTAACACAAAGAGTTTCAAAGGCGTGAAGTTGCAAGCAAATAGAACAAGATTTGGCTAGGACGGTAGATAACTACAGGTTTTTGTCCATAGGCTATGGAGTCATAATAGGGTTTAATTGGAATAGCAAGAGGCAAGAGTGGTCCATGGGACAAGTTATCTATGTCTAAGGATCTCTTTAAAGTTTGATTTATGGAATGAAATGATACAACAAGAAGGAGAAAGAAACAGATGAAGAACAAAGAGCAGTCTAGGATCTGGTAAGTACTTTTAAAATAGCTAGCCTTTGACACACACTTAAGGAAAAGATGAAAGAAAAATAGGATCTGGTAAGTACTTCTAAACTAGCCAACCTTTGATACATTTTCGATAGAAAACATATAAAAACAAAGGGAAACTTGAAGGCAACTGTTGGAGTAGAAACTAGCGGGCCGGGCTCACCACAAATCCTCTCCTAGCTCTGCTTTACTTGGTTACTTTCAAGACAATCACGAAGATAACATAGAATGGCCTAATATCTGGTAAGTACTTTTAAACTAGCCAGCTTTTAACACATTCCAAGGGAAACATTCAGACAATTTTGGAGATAAAACTAGGACCAGGGCTCACCATATCTTCCTCAGTTCATCTTCACTTAACATATACTGAAAATAACATTTAAGAATAACATTCAGCTAAGACCATAAGAAAAGGGAACACCAAGATTCCTATGCTTAAACTGAATTAAATCATTCCTAAATAACAAAGGTTAGAAGAAAACATGAAGATAAATATTTTCAGTCGAAGAAGGGTACTGATATACAGTAGGTTCTAACTCCATGCATGTTGTTCTTTATAAAAGAAGATGAAACACACTGAAAACAGAAATAAAATAAAAAGTTATAATGAGAAAAACATCACCGTCAACATAGACCAGGATCTCATAAATCAGCTTGTATTGATGCTCCAAACCAGTTACAGCTTTAAGTCCAATGCTTTAGTTTAGCAATCATCTACACATCTCAGTCTAACTTATCCATCACAGCCAGAGCTCCAAGAGCTAGTTAACACTATTTACAGATAGAAGTCTCAAGCTCAATTACATTTCAATGTTCAGTAACTACATCAACCAACCCCTCACTCATCTTCAGCAGCGATATTTATAGAAGAATGAGGAGGTGAGATCTGATAAAAGATTTCTAAAGAAAATTAATACAGACTTAAAGGTTCCTCAGCCCTTGTGGGGCTCGATGAAACAACTTACATAGGTGTCCTCTGTATTAAATGATTTACATAAAGATTTAAGTTCAGTGGGAGCTTTTTTTGACCTTTGAGGCCTGTGTGATGTCAAAGTAACTCTGCTCATATTTTTTCATGAAGCTTGTTTGTAGAATTTACTCTCTGGCTGCGTTATGAGGCAGATATCTGGTCCTAATCAATAACTCTGGCCTTGGATATAAATTCTTTGAGGCACAGGTGGCATCGTGGTAGCTAGAGGGATCAATTTTCCTCAGATGTGGCAGTGGAGGCTTTCTGGCTGATGAACCTTTATGATTTTCCTTCAAACTGTGTTTTAATTGGGGATTTCGCTTTTGATAAACCATCTTAGACGTAATCCCCAAAGACCTATCTTTAATCTTCTTTTCTGATATATTTTTTCTTCGGCACTAATACTCTCTGATTGTGCTTGATTCATTGTGTTTTGCTGGTGTTCCAGGGCTGCGCAGAGATGATATGGCATCAATGCCTCATGAATGATTGATGAAACATGGAGATTATTCCTGTGCATGGTTTCCTCTGGTGAATCGAAGGCGGGAGGATCGTCACCCTCTGCCTTTGAATTTCCTTCAGATATAGCGGAAAAAACGTTTAAACCCTGCACAATACAAAAAAACATTAGGAAATCTTGAATGTATAGTTTATATTGCTTCAAAGGACATGTGGAGTGAGTGGGGCCGTTGGGTGGCATCATCCAATGGTCGAGATTGATTAGAGGAGATCAGAGGGGAACAAAAAAGGAATTTAGAATCGGAGTCGTCGATCACACAGAGATCGACGGTCGAGAGCAAAGGCAAAAAGTCAAAGCGGGGGAATCAGGGTGATGAATTGTGGGCCATCGATCTACAGATCAGATCGACGCTGGAGATGCTTTAATGACCACACCATATTCTGGTTAACTTTCGAACTTCTTTGGTGAGTGATCACCATTTGATGAGCAGCCTCAGATCGGACGGTGGACGTCTATATCACACTAGGTCCACGTTCGATCTTTAACGTGTGATGAATGGCGGTTTTGTGAATAGTGTTCAGGCCACGCGTCAACCAGTGTATGGAATTGTTGCAAAATAAGTCCCGCCCCACTCTCACAAGCGGTGTGATGGATACCGCATGGTTTTGCAATGATTAATGGATGGCGGGGACCACTGGGGCAATGGATTGTGCAACGTGGATCTGTAGGTTAGATTGACGGTGGATATTGATTTGGAATTTTGCATCGGCGTAAAAGTTTATAATATAATAAACATCAAAATTTAATAAAAACAAAGGTTTATACTTTGGGGCGGAAAATTTATTCTCGATAGGGTTTGGCGCCCAACTGCGAGGCTGCGAGTTACATGGAAAACCATATGTCCGAGGGTTAAATATGAGGGGATAATCTCAATCGGGCAATGCAATAAGCACTTGGAAGGCTGGCACTCGCTTCGAGCACCAAGACGCATGGAGGGGAAAGGTTAAAGACTTAGCCCAAGGGGGCTTAAGTCTACAATATATAAGAAACATGATTTTCTTGGATTTTCTTGGATTTTCAAAGGTTTTGAGAGTTTCAATAAGGCAAAGAAGGAGTCTTTAAACCTTATCAAAGGGGTTATGATGAAGGGGAAAGGGAAAAAACATGGAGATGAGGGTTTTTATGGGGGAAAGAGGAGGGGAAATAAGGTTAGTTTTGGAAGAGGGGAAGGGGGAACATGGTGTGTGCAGCAGTATTTTGTCTTGGGAATCAGCAGGATTTCTGAATGTAAAATGAGCACAACAATGAAGATTAAGACAAAGGCATGAGGCCTTTTGAGAGTCTTCAAGAGCCAACACTTTTTAGCAGTAAAATCTGGTCCTTGAAGACTTCAAAAATGTTTTAGCCAGCATTTGGTATAACAAATTTTATAGTTGGCTAACAGTACTAAGGGGAAAATAGTGAGTAGTATGGAAGTGAAGGACATCGAGAAGCTGCAACGAATTTTGTTATTGTATCTTGTATACCGTAGGCTGTTGTATTATTAAAATTTTATTTAATACAATGAAGATTGGTATTGTACATTATTGTATATTAAAAAATGTGTATATTTGTGCATATGTGATTTACTGCTTTATATTTCCGTTGTGAAAATTATTTCATGGTTGAGATTCTTGTTTTGGTAGCGTGAGTGATTTTAAGACTCTAGCCTAGACCCAAGGTTGTGGAAATTCAACATGGTGTGAGAGTTTGTCTGAGCTACTTTGAAAGTAAATGAATTAGAGTTGTGCACAGTGAAGTAAAACATGAGAGGGAGTTGGTCACATTGTAGGTTGCAATGTCAAAGTTGCAGGAAGGTCTCTAGTATGAGGATAGGTTGGAATGGTTGTCCAACTATACTCCTTGGAAGGAAAGGATCAAGTTGGTATTTCAGGTTTTTTATCACAAATAAAGTTTCATTTTGGTCAGTAGAGTCATTTAACATAGGTTTCATTTGTCTTATCAAAAATATTTCATGAAATTGATAAAATTTTATGAATGGGTCATTATCCTAAGTTTAGAGAGTCCCACTTGTCATGTCATCATGGTAAAATCTATCAAAATCCACCAAAGTTCTCCATGCATTGGTTTAAAAATTGGTATTGGCCACCTGTCTGTCTTTTCCTAAGTCTATTGTGAATATAACTAAAAATAGTTTTTCTTCGTTACAGACTCACCTGACCAGTCCATAGCGAACCTGCTAGAATTATAACGAAAACCACTACGAAAACATGTTTTATGAACCGATAAAGGAAATGGTGAGGTGTCTAGTCTTTAGAGGTTCAAGGTCAATCCAAGGTCACGTGATCAGTTAGAAGAGTCATGTAGAATGTGTAATCATAAGTGGCCACTCAACATTTCACTTAACCTCTCCCATTTTTCATTATCCCTCCCATATTCAAATTTCACCTTTTAAATTCACCTTCAAAATTTCTCTCTATCATCCTTCTTTCAACCTCTCTGTATAGTTATTGTTGTCATCCTTGAGAATTCCAGTTTCATTGCAAGCTACTTGTTGTTCAATTCCTTTCTTTGCAGGTGTCACAAAAACAATAGGCCAGCGCAGTGTAAAAACATATGGCCATGCAGAAGAATACTAATAAAGGGGGCTCCTATGTAAGGTGTTAGCCACCTATAATATTTTGTTATACCAAAAGGTGGCTAAATCTATTTTGAGCCTTCAAGGAACAATTTTTCATTTCTAAACACTGTTGGCTCTTGAAGACTCCTTGTAGGCCTCATGCCTCTGTCCAAAATCCTCATTACTGTTCCTCTTAATTCTGCTGATTTCATGTAAGAAACTGCCGAAGAAACCATCATCTTTTCCCTTTCTCCCACTCATAGCTAACCTTCATTTTCTCCCCCTTTTTTCTCCATATTATTCCTCTACTTTTCATAATTTTCCCCTTCCATTCATGAAAAATCCTCCTGACATGGTTTAAAACTATTTTTAAGCTAAGCCGAAACCCCCAAATCCATTTAAAACCTTGAAAATTTTCATAAAAAACAAGTTTTTGGACCTAAGCCCCTTGGGCTAAGTCCTAAACCACTTCCCCCACATGCCCATGCATCAAAACCAAACGCCAAAGCTTTTCGGCGCTAATCGCATCGCAAATATCCAAGGGTGCATGTTTTTTGAACCATTACAAAGCTCCGATTGCGATTAGCCTTTTCATATAAAACCCCCGATCATATTATTTTCTCATATAACCATAGAGCCCGCCTTTGGCGCTTAACACTTGTAAATTTTCATTCCCAAACACAGATTTCCTTTATAAACTCAAAAACCCACTTTCCGAAGTTTTAAGTTAAAAACTTAAAATCACGTGATAAATATAAATCGGTTGATTGAAAAGAGCTGATCGCGCTATCACAATCGGAAACAACACAATGGGTAGATCAGAAAGACCAGGCCCGATGGCCCGATTGCGATAGGCCCTTGTTATATATACTCCTAGGCATATTACAGTTCATATATCCCACGGCCCCGCAATCGGGCGCCTTTTCCCTTTACTTATATATTTTCCGCCCAACCCGTTTTAACTTGTTTTTATTGTAAAAACTTTGGTTTTCATGTGTATAAAAGGGTTTCCCCCTGTTTCATCTCCACCGTTGATCACCGCCGATCGAACGGTCATCACTAAATCACATCACATGTCCCAAATCGCATCGCAACTTTCTCTGATTGCGCAATCGCATGCTCCTACCTGCCACCTCCAATTGCGATCCCTCCGATTCATTCCCCACCGTTGATCTGGTCCTCAAATCAACGGCCAGCGCTCAATCGCAAGTTTCTAATCGCAAGTTTTAAATCACATCCCCTTTTCAGTGCTCCCCGATTGCGATGGCTCCGATTTAATCCTGTCCGTCCATTTCCTGCCGATCCAACGGTCCTTATTCCCTCCGATCACAAGTCTTACCACCGTTTCAAAACCAGCCGATTCGTTTCCCACCGTTGATCTGATCCTCAAATCAATGGTCATCGCTTAATCGCACAAATCTCCCCGATCACGCAATCGCATCAGCATTTTCCAATTGCGCCCTTTGTTTTCCCCCTCCGATTACGATTCTCCGATTAGATCTGGACCGTCCACGTGTCCAGATCAAACGGTCCAAAACCACCCCGCCTTATTTCTTCTCCCCGCTCTCCTTTACCTATTCTGCACTGATCTCCACCGTTAGATATTTTTAACCGACGGCTATGCTCCTCCCCCGCCATCTGAAGCAGTTTAAAACCTAAAAACGCAGGATTTCTTAATTTATTTTATGTTTTGTGCAGGTTTTAAAGGGTCTCCGTCGTTTATTGAATAAAAGCCGGGAGTTGGGAATGACGATTGCCATGCCTTTGGCCTATGGAAAGAACCATTTGCAGAGTTCCCTTTTGGCATTTGATCGATGTTCCATGGGCGTCGATACCATGAAAGGCCTGGTGCGGCTCTGCACATTTACAAGACACTGAGTTTTAACGCGATTTTAAAAAAGAGTATAAGTTTTAAAGAACAGAGCGCGGAAGGACAGAAGATTGAAGACAGATTTGGGGGATTATGGCTAAGAATTCTTATAAAAACCTAATTCCCCGAATTAAGACACTATTTAAGAAAATCATAAGTGTTTCGCTAACAGAAAGGTTTCCACCGCTTCAACTGAGGTGAATTGATTCCTCAGCTACTACAAAGAGCCACCTGTCGCCTCAAACCATTCAGAATAGAGGCCGAAGTTATTGCTCGAAGAAATATTTGCCTCCAGCATTGCCAAGAAGTTATTTCTGCAAGGAAACCAATGCATAAATATCTGCAGAGTTACTCCAAAACATACATAGAGCCTCAAAGTCAAACAAAGCTTCCACCGAGCTTTGATATTTATTGTGAAACAGTTAATGTAGTGATCCACCTGTAAATTTCTCCCTCGAGCCTCTCAAAGGGCCGAGAAGTCTTCACTCTGCATTAATTGTCCTTGAGATATTTTTTTAAAATCTCACCTCCTCATCTTCCTATAAGTACTTCTGCATAAGATGAGAAGTTGTTGGTTGTTGTTGATCACAAGCTGTAATATTGAAACTCTTTGAAATAAATACATAGTCTGTTGAAGTTGAAGAACAAATTGAAGTCTTGGATGTCTTGATGATGTTGTTGCATGCCCGTTCCTGAGAAGGCTCTATCATTGGATTCATGAGCTTGGTTGTTGGTGAAGTATTCTAACTGTTAAATGTTTTCTCCTATTTTCATTATGTTCCATAATTTCTTACTACAGTAGGCTGAAAGTTTTAGGCTAAGAAATGACTCTTGGAAGCACCTTAGACCTATTCACCCTTCACTGTTTTATGTTTTCCTCTGTTGAAGTATTTTAGAGGCTTTAAACCTTCTCTTTAGTCTTCATGCTTGTTTATTTCCTTAATAGCTCAAATAGTTGGTTTAGCATGATTTATGGTTTTCCCTGCTTGTCTACTATCACTTGAAAGCTGTTATTGAGGTCTCCCTTTGAAGTACCATTGTTTTGAGTTAAGCAAAGAGGTCGGTTTTGATCTTGCCCTTTGACATTGTTTGAACAGTTGTCTTGAAGGTCGTTATAGTTGTAAGCATAGATGTTATTTAGGTGTTCCCTCTTCTATGACTGCAATTATCAGTGAATCTTTTATGTTTTCTAAATCCTTTAAAATAAAATCTTTGAGGAAATAGGGAGTTCCCCGAATCTTAGATTTCATTTTAAAAGTTGTCTTGAAATCATTATTTGCTTAAAGAATGTTTGTAGAATTTATGGTTAGCCCTGTCTATCAAATATCTCTTTATTGTTAAGTTATGTTTTCAATTTCCCTTTGTTGAGAATTAAACTTCTCTTTCCAAATCATTAATTTCCATCTCATTCCAAAAACAAAAGGATCATGTGGCCAAGTTAGATTTGCCCTTTGATATCCCATATCCCTTGAAGAGTTTTTCATGACCTTATTTTGACTCCATTGCCCAATGAACCAGATATTTCCTCTTTCTGTCTATCTTTCCTAGACCTTTCATGTTCTGTTGTATCAACTCAATCCAACCAAACAAACATCTGCACTTAATAACTAGTCTAAAATCCATACTCAAAGCACACAAGATAAACCTTTGCAAAAAAATATTTGAGAGATCCCTCTCTGAGAACAGGAGGACTAGATCCTGGAACTCTAAAGATTGGTTCTGATGTTGCCTTGTCTTTTGATTTGCCAAACTGTCAAAACACGGGGGACCAACATAATGGCGATCAGGGTGGGACCTGCTGAGAATTAGAGGTTTCAAAACCTTTCTTTAAACTGTTAGGTCCAGTTTAACATAAGTAACTTTCTTCAAGCACTGCCTCACAAATGGCAATCATGATAGGACTTGATTGAATCAGTGACAAACTAAGAAACCCTTAGGATTCTTGAAAAGTCTTACCAAACCTTGAAGGAACCAGTTACCAAGCCATGAGAGAAACTCTGTTTGTTTGAGCACCTTAGCTAAGTGAAAAATCAGACTTAGAACACTCTCTTGACCTATAAAAACAAAATAACTCAGAAAAACCCAAAATAACTCAGAAAAATTCCAAGTTTGGCTTCATAATAAACATTGGTAGTGGACCATAAAACCTTATACCTCCGTAGGAGCTAAAAAATTCCACTTGGCGACTCCACAATCCTTAGCAGACCTTAACACTCCACTGAGAAGAACCTTTATCATTATAATATCATTCAAACTCAGTTAGAGGACTATAGGATTAAGATTTGTGTAAACAATTTAGTTAACCTCTCAAAGATTGTCATATCTGGCTGAACTTTTCTTGTTTATTTGGGTCTAAAAAAACGCAGCATAGTGGCTTCTAAAAGATTCACATTAGAGCCCATCCTGACCCTGATCCACCTGAGATAGTTGATAACCTAGAAAGCATCCTTAGGAAGTCTCCTAAGATTAAATCTTCAACTGTTTTAAGATCACCCTTGAGAGCTAATTCAATTCCTGAGAATCTTACAGCTCTACAAGAATCATATGGTGGTGGAACCATAAAACGTTTTACCTCCTTAGGAGCGAAAAATTTTCCACCTGGCGACTCCACACTCTGAAACTCCCAGAAGACCAAATGACTCCACTGGTAGAAGACCCTGAACTGATTGACCGGACACAGTGACCTCTTCTCTAATTTACAAACATGATTCCGAGAATACAACGAAGATATGCCCCAATGAGTAGAGATCATATCCCTGGGTTTCCACATAAGATGCCCCAGGTGAATTGGGATGACAACCTGCCTCTTTTTCAAGGCGAAAAGTTTGATGACCCTCTATTACATCTCATCAAATTTCATATACATGTATGGAGGTTGAAATTTGAATGGCATGAAGACTGCCTAATGAAAATGTTCATGTTAACATTAGAAGGAAAAGCTAGGGATTGGTATGAATGCTTAAGATCTATTAGTTTGTTTTCTTTAAGAGACCTTGAATATGTGTTCTATGAGAACTATAAAGAAAACACTACATCATTATCATTGGGTGCAATATATTATGATCCATCACAAAACATCACCCAACACATTATAGATAATGAGGAAGCTTTGGAAGAGATGCATCCTAAAGATCTTTTAACAACCATTCATGAGTTTAATATCCTATTGAAAATTTTTAAAAAAATAGATGAATCACTCGAGGAAAAGATGATCCAAAAAGTAAAAAACATTCCTCAAGATATCCCTGAAAACCCAAATATTGATTCATCATCCCTTATAGCCGAGGCTCAAGAAGACATCCAGCCTCAAAATCAGTCTTCACAAGAGACAGAGAACTATTGTACTCTTGTTCAAAGGAACATAGAAACATCCTTCCCTTTGACAGAAAAAGAGATAGATCAGACTATTTATAAACATTCAGTCTCTGAATTTTTTTGCGAAACAAACACTCTTGCCCATTCACATAAAGAACTTTGTTGTATAGATTTAGAAATTTATCTTGTAGATAAGTTAGAAGAAAAGAAAACTGATGACCCAATATGTTCGACTGACAAAATTGTTTATTCAGATGATTTTCCGAATTTCGATCAGTCTGATGATGATGATGATGAGTTCCAAGAAAAAAATAATCATGCAGGGCAACCAGCGTTTGATTGGTGTTATCATTTTCACCATCACCAGCTTGAAAGCCAAAAACATCTGTTTCAATCCATCACTAATGGCTTTCACATAATTGGAAATCAGCAGCCTTTCAACTCAGAAGATGAAGGAGAAAAACAAATAGAAGACTATCCTGCTGTGGATATATCATCTTCTCAAGAAGAAATTTCTCCCTTCACTGATATTAGTCTGTCATTTAAAGAGCCTGAATTTATATCAGAAGCAAGCATAGATTCAAAGAAAGAAGATATTCCACTGTTTTCTATTTTGCAGGTTAAGAATGATGATACTTCCAAGCTACATACTGAAGAGATAGTCCTCAAAGCTGATGTCTTGGAAGTAGATGATCTACCAATTGTGGAGGACCAAAAAGAAGAGAACCTTCACCTTTTCTTTGTTGATCCTATGGAAGAGTGTGTGGAAATCCAAACTGGCTCAAATTATCAAGAATTGATCCTTTGCAAGAGCCAGAGACATGAAAAGCTGTCACCTTCTGTGATAGCCTCGGTTTTGAAGATTAATCTTCGAAATATACTATGGATACCTCTGACAAGCAGCCAGAGTTTATTCTTCTTCTTGACATTACTCAGCTGGCTGCATTGGCACTTTTGTATCATATGAATATGTAAATACTCCATGTTTAGAATAGGTTAGATAGGAATGTCAATAAAGCTCACTTCTGGGCATGTAGTTAGTTGTTGTTTTTCTACGTTGAAGAAAAATAAAAAATTCAAAAGTACAAAAAGAAAGAAAAGAAAGAAAAGAGGGCAGATTGAAAACAAGAAAGGCAGAGCCCCATGCCAAAAAAGAGAAACAAATCTGAAAGTGTGCAAGCTTAAATGCCACTCCTGCTTATCACACTTCTAGTTAGTCAAACTGCCTAATCTTGACTAATTAGCTTTAAATTTTCTACTGATAGGATAGTGAATTCAATTTTCCAAATCTTGGCTTATCAGTAGATGCATTAGGATAGAAATGAAGGTTCAAACAAACTCAAAATATGAACCAAAGTTTCCAAAGAGAGATGACTCAAAAATGTTTTATTTTCTGAGTCATAAAAGAGAAGAACTGGTTCTAATTTTTCCAAAATCTGAACCAGAAGAAAGCAAAGACAGCTCAAACAAAAGAAAAAACAGAGCTGTGAAAAGGAGAAGGCAGCACTTTGAAACTTTCAGATCTTAAGCCTTCCATTTTTTATTTTAATTTTCTGCAAATAATAATCTATGTGCAGCTCATTTTTATGCCATAGATCACAGCAAGTCAAACAGCTCAATCTTGACTCGGCTGTTTTTAAATTTCTGTTGTAGAATTTAGAGAATGAAAGTCTGTTGGACAGTTTAATCCCAACAGACAATAGATTAGGTAGAGAAATATCTGGGTCCAACTATTTAATCTGGATCCATGGAGAAATAAGGAGTAGAAATAGATTATATTTCCTACTTTCAAAAGAATAAAATGTTGTAAAAAGATTTTCCCAATCCAAGTGCACTCTAAGAAGAAAAAATGTTAGATCTGTAGGATTGGGTAGGTAGAAATCTTGTTGATGAAAGATCCATTTTTTTTCATGGCTGTTAGCATTTCCGGAGCAAAATAAGATCATTCAATCAGAGAAGAGCAGCCCAATGGATGAGGCAACTAATAAGCCCCCCAAAAGATGCAAGTCTGAAGTTCTTGATGCCTTCAAGAAGGCACCATCCCCAAGTGGAGCCACTGTTAGCCACCTATAATATTTTGTTATACCAAAAGGTGGCTAAATCTGTTTTGAGCCTTCAAGGAACAATTTTTCATTTTTAAACACTGTTGGCTCTTGAAGACTCCCTGTAGGCCTCATGCCTCTGTCCAAAATCCTCATTACTATTCCTCTTAATTCTGCTGATTTCATGTAAGAAACTGCCGAAGAAACCATCATCTTTTCCCTTTCTCCCACTCATAGCTAACCTTCATTTTCTCCCCCTTTTTCTCCATATTATTCCTCTACTTCTCATAAGTTTCCCCTTCCATTCATGAAAAATCCTCCTGACATGGTTTAAAACTATTTTTAAGCTAAGCCGAAACCCCCAAATCCATTTAAAACCTTGAAAATTTTCATAAAAAACAAGTTTTTGGACTTAAGCCCCTTGGGCTAAGTCCTAAACCATTTCCCCCCACATGCCCATGCGTCAAAACCAAACGCCAAAGCTTTTCGGTGCTAATTGCATCGCAAATATCCAAGGGTGCATGTTTTTTGAACCATTACAAAGCTCCGATTGCGATTAGCCTTTTCATATAAAACCCCCGATCATATTATTTTCTCATATAACCATAGAGCCCACCTTTGGCGCTTAAAACTTGTAAATTTTCATTCCCAAACACAGATTTCCTTTATAAACTCAAAAACCCACTTTTTGAAGTTTTAAGTTAAAAGCTTAAAATCACGTGATAAATATAAATGGGTTGATTGAAAAGAGCCGATCGTGCAATCGCAATCGGAAACAACACAAAGGGTAGATCGGAAAGACCAGGCACGATGGCCCGATTGCGATAGGCCCTTGTTATATATACTCCTGGGCATATTACAGTTCATATATCCCACGGCCCCGCAATCGGGTGCATTTTCCCTTTACTTATATATTTTCCGCCCAACCCGTTTTAACTTGTTTTTATTGTAAAAAATTTGGTTTTTGTGTGTATAAAAGGGTTTCCCCCTGTTTCATCTCCACCGTTGATCACCGCCGATCGAACGGTCATCGCTAAATCGCATCACACGTCCCAAATCGCATCACAACTTTCTCCGATTGCGCAATCGCATGCTCCTACCTGCCACCTCCGATTGCGATCCCTCTGATTCATTCCCCGCTGTTGATTTGGTCCTCAGATCAACGGCCAGCGCTCAATCGCAAGTTTCTAATCGCAAGTTTTAAATCGCATCCCCTTTTCAGCGCTCCCCGATTGCGATGGCTCTGATTTAATCCTGTCCGTCCATTTCCCGCCGATCCAATGGTCCTTATTCCCTCCGATCACAAGTCTTACCGCTGTTTCAAAACCCGCCGATTCGTTTCCCACCGTTGATCTGATCCTCAAATCAAGGATCATCGCTTAATCGCACAAATCTCCCCGATCGCGCAATCGCATCGACATTTTCCAATCGCGCCCTTTGTTTTCCCCCTCCGATTGCGATTCTCTGATTAGATCTGGACCGTCCACGTGTCCAGATCGGACGGTCCAAAACCACCCCGCCTTATTTCTTCTCCCTGCTCTCCTTTGCCTATTCTGCGCCGATCTCCACCGTTAGATATTTTTATCCAACGGCTACGCTCCTCCCCCGCCATCTGAAGCATTTTAAAACCTAAAAACGCAGGATTTATTTATTTATTTTATGTTTTGTGCAGGTTTTAAAGGGTCTCCGTCGTTTATTGAAGAAAAGTCGGGAGTTGGGAATGACGATTCCCATGCCTTCAGCCTATGGAAAGAACCATTTGCAAAGTTCCCTTTTGGCATTTGATCGACGTTCCATGGGCCTCGATACCATGAAAGGCCCGGTACGGCTCTGCACATTTACAAGACACTGCGTTTTAACGCGATTTTAAAAAAGAGTATAAGTTTTAAAGAACAGAGCGCAGAAGGACAGAAGATTGAAGACAGATTTGGGGGATTATGGCTAAGAATTCTTATAAAAACCTAATTCCCCGAATTAAGACACTATTTAAGAAAATCATAAGTGTTTCTCTGACAGAAAGGTTTCCACCGCTTCAACTGAGGCGAATTGATTCCTCAGCTACTACAAAGAGCCACCTGTCGCCTCAAACCATTCAGAACAGAGGCCGAAGTTATTGCTCGAAGAAATATCTGCCTCCAACATTGCCAAGAAGTTATTTCTGCAAGGAAACCAATGCATAAATATCTGCAGAGTTACTCCAAAACATAAACAGAGCCTCAAAGTCAAACAAAGCTTCCACCGAGCTTTGATATTTATTGTGAAACAGTTAATGTAGTGATCCACCTGTAAATTTCTCCCTCGAGCCTCTCAAAGGGCCGAGAAGTCTTCACTCTGCATTAATTGTCCTTGAGATATTTTTTTAAAATCTCACCTCTTCATCTTCCTATAAGTACTTCTGCATAAGATGAGAAGTTGTTGGTTGTTGTTGATCACAAGCTGTAATACTGAAACTCTTTGAAATAAATACATAGTCTGTTGAAGTTGAAGAACAAATTGAAGTCTTGGATGTCTTGATGATGCTGTTGCATGCCCGTTCCTAAGAAGGCTCTATCATTGCATTCATGAGCTTGGTTGTTGGTGAAGTATTCTAACTGTTTAATGTTTTCTCCTGTTTTCATTATGTTCCATAATTTCTTACTACAGTAGGCTGAAAGTTTTAGGCTAAGAAATGACTCCTGGAAGCACCTTAGACCTGTTCACCCTTCACTGTTTTATATTTTCTTCTACTAAAGTATTTTAGAGGCTTTAAACCTTCTCTTTAGTCTTCATGCTTGTTTATTTCCTTAATAGCTCAAATAGTTGGTTTTAGCATGATTTATGGTTTTCCCTGCTTGTCTACTATCACTTGAAAGCTGTTATTGAAGTCTCCCTTTGAAGTACCATTGTTTTGAGTTAATCAAAGAGGTCGGTTTTGATCTTGCCCTTTGCCATTGCTTGAACAATTGTTTTGAAGGTCGTTATAGTTTTAAGCATAGATTTTATTTAGGTGTTCCCTCTTCTATGACTGCAATTATCAGTGAATCTTTCATGTTTTCTAAATCCTTTAAAATAAAATCTTTGAGGAAATAGGGAGTTTCCCGAATCTTAGATTTCATTTTAAAAGTTGTCTTGAAGTCATTATTTGCTTAAAGAATGTTTGTAGGATTTATGGTTAGCCCTGTCTATCAAATATATCTTTATTGTTGAGTTATGTTCTTCAAGTTCCCTTTGTTGAGAATTAAACTTCTCTTTCCAAACCATTAATGTTCATCTCATTCCAAAAACAAAAGGATCCTGTGGCCAAGTTAGATTTTCCCTTTGATATCCCATATCCATTGATGAGTTTTTCATAACCTTATTTTGACTCCATCGCCCAATGAACCAGATATTTCCTCTTTCTGTCTATCTTTCCTAGACCTTCCATGTTCTGCTGTATCAACTCAATCCAACCAAACAAACAAAACCTCGTCAAATAAACTAGTCTGAACACATAAAGCAATACAAGATAAAACTCTTTATTAATTTAAACATTTTGAGAGATCTCTCTCAGAACAGAGGACTAGATCCCAACTCTAAAGATTGTCTTAGATGTTGTTTTGTCTTTGATTCACAAACTCAAAACATTGCACCTAAACAAGCAAGGTACAGCTTGCGTGATCTGGAAGTTACCTAATGAGGAATCTATTTTTATGTAGAATCTCGTGCGTTAATGCATGGAGATCTCACGTAAATTCTGCTCTTCAGCGCCTAGAGCTAAAGTATTTTTCAAGAATTTCGTAGGTACCTGGGTGATCAAAGTGGTTGGAAAGTGGAGTTTTGTGGTGTCACCTGAAACAATTTCCCAAGCCACAGAGATTAAAAGGATGGGAGAAGAGTGGTTCAAAGCCACTAAGTTTAAATTATAGAACTGTGATTAGTTTATGAAACCTGAACATATTGGAGTAGATATGACCTCTAGAATCCCAAGGACCCGCCTTAAAGACAAAATTCTGTTTGTAATTCAAAAATAATTCACGTGTGAAGGGAGGTTCCATATGGTCTATCAGTACCATTTTAGTCTCTTACTGCATTCCACTCGTAATAAATCTCTAGAACTTCCATTTTTCTTGTTTAGGAGCCTAGGCAAGATGTTAGACAAATTTCAAGCCAGGCCAGAAGGTAGCGAGACTTCAATTTTCTATCATGGGTTGATTAAAATTCTAGTGTTGTAAGAGTTGAAAAACCTGAACAAATATTGAGCCACATTCCTTTTTCTCGGTGGTTATGAGGTAGATACATTAAGACCTAAGAAGACTCCAAAATCAAAAGCCACTCCTTCAAGTAAGAGTGAAAAACCTGTAGCTGAAATAGAGGGTGTGAGTGAGAAAGAAATGGATCCCATTGTAGAGTCCATGGATGTTGAAGTAGAGCATTAACGAGAAATAGAAGTTCCACAGCCTAGACCTACAAGTAGAAAACCAAAGATCAACATGAAGAGTCATGGAAGGATAACAAGATGCCAAACACTTGGGAAAGGTAATCTTGAGAATATTCTTCAAGCCATAGACATAGAGGAGACTCTGGTTATCAAAGCTATAGATATTAAAGGAAGAAAGAAGAAGAATAGGGGTATAACTACTAAAAAATTTGATTTCTCAGGAGAAGATACAAGGTTTATGTTTCAACCAAGAAAACCACTAACCAGGCTATAGCTTTCCAAACATGTCATGGTTAGTAAAAAGACAAAAATTACACACAAAGGAAAGAAACCTATGGCAGGGGATAACATTGATTTTCCTCCATCATTGTGCAGAGGAAGGGTAAAGAGAAGGTTGTTGCAAAAAATGAGCTATAGATGTTAAAGGAGCAGTTAAGAGAAGCCAGGGAAGAAGTGAATGAAACCAAGTTGGAATTAGAGGAAACCAAGCTAGACAGGAAAATGATAGAAGACTTCAAAGATAATGTAAATGAGAAAATCAATCAATATGATGAGTCATTAGTCAATGCCAAGAAACTATTGAATTGGATACTTCATCTACACAGGGTATTGAAACATACAAAAAAGAGGAATATTTGGTTGCAGGCAGAGAGAAATAAACTTAAAATCCAAGTCAAAGAGCTAGAAGAGTAGATGGAGATGATATAATCAGAGCTAAATAATAAAGGTTTAAAAATTCTAGTCATAGATGAACCTAAAGAGATTCAAGCCCCTACTGCCAAATGTGAAGCTTCTAAAGCTTGAAAAGTGGACAAATTACCTTTTTGATATTTTTTGCATCATTTTGAATAACACTTTTAGAGCCAAAAGAAAACTTTGAAGAAGGAAGCACAATTTTCAAGTTTGATGCCAATTAGGCAAGTTCGTAGCATATCTCAGGCTTGAAGCCCAGAATTTACTACGAACACACTTTAGGTGAATTTTTGTTATGGATCGCGGCTATTTTCATAATTAAGGTGGGTAAAAGTTTGTATTTAGCTATTTTGACTTAATAAACAATTTCAAATCAGCAAAGGGATAAAACAGGTGGCATAGATGGCTAAAATCAAAGTGCTACAAACTTTCACTACAAACTTGCCTTAACTCCCTTGTTTCTACAGCGAAGAAGTTTTTGTAGCATTTTATAATTTTGATGGTTTACCAGGGATAAGCTAGCCATGTGGAAAGGTTAAAGGACATGAGAGGAATTTTTTGGTGGAGGCATCATCTTCGACAAAGCTATTCAGTTCACCAACTCACCATGAAGACACTCGTCATCCATCATGACACCATCTCCTAAAAAGTAGGAAGACAAGTCTCTTGACTTGGTGGGGGAAATTATGTTTTGGTCATGGTCAGTGCCACCCAGGCACATGACTTTGAATAATTTTGAATTAGCACTTGCAGAGCCATAGGAAAATTTTGAAGAAGGAAGCACAATTTTCAATTTTGATGCCAATTTGGCAAGTTCTTAGTGTATCTTAGGCTTGAAGCCTAGAATTCACTACGAACTCGCTGTAGGTGTCTTTTTGTTATAGATCACAGGTATTTTCATAATTATAGGTTTTAAACCTGTACATAAATTATTTGCAAACGAATCTTAAAAACAAAAAATAAACAATAGTGAGAGAATAAAACATAAAACAGATAAACACAGAGATTTTCCCTTGCATCCCAAATCAAGACTACCAGCTTGATTTTTTATTATATTATTTTTAGTGTTACAACACATATATATACATGTCAAAGCATTCATAAACCCCAATCCATTAACCCTTGATTATAACATAACTGTAGTTCCCTTGAATGGATATACAAAATACCAAGGGCCAAAAACCATCATGCCCCAAAACCATGTGCAAACCCATGAACAAAACCATGGGTGGGTCCGCCCATCGAAAAATAGGGTCCAAATTTTTTTTTCCCGGGGCGCTCTTGCGGACCCTGAACAAGGGAGGCTATAGCCCCCCCTGTGACCCCCCTACTGTACCCGGTTGAAGGTACAGAAGGAGCTGTCGCCCCCCCTGTGACCATCCCGTGCGTGTGACTAATCGTGGAAAGAATACAACATTCTCCCACTTGTTGTTTTCTTTCCATAGGGGGCCATAATAGAGCTTAGTCATCATTCTAGCTGTACAACACCAATTTTTTCTCTACACTAAGAGAAATTTGGAGTGCTCACAAGCTTTGTCAATGCATCTGCAACATTATTCAAAGTGTCCACCTTTACTAGCTACACCCTTTTATCCTCAATCATATCTCTCACAAAGTGATATTGAGCATTAATGTTCTTTGTCCTTGAATGATAAGCAAGGTTCTTAGCCAATAAATTACACATTTTCTATCATAGTCTATCCTTATAGCTTTCTGCACCAACACCATATTTGAACACAATCTCTCCAACTAGACTACTTCCTTGCTTGTATGAGTGGCTGACATGTATTCTGCCTCTGTAGTTGAAAGTGCCAATACAAACTATCTTTTACTCATCCAATTGACTACACCTCAAAATAGGCTAAAAACATACCCACTTGTATATCTTCTTTGGTCCATATCTCCAGCCCAGTCTGTATCAACAAAAACACGGATGTCTAATACCTTGTCCAATTCTGGTCTTTCTTGGTAGCACAAACCATAATCACTAGTGCCATGAAAATATTTGAAAACCCACTTCACTATTGTCCAATGCTCCTTTTCCCTAGTTTTGAAATAAACCTACTCAATACTCCCACATCATGTGCAATGTCTGGTCTAGTACAGACCATTGCATACATCAAGCTACCCACTGGACTTGCATATGGAACATGGGACATATCTTCCTATTCTTCTTGTGTCTTGGGACACTGTTCAAAAGATAGCTTTACACCTATAGGGATAGGAACCTTCACTAGTTTACTATCCTGCATATTGAATCTCTGCAACATTGTTTTGACATACTTCCTCTAGTTTAACTAGAGCTTCCTCTTTTCCCAATCTCTCTTAATTTCCATGCCCAAAATATATTTTTCAGCACCAAGATCCTTCATGTCGAATTTGGAGAACAATTGGGTCTTCTAATCCTAGATAATTTCTGTCATTTCCAATCAGCAACATATCATCCACATACAAGACCAAATAAATAACATGGTCACTAATTAATTTAAAATATACACAGTGATCCTCTTTGCTTCTGGTAAAGCCAAGTACTCGTATATAGGTATCAAATTTCTGATACCACATCCTTGGTGACTGTTTTAACCCATACAGAGACTTTTTTAACGTGCACACAAGTTCTTTCTTACCCTTCACCATAAAGCCTTCAGGTTTCTTCATGTGGATCTCCTCTTCTAGATCCCCGTGAATGTTTTCCTCACATCCATCTGTTCTACCTCAAAATCAAATGCAACAACAAAAGATATTACAAGTAACCTTGGAAATAGGAGAAAAAATATTACCAAAATCAATTCTCGACACCTGGGAATAACCTTTTTCTACCAACTGAGCTTTGTATTTCTCCACCTTTCCTTCTACATTCATATTCTTCTTAAACACCCATTTTCTCCCAATGGGATTCCTTCCAGTCGGCAACTCCACCAGATCCAATGCCTTATTTTTGTGCAAGGATGCCATTTCATCAACCATGGCCTCCTTCCAGAGTTTTCCATCCTCTAAATCTATTGCTTCCATGATAGTTCTGGGATCATCATCAATTATAGTTAAAGAAAATTTTGAATGGAAAGCAGATGCATTATACCTTTCTAGTTGCCTTCTTTCCCGAATTGATCTTCTCACAGTTGGAGTTTGTGGCTATTCCTCTTCAGAATTGTCTTTTGTTATAGAGTCTGATTCATCCTCCTTTAGCTCAAACTCTATCTTCTCAGGTTCCTTTGGTAGGACTTCATGTTTAACAACATATTTCACCTCTCTAAATACCATGTCTCAGCCAAACACAACATTCCTTATTTCTAGGTTCCAAAGCTTGTAACCTTTTAAAAAATCCTTATACCCAATAAAGATGCACCTTTCAGATTTATTATCCAACTTGGTCCTTTTCTCGTTTGGAACATGTACACATACATCAAATCCAAATACCCTAAGATTTGAAAGAGAGTGTTTCTTACCAGTCCATACCTCATGTGGATTCTTATCCTCAAATGCTAATGAAGGTGATTTGTTAACCAGGTAACATGCAGTCTCCATTGCTTTTGCCCAGAATTCCTATCCTAACCCGGTACCACTGAGCATGCTTCTTTCCTTTTTCATCAGTGTTCTGTTCATTTTTTCTGCAACTCCATTTTGCTGAGGTGTGTATGGATTATTTTTTTGTCATGCTATACTGCACTTATTACAGAATTCTTCAAATTCCTTCTTTCAAAACTCTCCACCATTATCTGTCCTCAACGCCTTTATATTTTTATCTGTCTAGTTTTCCACCAAAGCCTTAAATTCTTTAAATGTGTCAAAGAATTCGTATTTCTTCCTCAATAAATATATCCATGTATTCCTTGAGAAGTCATCTATGAATGAAACATAGTACACATACTTTCCCTGTGATGGAACTGACACAAGTCCAAACACATCACTGTGCACAAGCTCTAATATCTTATTCACCCTCTTAGCACCAGAACGAAAAATCACTCAATTATGCTTCCCATATACAAAATGTTTAGAGAAATCGAAATCTAGAGAGTAATTATACACACCTTATACCATACCATTTCTATGCCATATCCGAAGGCCCTTCTCTCCAATATGTCCAAGCCTTTGATGCCATAGCATGGTATCTTCTCCAGAGACCGCCAGGCTTTCTACTCCACTTTTAGGAACCACAGAACTGTTGCACCCATCAATAATAGTGCTACCCTAAAGATTTTATAGAGTTTCAATCCAAACTCCCCGTATTAATACTAGTGCTCCCCAAACCATCTTGAAGGTATCTTTCTAAAACACTATTTTTACACCTACATCATCCATCTTGCTTACGAGAATCATATTTTTGGCCAATGCAGGAATATGAAGAACACTAGGAAGTGTTCTAATCCTTCCACCTTGTGGCTTCAGCTTGAATTTTCCATTTCCAATGATTTTTTCATTCCTATCTTCCCTAAGAAGACATCACCATCATACTTCTCATACTTGTAGAACCACTCCCTATGGGGAGTAAAGTGAAAGCATGCACTTGAGTCAATCAACCATGCCTCATGATATACATGTTTATTTGAAGAATAAGCCAAATACACATCCCCACATTCATCCGAGGTGGTTTTTTCCTCTGCAGAAGGAGCATCATCATATCCCTTTCCTTTCTCAGGAGCTTTAGATCTACAGTCCTTTTTGTAGTGCCCTTCCTTTCCGCATTTCCAACACACATTTACAAAATTTGCTGGAGATTTACATCTCCCACTCGAAACCTTATTCTTGTTTCTATTCTGAGACCTTCCTCGTACAGATAAGGCATATCCATTCTGGCCCTCCATATTTCTCCATCTCATTTCCTCCAATAGTAAGGCTGAGGCAATGTCACCAAAATTCAAGGTAGTTGTATTGCTACCTATTGTGATAGCCAGACTGTCCCACTAATTTTGTAGATAACACAACAAACTGATGCACTTATCTTCATTTGAGATTTTAATATCAACATATTACAACTGACTTACCACATTATTGAAGGCGTTCATATGCTCTGTCACCGAGTCTCCATCCTTCATCCTTAGGTTATTCAATTTTTTCCGCGAGAACAATTTATTCACCAAATACATAGATTGGTACAAAGTCCCTAGCTTGTCCCATAAAGTATTTATCATGGCTTCCACAAATAAATTTAACAATAATGAATCTGAGACACACAACCGTATTGTACTATTTTCCTTCTGATCCAGCTTCTTCCAGTATTCATCTGAAATTTTTTTTGGTTTAGTACCCGAATATACTGAGATCCACTGATCTTTATCCACCAGCAAATCCTCCATCTTGAGCTTCCACAACTGGAAAATCTGACCATTAAATTTCTCAATCTCCATCTTTCCACTGCTCATCACCTTATTTCACCAAAATAATTGATCTCATATATCTCCCACGTAATAGGGTCTACCACATGCCCGAGAAAAAAACCCCTCAGTAGCAAAGGCGTCCCCTTGAAGCCAAAAAAACTCTGTACAGAAATTATCTACAAATTAATCTTAAAAACAGGAAATAAACAATAGTGAGAGAATAAAACATAAAACATATATACAAAGAGATTTTCCATTGGATCCCAAAGTGGGACTACAAGCTTGATTTTTCATTATATTCCTTTTAGTGTTACAACATATATATATATATATATATATATATATATATATATATATATATATATATATATATATATATATATATATATATATATATATATATATATATATACACAAAGCATTCATAAGCCCCAATCCATTAACCCTAGATTATAACATAATCATAGTTCCCTTGACCAAATCTACAAAATACAAGGGGTCGAAAACCATCATGCCCCAAAACCATGTGCAAACCCATGCACAAAACCATGGGTGAGTCTACCCACCAAAAAATAGGGTCCATTTTTTTTTCTTGGGGGGCTATTGCCCCCCTTGTGACCCCCTGCTGTGGCTGGCGCAATGTACAGGGGGGGATATCGCCCCCCCTGTCCCCCCGCACATGCAACTGATTTTGGAAAGAATATAACACATACCTAACAATAATGGAGGTGGGTAAAAGTTTGTATTCATCTATTTTGACTTAATAAATAGTTTCAAATCAAAAAAGGTAGAAAATAGTTGGCAGATATGGCTAAAATCAAAGTGCTACAGACTCTCACTACGAACTTGCCTTAACTCCCCTGTTTCTACAATGAATAAGTTTTTGTACCATTTTCTAATTTTGATGGTCTACTTAGGATAAGCCAGCCACGTGGAAAGGTTTAAGGACATGAGAGGGATTTTTTGGTGGAGGCATGATCTTCGACAAAGTTGTTCATTTCACCAGGTCACCATGAAGACACTAATCATCCATCATGACACCACCTCCTAAAAAGTAGGAAGACAAGTCTCCTGACTTGGTGGGGGAAATTATGTTGTGGTCATGGTCAGTGCCACCCAGGAACATGAATTTTCCCGATGTAAATATATAGTCTTTAAGTTTTTTAATGTAATAAATAATTTATAGAGTCCTATTAGGTCTCTAAGTCCTAAAATTAGTAGCTGTCAGTTTTATCTCCATGTAATTTGCTTATTGTTAGATTAGGTGTCATCAAAGAGACTCGAGGGTCCAAACTTGTTGGTAGACATAATTTAAATATCCTTAAGCCTATTAATAGGTATATTATCGAATAATAGAGTGTTGATTGATGTTTATGATAGAATACTATTGTAAAAAAATTCATCAGTAATATATAGTGGTAGCTTGCTTCTCTTCACCTAAGATTCATTGATGTTCTCATGAGTATTTGTCTTTTCTATTCTACAATTTTATCTTCAGCGTTCTAGTGTTTGATTACTTAGAATTCGTAGCTTACATGCTCTAAATTCCTTCAAACACTTAGCCTACTTCAAATGTTTTCTTTTCATCAGAATATCTATATGCCTCAACTTCCATGAGAGGAGTTTCACATGTCATTGAGTTCTATACACTAACTCCATATGCCTAATGGTAATGATTTGCCTACATAATTTACCTGCACAAAAATAGATCTAAAACACATTTTCAAAGTTAGCCATCTGTTGATTTTCATTTACATAAAATCATATATATCTTTGAGAGATCCCTCTCAAGCTAAAAAGGCTAATTTTCAGCTTAAAGTAGGTTTGAAATAGTTACTCTTGGTTAACTAGTGAAGCAACCCATCTGTATCAATTTAGTGATAACAAGGTCAACATGATCTAGGATTTTTCCGAGAAAGAGATGAAGAAAAAACTAACCCTAAGGAGCTAGATATGTCAGAACATTTGGATACGAAGGTGAGGTTAATCATCCTTGATGGTGTGAAGGATTCCTTAATAAATCATTTGTTCGAGAATAACAATGCACATGAGATGTGGATTTCTCTTCAGAATTTATTCCAGAATAAGAACGAGAACCCGGTTATTTTATTGGAGGATAAGTTGAAGTCCACCAAGATGATAAAGGGTGAAGGAGTGAGTTCATATCTGATGATTTTGTCTCAGGTCAGATATGAGCTTGTTGTCGTCGGTGTGAAAAGTTCATACGGATGTATGGTAAGGATTTCCTTGAAAGGGTTCACCAAGGAATGGAATCCCTTCATCAAAGGAATCATTGTCAAGAAGAAATTTCCAGACTGGAATAGAATGTGGAATTATTTCATTCAGGAAGAGTTGCGAGACAAGGATGTTCATCCATCAAGGAAGGTAGATGAGGACATGGCACTTGCAATGCGAATGACGGGGAAGTCGAAGAAAGAATTGAGTAAATTCAAGTGTTTCAACTATGGCATTGGGTCATTTTTCATCGAGATTTCCAATGTAAAAGAAGGGAGATGACCAAAAGAAGAAATGAAATAATGTCATCAGTGTTTCCACATTAGCTGAGAGAGATGATCTCACTAGGATATTGGAGGAGGAGGATGACTTTCTATGATCTTTCATTTCTTATAGGGTACCATCAATGAGGATGGACGGTACGTGGAAAGTGGTGTGATGAAGCATATGATGGGGTCAAAAGAGGTTTTTGAGACTCTATGTGAATGAGACTTGAAGTTTCACATGGCGTTGGGTGAAAAGAGTTAGTTGGAGATCTGAGGAGCGAGAGTTATGCCATTCAGGATGGAGACAAGACGTATGATACAGGTCTAGGATGTATTGTTTGTACAAGGATGCATATATAACATGATTTATGTCTCGATGATCGGGAGGAAGGGGTTTGAGTTCTTGTACCAGGATGGAAAGGAAAGACTTAGGCCCAGAGGCTCTAAATCCGGTGGGATTTTATTCAAAGTTAGAGAGCATGGTATCTATAGGTTGACGAGAAAGCCTATGGATCATGGAATGAAGTAGGAGGAGCAGGTTCTAGAGAAGCAAGAACAAGTGCAAGTGCAGGTGTAGGCTTTAGAGGAGTAAGTACATGTTCCAAATAAGAAGGCACACTTTCCAGAGTATAAGGTCTAGGTTCTAGAGGCTTAGAGGGAGTTTATTTCTAGTGGGAACTTGCAGGTTCAAAGGGACACTTTTCATCCCAAGAAGAGCACATGGTCAGTGGGGAGAAATATTTCTTCCACATTTACCAAGATGGAATCATGGAGAGATTGGGAAGTGATACAAGAGAAGAAGAAGAAGTAGGATTATTCCAGCGATAGTGACACTTCCAATAGAGGTTTAGTTCATGCTTTAGGGATTGCTGTAGTGGTGATGATGATTATGAGTTACTTATTAGCCTTGGACTTGCATCCATTACTAAGAGGGATTGTTTATTTTTTAGTAGCTTGGGAGCTACTCCAAGCCCTAGGGTTCAGGTATTGGATGGAAAAGCGTCACAAGGTTTATTTGTGGGCTTGGAACCCAAGTATGGTTTTTTGCACCAAATCATATATTAGGAATTTCCATTAACATAGTTCTACATGTGATGTCATGAGATGATATAGGGCGAAAAGGAGAATCTAATGATTTGAGAATCGCCAAATTCCAAGTTGTAAAAGTGGAGATATGATTTTTTGAAGTTAATTATGGAGTTTACACATGTGTGTCAAGGTTGGCCTAAAGTGTTTTAGGCATGTGACAAGTTGTGGAATACCTTGTGTGATATTTTGGGAAGCCCCTCTATTTGGTATAAATAGAGGGTGATTATGAGGCTTATTCCTTATCCATTGTGCAACACAAATACACATGAATATGGTTCATATTTCTCTTCCCTAGCCGTAACAAGTAACGGGATTGGACAACAAGGATTGGAAGATGTTTTTGAGGAGTCTTAGGATATGTCTTGAGGTCCACAACCCTGATCTTGAAGGCCAAGTGTGAGGGGATTATTTTAGGGCCTTGCTAGAGGGTGGATAGTCCTCCTAAGAGGCTACCACATGCCTATTGATGGAATTGTAGGATGACACAACCATTTTGGGAGAGAAAATTCTGTGTTTTGGGCTTGTAACTACCCTAAAAGAGCAACATGGAGGGTATCATACTATTGGAGGACAACCACAACAAGGGGAAGAAATTTTGGGTTTTTTTAGGGTTGTTAGTGACTATGAGGTGCCTAACTAGTCTGGAATTACAGTATCAAAGGTGCCTTAAAATAGTGAGCTAATGCACACATTTTGGAGTGCATCTTCTGTGCATTGGGTAAGGAAGTCCGAGATTTGGATAAATTTATTTATGTTGCCCGTGGGAGCCAATTTGGAGGTGTGATTGGGTGACCATGAGCCTTCATCATTTCATATGTCATAGTGTAGTATTTGGATCCATTAATCTGGTGGAGGGAAGTGTGATTCCTACCCAAAGTATCCCTAGATGAGCTATCTTGAAATGACGAAGAGGTGTTGAAGGTTGGGTGAAGATTGGTGCCAAAGTGTAGCACCTTGATGGACAAAGGTGAATGCTAGGTTGGAAAATTAGAGCTCGGGAATTAGGCCTACCCAGGGATAAGATTGGATCAGCCCGTGTACATTCTAAAGAAGTGACTTGCAGTAGTGTTAGGTGGAAACCCTCTTGGAGTCTCAATGTGTTGTCCTTTAAAGGATTAAGGGGCAGCTGGTGAGTAGTATGGAAGTGAAGGACCGACAATACAAGATACAACATTGAGAAGTTACAATGAATCTTTTCATTGTATCTTGTATACCATAGACTATTGTATTACTCAGATTTGGTTTAATAAAACGAAGATTGGGATTGTACATTGTTGTACAATTTTGTTAAAAACTATTTATATTTGTGCATATGTTATTTACTGCTTTATATTTACGTTGTGAAAAGTATTTCATGGTTGAGATTCTTGGTTTGGTAGCATCGGTGATTTTAAGACTCTAACCTAGACCCAAGGTCATGAAAATTCAATATATGTGTGTATTGATTATGATGGTGATATTATGGTTGAGTTTCCATGGTTAATATGTTGGTTATTTGCTGGTTTATATGTTGGTTATATGTTGCCTACATGATGTATATTATTTATGACTCTTGAAATGTTTGATAAATATATGACCTACTAGATGATAATGTAGCTATTGTGATAAGGCATCAATGCTTCTTTACGAATCTCAAATAAGTATGAGACCCCTATTCTAAGATTTGTTGTTATACCCTGTAGATTACATATTTGTGATATGTTTGAAAAAATGTATGTCATGGCTAGGCATTGTTAGGTCAAGTTCTTGTTTGATATTTGTATGGAAGGCCTACTCCTTTTGTTATTCATGGTTCTAGAAATTTTCATTAAGTTATGGGAAGACGTTTGTATCCTAGCCTGAAAAAGTGGCTTAAATCCCGCGGTCACGGGCACAAAATTGGGTGAAATATACTGTAGTCACTCCCTTGTAGGAATCATGTGTGTGACTCAAGGGTTTTAGTCGAAATTAGGCAATTTTATGCCAGTGTATGGGATATCAGCGCACTTAAAAAAGTTTAATTCAGGGTTTGGGCACTTGGAAGGGTGGTTTATCCCCTCGGGGTCCTATAAGACCTAATATGGAAGTCATTAAGGGTTTTGGTTTGTCAATTCCACTTCGTTAAGGTGATCTAGGAGGTTGAATCATATCATAGTAACTCTCTATCACATGTTTACCCTAGTATGTTGGTAACTTGGGTAAATGTGGGAGGAGGTTTGTTACACTATATGTTCACATACACTTCCCTATCCTCCATATCTTCCACAAACTCTATTGAAGTGAATGCATATTTGATGGTGATCAAAGTGACAATATAGTCCTTTCCAATATAGCAATGCATTTCTAACAAGATAAGGACTCGTGTCACAGTACTGTCAATGGCCTCTTCAGTACTTCTCTATGTGACCTCCTTTGATGGTGCTTTCTTGGGAGGGATTGTGCTACCTGATGATGAAAAAATGATGTGTTCAATGTATTTATTAACTATTTAAAAATATTCGTGCATGGTGATATCATGTTAGTTCTACAAGAGATCAACTAAAAAATCAACTTGTAAGCATAAAACAATCACTAGGAAAAGGGATTGCGCAATGTTGGGCATAAGAAGGGCAGAATGAGGACTATAAATGTGCACTAAATAAATTGTGAAGGAGGACTGCACATTTTTGGTTTACATGGGATTTTACTGTGCATTAGATCTATGCAATACTCAGTTTTTGCTGGGAAAGG
The DNA here is from genome assembly GCA_034641835.2 of Pinus albicaulis. NCBI lineage: Eukaryota > Viridiplantae > Streptophyta > Pinopsida > Pinales > Pinaceae > Pinus > Pinus albicaulis. The sequence goes on along the minus strand of CM076572.1, from coordinate 527,058,406 downwards.
GTGAGATTGGACTGCACAGTGCATAATTTCAGTTGTTAGGGAGGGTTAATTTTTCTTTTAATGTTGCAGTGCATGGTTGGGAGAGGCTAATTATTGCACAATTCATAATTGTATATGGAAAATAATGGCCTCTAATACTTGTGATTGCGCAATGCACAATTCAGGGGGGTAGAAAGGATCATGGATTTTGTAGTTTCTTCTAGCAGAAGGGTAGAGTCTAGATATATGACTAAAGAGGGGAAGGGTGTGGATCAGTATGAGAGTTATTCAAATGAGTCACTAACATCAAGAAAACAAAATAGTGAAAAGAGAAAGAGATGCATGCATAAATACACCCAACAACAATAATTGTTGCTAGGAAAAAAAACTAGCCATGCGATGCGAAACTTGAAAAGAAGACCAAATTACTAGAACAAAACTTGTAGAATTTAAAAATAATAGAAAAAAAACTTGTTACAAAAATAATAAGTTAAAATTACACTTGCAAACACAAAAGAAACCAAAGTGAAAGAAAAAGCAAGAAAAAGAGACACTTGAAAAAATTACCTGGAAAAGCAACACAAATAGAATCCAAAGCTCCTTCAACTTGTGAGAATGGTTAGAGCTCCAATGGAAAGTGTGAGAATGATGTCTATGAGAATTTATTATATATATATATTCTCTCACAAGATTAGGGTTACGGTTTATGACATGCATGACTAAAATCAAGGAGGGATTGTTAGTTATATCACACATGTGGGAAGATAAAAAATATAAACTTGTGCCACACTACTGGGTAGGAATTCAAACCTCCTATTTTCTAGGATTTCACAGTTGAATAATCTTGGGGATTTATCAATTCACTAGTTGAAGGGAATGCATGGTTCCCTGTGAAAAGGGACTACACATTTTTGTTACACAGTGAATTGCACAATTTCATCTCACAAGATGATTGTGCGATTTTATTTGATAGTAGATGCATGCCTCACAAGTTTGTACAGTACAATCTCACATGGAGTTGCACAATTCTTTGTGACAGAGGATTGTGTACTTCCTCAAGGCAAGACATGTAAGCAGTGCTTGATCAAGGCAAGACTTTTCTTGTGTTTGAGAAGTGTTTTCTTGTTTTCAGAAGTTGCACAATTGTTGTCAACAATGCCTAATCATCATCATGAAAACACCACGAAGGCATCACAAGATTAACCTTAAATAAGAAGTAATTGTGACACTTAATGAAAAATAACACTCGAAACCAGTTAAAATGACCATTATTATGATCAAATTAGGATAAAAAATCAAAACGTAGGCCAAATCTTCGAGGGGGGTTGTAGCAGCTACAATAGATGGATATTCGACCTAGTACATTCACACATAAGAGAGACCAAATTTTTAAAATTATAAAAATATATTGGTTGGTAAACACTGTCATTAATAAATATTTGGAGAAGAACAAGGTAGACCAAATGGAAATTCTTCACACAATTAGAATCTTACAAGGTAAATTTGAATCCATGTGCAAAGGGTATTCAAAATTGAAATCTTTGTAACCTAGGTCCATGAGGGAGAAACTACTCAAAAAAGGGAGGGTGGGTCAAATGGTACTCATCCCATCGCAATCAGTCTTAATCGTGGCTTCCATCCCTCAACCTTCTCCTAAAACTAGGAGAAGACTGCTAAGAGCTCTAAGGATGTGTAAATTGAGGAGAAACTACCAACCCAATCTATTTGATCCTCAGCTACAGTACTCTCAATTTATCTTTTTCTATTTATATGCAGAATAGTTGTAGGAAACCAGATCTTGCAAAATTTCCTTTTCAAGGTCTAGTTAATAGACAATACCAAGTTTTGTTCAAGTGTTTGCATATTAAGCTAGTGGGTTGATTGGTTTTCCTTTAGGTATCTAACCATTATAGATTATTTGTGATTCTATTTAGTCCAAATGCGAATTATTTTAGGGTTTTTTTAGATTAAAAAAATCCTAATATGTCATATGCCAACTCCTTCCTAAGCATAAAAATAACTCCATATTTCCTTGATTTTGAGAAAAACACCAAGAAAATGTGTTAAGACCATAATTATTTTTTAATTGTTTTATATAATGTAGTTGATTTTGAAATATTTTACTCATTACGAGTATTGAAATATTTTATTTATGACTCAAATTGTAGATATAATTTTTTATTTTTGTTATTAGTATATTTTTAAATAGATGTATCTCTCATATTGGATAGTAAAAGACATATATCTATGAAAAACTCTCAATCCCTCTCTATATATACATATTGAATTTTTATTTTATTAATATTTTATTAAAATGCTAAATGTCAAATCCATAAATAGAAATCACTCCAGTGTGTGTGTGGGGGGTATTGAAATATCATATACAAATATTGAACATACTAAGAATTAAGAAATAATTAAAATATTAAATGAAGAAATTGCATGTCTCACTCATACTAAAAAGTAGAAAGCATTTATGGAAGAAATTATAATTTTTTTACAATCAATTACACTATCTCTTAGAATTTTTTTTTAAATTTTTATATTGTTTTTTTATATATATAGTTGATATTAAAATATTTTACTCAATAAGGGTGTTGAAATAGTTTATTTATGACTCACTTTGTCCATATTAAACATTTTTTTCTTAATTAGTATGTTTTTAAATTTATGTCTCTCTTAGAAGACATATATATATGAATGAGAAACTCTCTCTCTCTCTCTCTCTCTCTCTCTCTCTCTCTCTCTCTCTCTCTCTCTCTCTCTCTCTCTCTCTCTCTCTCTCTCTCTCTCTCTCTCTCTCTCGATATATATATATATATATATATATATATATATATATATATATATATATATATAATCTTTATGTTATAAATATATTTTAAAAATTCTAAATTCAACTACATCTCTCTCTCTCTCTCTCTATATATATATATATATATATATCTCTTTCTATCTCTCTCTCTCTCTCTCTCTCTCTCTCTCTCTCTCTCTCTATCTCTATCTCTCTCTCTCCCTATCTCTCTCTATCTCTCTATCTCTCTCTCTCCCTATCTCTCTCTATCTCTCAAATTACTCCATTCATTGATATATGGTTGCTAGTGAGGCTTTGGAGGATGAGAAAACTTACCATGATTAATGCTTAGAAGTGGTAGGATATGTAATGGAACAAGAAAATGAGGTGTAGGAGAGAATGATTTGAATTTTTAGGTGCTAGGTTATTGAGGAGGCTCAAGGACGGGTATCATACCTAATTCAGTCACCCACAAGAGAGTCCAATTATTTTAAAATTGTAGAAATGTATTGGTTGGTAAATACAATAATTGCTCAAGATTTGGAGAAGAACAAGGTAGATCAAGAGGAAATTATTCACACAATTAGGATCTTTAAGGGTAAATTTTAAGCCATGCACAAGGGAGTATTCAAAATTGAAATCTCAATCACATAGGTCCTTGAGGGAGTAACCACTCAACAAAAGGAGGGTGGGTCAAATGGAACCCATCCCATCCCAATCACTCTTAAGGGTGGGGTCCATTTATCAATCTCATCTTAGAATCAGGAGAAGCCTTCCAAGAGCTTTGGGGATTTGTAGATTAAGGAGAAAATACAACCCCACTCTATTTTTCAGATCCTTAGCTAGAGTACTCTCAATTTCTCTTTTTATATTTGTATGTTGTTATGAATATTGCTAGGAAAGTAGATCTTGTAAAATTTCCTTTTGATTCTCTAGCTAATAGACAATAACAAGTTTTTTTCAAGTGTTTGAACATTAATATTGTGGCAAACTAGTTTCCCTTGAGGTAGTTAACCATCAGGGATTCGTTCTGATTCTATTTTGTCCATAATGTGAATTATTTTAGGCCTTTTTATATTAAAAAATAGTACTAATATTTTACTCGTTTTTATTTAAATAACATATATTTTAGATTATTAAATATAATTAAAATTTGGAATAATATTTTATGAAGGAAATATTTATGTTGCAAGCCCGCGCTACGCCTAACCTAGTGGCTCCCCAACTGCGTAGTGCATGGGCCTTCCGCTGCCATGGATCACTTGGAGCCCGATCCGGGTGGGGCTCCCTCCAGTAACGCCCCTAGCTCTTCCCATCAATCCCATCATGATGAGGTCGCCTCTGCATTTTCCTCTTTGATCGCTTCAATGGGACCTCAAAGAAATCATCCAACTATATCCAAATTTGTCAAAAAACTCAAAGCAATCCTCGAGATAAATCTGCCCACCAATCTGCCATGCAGAGCAGTGTTATCGCTGTCAGAAAAAGGTCTTTTTGGATAGTTTACTGGACTTTTTCCTTCCCCCAAAATGGTCCAATAATGGGTGGAATGAAACTGGGCACAAGTTACTCAGGGAAAGATCTCCATTCGATTTTGCGGTAGATATTATTACACCTTCCACTGCGAATCCAAGGACGACCATGACTTAATCTTCAGAAGAGGTCCTTACTTCATGGAAACTAGAGGTCTATATTTGAATAGATGAACGTCATATTTCGATCCCGAACTGGATGTCCCTAACACAATTCCAGTCTAGGTCAGGCTTCTGCACCTTCCCCTGCAATGCTGGGAAGATGATTCCATAAGAGAAATAGGGAACTGCGTTGAAAAGTATATCGATAGAAGAAAACCAAAAGACAATATGTAGGCATGCGTAAGAATCTGTGTCAAAGTTGATCTAGGAGAAGGACTCTCAGAAGCCATCAAGCTCAAAGTCGACAACTGGATGCATATTCAGCAGCTGGACTACAAGAAAATACCCTTGAAGTGAAAGGTATTTCATGAATACGACCATTTTTCTAATAGAAGTAACAAAAAATATGAAAATAACAAGCAAACTGAAGAAAACCAAGACCCGAAATGGGAACAGGTGAAAAAGAAAAAGCCTGCAAACAAATCTCAGCTCGCCTCTCACCCTCCTCCTCCATATGGCTATATAAATTATACAATATTCATCTATATCTTGGATTTTATTAATCTAAAAATGTGCTACTGTTAAATACAAAATTTCTTCTACAAATATCTGCGGAATTAAAAACAAAATCGCCAATTACATAAGCATGAAGAAAGATCAATCACACACAACATAGATAATTTCCCGGGGAACACTTAGAGCTAAAAAACCCACTATCTTCTATTGTATATTATATCATGGATCATGAAAAAATTAAGTACAAAGCTCCAATCACAAGAGCCCTTAGTACATTAACTAATTGTCTCACACTGTCATACAAAAATTGGAAAATCACTTGCTCAATTTACTATCTCCAGGCAGCCTGCCTCCACTACGCAATCCCTGCTGATATCAATCCCTGAATGAATGAAATATTGCCTGCCTTGACTACAAAATCCTCATGGGCACATCCAATGTGTGTGCGGTTGCATGTGTGCAACCAGATAATGTCACAACTGATATTTTACTTCCCTTTCACCTAGAACTCAACTGAGTCTCCACTGGATCTGACATGCATGCAGTTAATAATAGTAAATCTTCAGTTGCATGTGAGACAATGGACTGTGAATTAATTAATAATTAATTCACTTTATCTCTCACTAGTGTATATCCAGTTACAACTAGCACAACTGAGTTTAACTCACTTAACTGAGTTAAACTACTTTACAACTTGCACAAATGCACTTCCAACTCTATTACAACTTCGAATCACTCAATTAAAACTAAGTCAACCTACTGTCCCACCAACCAACCACTTAACTCAAAATTCCTTTAGCCAACTGATTTGCCACTTCATTTAACTATTTCCAAGTGCTCATTGAGAATAGATTATAGTTTGTTGTCCAACTAATATTAATGGATAATAATAGTAGACATGCATCTATAAATAGACATACATTCTATAAATAGATTATGTACATACATCTATAAATAGAAATACACCTAAAAATATCCTGAGGCCCCATCCTAGTGTAGATGCTTAATTTTCTAGGATCTTCTTGTTGAATCTCAACACTCCCTCTCAACAAGAAAGGGATTATCCTTCACCCTGATTTTGTCTCTATGGTATTCGAATTTGATCTTGGTGAGCGCCTTTGTCAAAATATCTCAATCCTGATCTTCCATGGGAATTTATTGAAGAATAATGATTCTCCTCTACACATAATCTATGAGATTATGGTACCAGATATCTATATTCTTAGATCTATCATGAAACACATGATTAATCAAGAGTTTATTGCAACTCTGATTATCACAATAAATCATTGTCGAATCCATATGAGAACCAAATAAGCCAACCAAGATCTTTCTCATCCAGATAGCCTCACATGCACCTTGACTCGCTGCCATGTATTCCGCTTCTGTTGAAATAAGTGCCACAGATCTCTACTTCCTGCTATTCTAAGAAACAATTGTAGATCTAATTCTTAAGATCCCCCCGAGTGTGCTCTTTCTGTCTGTTGGACTTCCAACCCAATTTGCACCCATGAAGCCATGCAACTTCACTCCATCCATTTTTTTGTACCATAAACCATAATCTGATGTGCCCTTCAGGTATCTCAGGACATGCTTCCCCACCTTCCAAAATAACTTGTTAGGCTTAACCATAGGTTGACTCAGCTAGTTAACCGCATAGCAAATGTTTGGTCTCGTGTCCACTAGATAAATTAGAAAACCCACTAACTGTCGATAGATAGTAGCATCCACTACCTCTAGAGAAGTATAATCCTCTTTCCTCTAGATTCCTATAAGAGGAGCATGGGTTTGCAGCCCTCCATGTGAAAATTACCCAACATCTCCCTTGCATACTTTCCTTGAGACACAAAAAGTTCACCATCTCGCTGCCATATTTCCAATCCAAGGAAATAATGAAGGAGGCCCATATCCTTCATTTTTAACTCCCTTGCAAGATCATCCCTGCATGAGTGTATCAACTTCTCATCACCAGTCAATATTAAATCATCAACATAAAGAAAAATTATTAAAAGCTTACCCTCCACCACAATTTGGTATAGGTTTTCATCTGCTTCACTTTTGGTGAAGCCCAACTCGGTGAAATAATTGTCTATTCGAGTGTACCAAGCACGGGGTGCTTGTTTCAGCCCATATAGTGATCTTTTGATTCATCACACATGTGAATCGCTGATGAAGATATCAAAAAATTCAAGTTGCTCTATGTACACCTCTTCCTCAATGATTCCATTGAGAAACATAGTTCTAAGATCCATTTGATGAATGCGCCAGCCCATCTGCGCTAAGAGAGAAAGGATGGTCCTTATGGAAGATACCTTATGAAAAGTGCAAAGGTCTCTTCATAATATATCCCCTCAATTTGTGAGAAGCCCAGGCAAAAAATATGTCCTTGTATTTCTCCACACACCCATCAGCAACTTACTTTACCTTGTAGATCCATCTCCAAACTACCACTGATTTTTCAACCGGCCTTGGAAAAATTTCCCAAGGACTGTTTTTGACGATAGAGTCATACTCCTCCACCATTGCATCTACCCATGTGGGCTCCTGAACTGCTTCCTGAAAGGAAGATGGTTCAGTCACAATAAATTTTCTCACGAGAGCCATGTATCTAGTAAATTGGTCAAGAGACTATCTTTGTCTGCGCTGTGAAGTAGGGGCTAATACAATTTGTGCAACATCAAGTCTCAACCTATCAACTTCCGTGGTACACATTCTGCCATTTCTAATGGATGTCTTTGCATGAGTGGCTTCCTCCAATCCATGAAACTACTCCTGTGGTTGATCCACATCTAGAGACTCATATTTTGGAACCAATAGTTCCTCCTCCACATGCAAGTCCATATCCCTCTCAAGCAACAACTGCATGGCTTTCCCCTCATCAAAATTTATATCCCATTGCACAATAGTCATTCTGTTGTTTGGAAAATACAAATTATAATTATGGGGTGTTTCTATGTACCCCACAAAAATCCCAATTTCAGCAGTCGACTCCAACTTCTTCCTCGCATCCTTGGACATGCACATAAACAGATGAGCCAAAACTATAAAATTGTGAAACATCTGGCTTCTCACTAGTAAAATCTTCTTCAGGTGTACTCATTCCAAGTACTCTATGAGGACAACAATTTTTCACATAAACTGTAGTGTTGCATGATTCCACCCACAAATGCATTGGTAGGCCCTGATCATGCAAAATCGCTCATGTTGAACCCACGATCATTCTATTCTTCCTCTCCATGACCCCATTTTGTTGTGGGTTATGAGGCACTATGATTTCTCTTCGAATTCATTCTTTGTTGCAGAATTTCTTGAATTCGTTAGAGATGAATTCTCCACCATTCTCGCTCCTAAGAGCCTTCACTTGCTTCCCCGAATCTTTCTCCACCAATGCCTTAAACTCACAGAACTTTGAGAATGTTTTATCCTTCTTCTGCATGAATAATATCGAAAATTTATGAGAAAATTCATCAACAAAGATTACATATTACTTATTTTTTGTTGTTGAAGCAATCGAGAATGGTCCACACATGTCTATGTGAACTCTCTCAAGGATCCTCGAAGCACGGTTCTCCTTCTCATGAAAGTTTGAATTTACATACTTCCCCATGGTGTAACCCTTGCACTGTTCTAACTGAGAAAGTGTTCTCATTGGAAGTATAGAAGATATTTGCTGCATGACTTTCAAGGCTCCATGATGAAGATGGCCCAATTGGTAGTGCCATAATTTTCCCTCATCCTAGCTCACCACTTTCTCTGCCTTGCCCATCATGAAAACGTAGCCATATACCTCCATATTGTAGATATTATTAACTCGAATCCCTATCCTCTTGACTTGAACTGTTATTTTATTTCATAGGAAAGCTTTTCCATCACTAAAAACAATGTCATAGCCTCTGTCCTCCAACATTATGACTGAGACCAAAATTTTCTTCAGAACTAGTACATGCATAATATATTTTAATTGAAATGGTTTACCTGATTCCCTTTGAAAGGTAATGGTAGCAATCATGGTAGCACCGTACCCTCCGTTTTTTCCCATCTCTATATTCATCCGGAGATATTTCTCCTCCAAGTCACTGAAAAAGTTCCTTATCTCCCGTCATATGAAAGGAAGCACCACTATCCAAATACCACACTGATCCCAATGCACTTAAACCATGCATGCAATCAAGGATAATTCAAGCTCAAATTGTGAGGCAAGGGCCTCACCAGCTGCGGCTTCAACAACCTTCTTGTTCTTCTTCTTTTGTGTATAGTTAGTAGCAAAATTCCCATGTTCGTGACAATGAAAACACTTCACCTTGGACATATCCAACTTCTTGCCTTTAGAATCGGATTTAGAATGGAATTTCTTCCCCCCTCCCCTTCTTCACCTTGGAAGCCAAAGTACAATCCTCTTCATCATCATGCTTTGATGAGGAGCCATCTATGGTGTTATGCCTGAACTCCTGCACTAGATCCAACCACAGTCGTTCCCAATCCGAAAAATTTTCCCGTCCGTTGACAGAGTCTTCATAGTTGTGCCAACTCTTAGGAAATCCCAAGAGAGCCAAGCTCACCAAATCATCATCAACAACAGTTATTCCCACACTTCCCATTTCATCCTGACATTAGAAAAAATTCATGAGATACTTTGGAATGGTGTCGCCCTTTTCCATCTTGATATTTATGAGTTTATCTTTGAGCGCCAATTTCCTATGGCCGTTGTTGCTTTGAAATAGATCTGTCAAACCCTTCCACATAGAATATGGTGTGGCTTTCCCATGGAGGCTTGAGACAATGTGGTCTCATTCTCCCTCCAACAGGATCCTTGTTGCCTTTGCCACTTTCTTTTTCCATGCATAAATATTAGCAACATCTGCATCATCTGGCTTAGGGACATGTTTTTCAATGAATTCCTTCAAGCTATTGTATTCAAATACCGCCTCCATCCTGTTATTCCAAGAAATGTAGTTCAAGTTTACCTTGAGTTCATACTCTAACCTCAAGCCATTGAAATCCATTTCAATCTTGAATCACTTGTAGCACCAAGAAAGTCTTTCAGCAAATTCAAATTCTTTCCACCAACAAACTCAGCTCCTGCTTCACTTCTGCAATTTCCTGTGCACTGATACCATCTAGAAATTATAAAATATTCATGAATATATTGGATTATCCTTATCTAACAATGTGCTACTATTAAATACATAATCGATTCTACAAATATTTACGGAATTAAAAAAACATTCGCCAATTACATAAGCATGAAGAAATATTAATCACACACAACACAGATAATTTCTCGAGGAAAGCTTACATCTAAAAACCCACCTATATTCTATTTTATATTATATCATGGATCATGAAACAATTACATACAACTCACCAATCATAAGAGCCCTTAGCACATCAGCTAATTATCTCACATTGCCCTACAAAAATTGGCAAATCACTTGCTCAATTTACTGTCTCCACATAGCCTGCCTCCATTGCACAATCCTTGCTGATAGAAATCCCTGAATGAATGCAATCTTTCCTACCTTGATCATGAAATCCTCATGGGCACATCGAATGTGTGTTTGGTTGCAAGTGTGCAACTAGATAATTTCACAACTGATGTTTACTTCCCTTTCACCTAGAACTCAACTGGGTCTCCACTAGATCTGACATGCATGAGGTTAATAATAGTAAATCTTCAGTTTCATGTGAGACCACTGATTGTGAATTAATTAATAATTAATTCACTTGAGCTGTCACTAGTGTATCTTCGGTTACAATTAGCACAACTGAGTTTAACTCACTTAACTGATTTAAACTACTTTACAACTTGCACAACTGCACTTCCAACTCTGTTACAACTTCAAATCACTCAGGTACAACTAAGTCAACCTGCATGTCCCACCAACCAACCACTTAACTCAAAATTCCTTTATCTAACTCGTTTTCCACTTTAGTTAACTATTTCCAAGTGCTCATTGAGAATAAATTATAGTTTATTTTCCAACTAATATTAAGGGATAATAATAGTATACATGCATTCTATAAATAGATTATGCACACACATCTATAAAATAAACATACACCTAAAAATAGCCTGAGGGCCCATCCTAGTGTAGGTGATTAATTTTCACTAGGATCTTCGTGTTGAATCTCAACAATGGCTCTTCTTGCCCTACCCATAGATATTTTTCCCACCCTTCCCCTTCCTTACTCGAATCCTCACCCATCCTGGGCTCAAACCCTTTTGAGCCTCTCTCCATTCCTTCAGATCCCCCTAATCCCTCTCTCTCCCTCCCCATCAACCCCCATAATACCTTTGAGCTCTCCTCTCCTCCCCTAGCTCCCCTCCCTCTTTGGGCCTTTTCCTTACTGACCACCCCCCCCCCCCTCCCACTTTTAACCAGATCCTTACAAGAAATCAATTCATGGAATCCTTAATATCCACTGATCATTCCAATAAAGTAGGAAGGAAGTCAAATAAAGAACTAAGAGACAAGGCAGTTGTGAAGGATCTCACCCTAGGAACACAACAACCAATGGAGATCTACCTTGAGAAAGGAAATAATATCAAAGAAAAAACCCATCAGATTCACAAAGGGAAAGGTCCCTCATCCTCAATCCCTAATAAATAATGATAATAGTCTCTTGGAATTGCAGGTGATTAGGTCACCCCTCCAAACTGAATATCATAAAAGACCTCATCAAGAAGAAAAACCATACATCCTCCTAATCCAAGAGACAAAAATCATCAGTCATTTGATGGAGAGTATCACAGCAAAAATAAAAAACTATGAAGGGATAGTTATTTCAGCCAATGGTGCATTTGGTGGAATTTGCACTCTTTGGCATAAAAGAAAGTGGAAATTGCAGAATTAAAAAATGGAAGCTCACTAGATTAAAACAAATCTGAGAAGTTTAGTTTTGGAAAAGAAAATCAGCTTATAAAACATCTATTCCCAAAACCACTACAAAGACAAGGAAATCTGTTGGAAAACCTTAAAAGAAACAACAATGGCAGATCAAGAAGAAGATCTAATCCTTGGAGGAGACTTAAATCTAATTCTAAAAGAAGAAGAAAAAAGAGGTGGCCTCTTTCAGCCAGATCCATCCACGGAAATCCTTGAAGAAATCATAGAGCAATGCAACCTTTTGGACATCCAACCCAAAAATGGGAAATTCACTTGGGACAACAAGATATTGGGAAAGGCCAACATAAAAGAAAGGCTGGACAAAATCCTCATTAGGGACAACATGATGTCCAAACTTATCAAAGTCTCTTCCAAGATCATCCCATCAGTAGTTTCAGACAAAAAACATATTTCCATCGAGCTTGGTTCAACAGAAAATTATGGGCCTCTTCCCTTCAAATATAACCAGTTGTGGAGCAGCCATGAAGATGTCAAGCAAGAAGTTCTAAAAATATGGAAACCAAAAATTAATGGATCTCCCAACTATATATGGGAAACAAAACTAAAGAGCATCAGAGAAAGACTGAAATATTGGGCAAAGACAAGTTATAAGGAACCGCATAAAGAAAATGAAGAGTTGCAACAAGAGTTAGCAAAAATACATGAGAAAATGGAAAACATAGATAACACAATAGAAAATTAGATAAAGGAAAAGGAGATACATTGGAAAGTATATGTAAGTAATAGGAAAGAGGAGGAAACATGAAGGCTAAGGTCTAGCCAGCTCTGGATCCAAATAGGCAATAAAAATACTACCTTCTTCCACAATTCATCCAAAACAAGAATGATAAAAAATGATATTAAAAAATCATGGGATAAAGAGGGTATGAGATAAATGGCCATGAAGACATCAAGAAATAAGTTTTTTGGAATTTCAAAACTCTCCTAACAACTGTGGAAAACCACACAAATTCAGAGGAATTTTTAATGCATATTCCAAAAAATATTGGTGAGAAAGCAAATAAAGAAATCTCCAAAGAAGTAACTTAAAAAGAAGTGATGTCAGCAGTTTGGAGCCTACATCCAGAAAATGTACTAGGGCCAGATGGCTTCACCATCTCCTTCTATCACTCCTTCTGGCATGTAATAAAAAGCGAATTGTTAAAAATGATAAGGTATTTTATCAAAAAGAAAAAAGTGGGAGGATTCACAAATTCCACCTTTCTTTCACTCATCCCAAAAATCCCTCACCCCTCATCACTTAACAGACTCTACCCCATCTCCCTATGCAATGCTTCCTACAAAATCATTTCTAAAATCCTAGCTAGAAGACTTAAAACTCTCCTTCACTCCCTCATCTTTGGAAATCAAGGAGGCCTCATTCCAAATCATCAATTTTTTGACAATATCATTCTTGTCCAAGAGGTCCTCCACTCAAGATTTTCTCATAATGAATAGGGCTTCATTCTAAAAATGGACATGGCTAATTGTTTCAGAAGAGTTAATATATCCTATATCTCTGATGTACTTAATATATTTGGATTCTCTCATGATTTTATAGAAACTATAAAGGCTTGTATGAATGACCCTTGGATTGCCCATCTTGTAAATGGAAGACCATGTGATTATTTTTAGAGCTCAAGAGGGCTCAGGCAAGGCTTCCCCTTATCTCCATTCCTCTACATTCTAATGGATGACACATTTAGTAGAAAGCTGGAACATTTTCAGAGAAACTCCTCCTTGACTAGCCTGACTATAAGCAGAGGAATGAAAAGCATCAAACATTCCTTGTTTGTATAGGACACCCTTCTTATGGGGGGATAATATTGTATTGTGGCAAGAAGATTTAAATATGCTTTGGAAAACTTCATGGATGTTTCGATAGGTTTGGTTAATAATGGAAAAATTTGTTTATATGGTTGGAACACCCCTCCAATAACTATTTTAAGAATGTCACAAAATTTGGAAATTCCTTTCCAAACAAATTGGAGCCACTTTTAATATCTTGGACTCCCTATCACCAAGAAAAATTAAAGACCGAGATCTGGAATAAATATGCAGAAAACATGAAAAGAAAAATCCATTCTTGGGGGATGATATTGTTAAATCAGTCAGGAAGAGTCACTCTCATTAAATTAATCCTTTCAGCGGTGCACCTATATCAGTTTGCTCTAATGGAAGCTCCTGGTAGAATTCATAAAAAAATTGAAATCATAATCAGATGCTTCTTATGGAAGGGAGGAAAAACTAAAACAAAAAAAAGTCAACCTTGTCAACTGGAACGAAGTTACTACCCACTACAAGAATGGAGGGTTATCTATCAGAACCCCTGGGCTAATGAATTTGGCCCGCGAAACTAAGATTTCCTAGAGGTTTCTTACAAGATAAAGATGCTAGTGGAAAATTTCCTTAGAAGTAAAATACCTAAATGCCCCAAGGATCTCTTTTTTGGAAAGGAGCCCCCCATAACACCATGCTCCCAAATTTGGAAGCTCATTTCCAATGCAATTCCAGTGATAAGGAAAAATATCTCCACAAGGCTAGGAAATGGGGGAAAAATCAATTTATGGATGATAGTGGAAGCTTATAAAAAATTGGGGGAAATTTCCAAATGGGAGGAAGTTGGCACTTGGAAGTAGTGGGATAGACCCAACTTGCCATTCAAACTCATGGACCAGTGGAACTCCATGATCTTTCGGCTGACTAGAGCTACCCATTTATCTCAGAACATACATGACGCCCATTTTTGGATCCCTACAAGTGGAGACTATACAATCAAATCAAGCTATGATGCAATAAAATATTAACAAAGGTAGAAAGATTAGAAGTATTAGAAGTGTGCCTGGAAAGTGGAAATTGTCCCAAAGATCAAGATATTTTTATGGACTCTTCTCCAGAAAAAAAAACTCTCACTGTTGAAAATCTGAAAAAGGGAGGAATCCATGGGGCTTCTAAATGTCCACTTTGCTTGTAGGAGGAATAAAATATCCAACATCTCTTCTTAAACTACTCTTTCTCCAGATAATGTTGGAAGAGAATCATGTTCCCAATTGAAGAAAATCTGAATTACAATCTCCCTCTCAGTCAATTCTTAAACAAATGGAAGAAAATTTACCACTATACTTTAAAAAGGAAATTCACTCTGTAAAGATTCTAGTCTAACATCCCCTCCTTCCTGTACTGGAGGATTTTTCTTGCAAGGAATGGAATGGTGTTTACAAACAAAAAGCCAAATTTAGAAAGAGTGGCATCAAAGGTCTAGGGCAAAATAATAGAGTTCCTATCAGTAAAAGGGATCAATGGAATTGACATGCAAAAATTACAGAATGAAGAAAAGAGTTGGATCGGCTTCACCTTCAATAAGATTACTACCCAACAGATGAAAAAAACCACAAAGGAACAACCAAACTAGAAAGTGAGAAAAGAGGAAGAAGAATTCCAAAATTGGATAAAATCTCTCAACAAACCATGTCTTTTCTTCGGTGGGCCTTCCAAAAGGAATCTGGGTAAAGCTGGAACTGGTGGAGTTATAATACATAGAGATAATTATAGCCCCATTCAGTGCAGTTGGGGCATGGGGAACAATGTCCAACAATAAATTGGAAGCATATGGTCTCCTTATGGGCATAAAAATTTTAAAATACAGAGACATGCGCAAACTAATCATTTTTGGAGACTCTTCTATTATTATTCATGAAATGGTAAGTGGAAACAGGCCAAAGAATGAAAATATCAATCAAATTCTCAGTAGAGTGGACCAATATGCAATGCAGGTTGATGGGAATGAGTATTATCACATTCTAGGAAATAACAACAAATTGGAAAACTCTCAAGAAAACGAGGCAGGTACCAGAGAAATTTGACAGACCAACATTAATGGACACATCACAACAATTCCCATCCCATGATGGCTCAGCTGAAGCCCATGTACTTTATGGATTTTCGCTCCCTCAAATTACATATTCTACTCAGCTCTGATCTGACTCGATTCTCTGAGCATACTTATAATCAAATCCACAAAATCAAAAATTGGATATCATCGAATCCTCTTAGGATATCCAAGAAAATCTTCCAGCATATCCTCTCTCAAAACTTCATTCTCCATCCCTAGAACTCTCTCTACACTAGCACTCCCCTCTTTGTATATCCGCTCTCTAACCCAACCATTTGTTGCACCCACCTCCTATTCCTAAAAACACTTAAAATGGCCAGCCACCTTATTCTTTTTCTTTCATCTAAGTCTCGGCCATCGCGGAATCCTTTCTCTCCTTTCTTTTTCAATTCTTCATTGTGATTAGTGCTTTCGCAATTGGAAACTGCATTCCCCACTTGGTTCTTGTTAATACATTCCTCTTTCAATCCCCGATTGCGATATTCTTACCGTACTCTACTGCCATGTCACACCTCGCATCTCGCATTTCAGAAATTCAGCATTATCGCATTTCACACTTCGCATAATCCTTTCTCTCATTTCTTTTCCCATTCTTCATTGTGATTTGTGCTTTAGCAATCACATATCACATTCCCCACTTATTTCCCATTAAGACGTTCTACTTCCAAGCCCCAATTGTGACCTTCTTACCATACTCCACTACCATGTCACCCCTCGCATCTCACATTTCACAAATTCAACATTATCACATTTTGCGCTTCACACATTTTGTTCCTGCTTAGTTAACTCTTATAACCACTCCCAACCACTGATTGCGACATTACTATAACACTCTACAATGCCATCCCTATCGCAAATCGCATTGCATATTTTATCTTCTCATTGCAATCCTGATATCACACTTTTCAAAGCCTCCCTCTCCAAATAATTTTTGCGATATTAACAATTTTAATAAATTTTTAAACCCATTTTCAATATTCAAAACCTCTGTTGTCATCTTCAAAGTTATGCCCTTCGTTCCTCTGAATAAAGGCAGAAATACATTCTCCTTCTGTCACAATATGAATTTGGATCCCTTTGAAGAGAAGAGCCATCCCCCTGCTTTTGTAAATCTCATAAAATAGTCATTGAGCACTCAAAGAACCAAATGATCCATAACAGGGCTCACACGAAAGAAGAAATAACATTCCTCCGCAAGAAATGGTTTACAAGAAGCATGGACCTGAAGGATGTCAAAAATAGTTGTACCCACCTTGAAGGAACCATTCTCTTTCTACAGGATCTTCACAAACAAGTCTGAGCATAGCTCCAACTCCTTGGACCAAGGAAGTGGCTAGAGGGAGAGTGAAAATACTGTCAATTTCTCATAGCTCAATCCACTGTTGATCAGGATTTAATATAGTTTAACATGAAAATAAAATGTATCATTTTTCTTAATCAGTTTTTTAGAATCTATAGTCTAAATGTGATAGCCTCTATAGCTGAAAGGCATGTAAGAAGTAGCAGCAATTGAAATATAACAACATTCAAGCACTCCCAACAATTAAACTTGTTTTGTAAGACGAAAGGAGTGAGCATGTAATGAGGAAGTCCCTCTTCCTCCCCTTTTCTGATAAATATATCATAACCGACCTTGTATGGAAATAAAATATAATTAAATTTTGAAAATATTTAAAGAATAAAAAATAAAAAGGAAAAGGAAAAAATATACCAATAAGCTAAGTAATTTCTATTTATTATTCAAAATTAACATATATTTATATGAAATTATGAAAAAAATGGAACATTCATCTTCCCATTGAATATGAAAGCCTATATCAATTACAGATAAAACAAAGAAAAACAATTACATGTTAAATGTTTAGATATAAAATTTTTAACATTCCTTCAACATTTACTATGAAGTGATTTAGATCCCCTTACAATTAAGCATCATAGTAATAATGCATATAATCATTAATGACATTAGTCACAACACTGAATTACCTTTTTCATTGAGGACCCACACACTATTCCACAATAAGGTTATTATTTATTCAACTATTAGAAGTAAACATTTATAATTGGGAAATAATAACAAAAATCACCTAAGTTAATCTTTGGGGGTAACCAAAGATGTTTTTGATACTTCAAGGAAGACCATGGTCAACTCTCCGAATCTAGAAAACTAATTAATTTCACATATTCGTATTTCACCATTATTCAATAAGACATACTCATATCTTTGACCCAACACTATTCTTCATTATTAATATATATTTAAATGGTATATTGTTGGATACTTTAGAGCCAATCCATGTAAAAAAAATAAAAATTGATTCAATTCCAGTTTACATAAACGTTTATCAAACATTTTTCTTCAACAAGTTATTCATTACATAACACTTTAAACGTTCTTCAAACAACATTAACATTTCAAACATTTCTTCTTGTTACAAGAAAACTCCAAGTTCTTCCTTGCAAAGACCTTCAATTCAAAATATACATATTAATTGAAAAAGAAACTTACCAAAAAAATATAAACAATTTTTCCTTGAAATTTTTGGATAAGATTAGAAATTATATTGGGTTTATGAAACTTGTGGTTATATTTTCTAAAACACTAGTTTGAGTAATGTCGATCATATTTGGTGAGCCATAGATTGTGAGTTTTAGTGAGCCATAGAGTCACTAGAATTTACGTTGGAGGGTCTTAGGGTGATTACAACTACTAAAGGATGAGTTATTAACGAGATCATATTCATGTGAGTTTTAACCTTGTACAATTATTTATATAAACATATTTTTAATAAAACAAAAAATATGAAATCACAAACACACACATTAAGACATATATTTTACCTTGGATATCCAAATTCAAGAAAAACAAAAATATTATATATATCCATTTACCATTTATTAGAGTACAACAATAGTTATTTATCTAAAACTACAAAAAATTGGAATAAATAACCATGCACCACAAAACCACTAAAAGGTGAAAACCATGTGTTGAAAACCCACTAAAAAAGGACAAAAAAAATAGCCCCTTTTTTTTAACGGTACTACCCTTGAACCTTAAGTCTGAGGTGGGGTTGGGGTTGGGGGTGGGCAGGGAGGGGGTTGGGGGTGGCCAAGGATTTTACCCCGTGTGATCCCCTCTTGTTTTGGCAATGTGATGTACATCCTGTGGAGATAGTCATGTAAAGAATATAATACATACCCAACAATATCCAACTTGTTGTGTAGGAAATCCTTGAAACCTTACAACTGATAATGGAGATAAATGATCAGAAAAGACACAATATTTCTCTACCAAAACTTTGTAGAAAGAAAACAATGAATAGAAACATAATCACACGAAGAACTCAAAATTTAGTTGGGGACCCAACTGGGGAAAACCCCTCTTTCTTGTATTAAATCAATTGAGAAATCTGATCTATTACATATAATATTCTTCAAGCTTGAAGCTCCTTGCAATACTGATAAAATCTACACAAGAATTTCCCAACACTTAGGAAAATTAGGCCTACTAGTAAGCTCCTATTTCCTAGCACAAATATGCCCCTAAAAAATTGGAATTTATCCTATTTTCTTGCGCAATTTCCAAGATAATTTTATTCTTCTCAATTCTCAAGGCTGTACACAAAACCTGTTGTACAATAATGAATTACAATTGTTCCTTCATCCAATCTCAATAGGAAAACTTAATTACACGACCTACTAGGGATACTTTTAGCAGCTATAATAGTTAACCAAGAGAAAGTTGGGTTAACAAAAAGTCCACTACTCAACTAAACTAAAAAATATCTCTATTTAGAACTAGAGATCAGTTAACTGACATACACTAGAGCTAACTCCAATAGATAGATAATTTTATCTATCAACTAGTCCACAACTCACTGCATACCATCTAACTTGAATTAACTAATAATAACTCAGTGATAGGCCACATCACATGTGTTAAATCAAAGCTAACTTAAGAAAATATGAGATTGAATTCGAGTTAGCATATTTGACTAAGGTACAATTCAAAGAAGCCAATCCTTGCTACAATTTCAACACTCCCTCTTAGCAAGGAAGGGATTTTTGACAACCCCAATCCTGCCTCCATGGAACTCACATTTTCCCATTGGTAGGGCCTTAATCAAGGTGTCTACATCTTGATGTTTTGTAGGAATGTATTGTAGCATAAAAATCCTCCTATGCACACAATATATAAGCTGATGATACATGATGTCTGTATGCTTGGACCTATCATGAAACACTGGATTCTCATAGAGTTTTATGCAACTTTGATTGTCAAAGTGGATTGATTTAGGCTCTATCCCCTGACTGAAGAGTCCTACCAGGATCTTCCTCTTCCAAATAGCCTTACATGATGCCTGACTAGTAGCAATGTAATTTACCTCTGTTGAACTAGGTGCAACTTAGCTCAGCTTCTTGTTGTACCAAGAAACTGCATCTGACCCAATGCTGGAGACTACTCCTCATGTGCTCTTCCTATCTGTGAGATTCCTTTCCTAATTTTCATCTGTGAAACCTTGAATCCTCACTCTGTCAATTAGTATGTACCACAATCCGAAGTATAATGTGCCTAGGAGGTATCTTAAAACATGTTTGATTATTTCCAATAAGGCTTGGAAGCATCTGTCATGAACTAACTCAACTAGTACACAACAAAACGAATATTATGCCTTGTGTTCAATAAATACATCAAGGAACCAATCAACTACCTATATAGTGTACCATCTACTGCATCTATTGTGGCGTAATCCTCCTTCCTCTAGTTATTACCGAGAGGAGTATCCATGTGTTTGTAGTTTTTCATGTGGAATCTCTGAAGGATATTAGAGGTGTACTTTCCCTGTCTAGAAAAATATCTCCATCACCCTGCCAAACCTCCAAGCCAAGGAAATAATACATCAACCTGTTATCCTTCATCTGAAACTCTCTTGCAAGGTCTTCCTTAAAATCCTAGATAAAAATTTCATCTCTTGTCAGAATCAAATCATCCACATAGAGAGCTAAGATGAGCAGAAAACCATCTACCATAATGTAGTATAGGTTGGCATCTACCTCACTCTTAGTGAACTCGAATCCTATGAGATAAGAATGAAAATTTACCATGCTCTAGGTTCCTTCTTGAGCCCATAATGATATCTCTTAAGCCTATACACATGTGTCTCTCTGTTGAGGTGTCAAACCCCTTTAGCTGCTTAATGTAGATCTATTTCTCATCCACTCCATTTAGGAAAGTTTTCTTGACATCCATCTGGTGGATCTACCTCTGTGACAAATCTCTCCTCATAATAAATCCCCTTAATCTATGAGAATCCCTTGGCCACAAACCTGGCCTTGTACTTCTCCACACTACCATATGTTGCATACTTCACCTTATACAACTACCTGGAGCCAATAGTTGATTTTCGCTAAGGTCTAGGCACAACCTACCAAATAACACTCTTCATGATGGAGTCACACTCCTCCACCATGGTATCCACCCAAATCTATTGAAAATATGCCTCTTCAAAAGAACATGGCTAAAAATGTATCACTTTTGTCACTAGTTAAATGTATCATGTGTATCTATCTGTTGATCTGTGATGTATGTTGAAGGAACTAGGAGGTCTAACGTGCTCCTGAGATTCTTACACCAATCTATCAAACAACCTAGTCCTCTTCATCCCTTCTCTGGGAGTCACTATGTGAGTGGGTGCCTCCACTTAGTCTTCTCTTTCCTCTTCATCATCTGTTGTCTCCACATCATCCTCTTTGAATGCCCTCTTTCCCTTAGGCAAGTAATGATTCTTTAAATCTGACTAAGGCTCCTCCTTGAGATCTAGAAGCTCCTCTTCTGGTGATATGATCATCTAATGCTCTAAAGAAATCCTCATGCATTTATCCTCATCAAGTGTCACATCCCTTCTCAAAAAAATATTTTTGAGATAGGGAATGTATACCTTGTAAACATGATTTGTCTTCCACAAATATCCCCCTCTCTGCAATGGGCTCCAACTTCTTCTTGCCATCTTTGGACACATGAAAATACACTATGGACCCAAAAATGCCAAAGTGGGAGACATATGAATTCCTTCCAGTGAAATACTCATCAGGTGTAATCATCCCAAGAACTCCATGAGGACTCCTATTCTGTAGCTACACAGTTGTGTTGCAAGCCTATGCCCATAAGGGTAAGGGATACCCCTGTTCATGCAACATGGATCTATCAGCCCCAACAATACTCCTATTCTTCCTCTTTACAACCCAATTCTATTGAGAATTATGGGGTGTAATAAACTCTCTCCTAATGCCCTCCTTGGGAAAAAAACATGTAAAGAAATTGGATATATACTATCCTCCATTATCACTCCTTAGAGACTTGATTTTATTTCCTGTCTCATTCTCCATTAAGGCCTTGATTACTAGACAGTTAGAATGGACATCATCTTTATTCTTCATGAAACAAATCCAACATATACGATAAAAATTATCAATGAAGATCGCATAATACCTATGTTTTGTGAGTGAAAATGTGGAGAATGGGCCACAAAAATCTAAAAGAACTCTCTGCATAATAACTCCAACTATGTTATCTCAACCCTGAAAGGAATACTTGGCATAATTTCCAGGAGTGCATCCCTTGCACACATCATTATTATCAAGGGTGCACTATGGTAGTGTAGGTTTTAACCCTGTACAGAAATTATCTGCAAACAAATCGTAAAAAACAAAAAATAAACTATAGCGAGAGCATAAAACATAAAACAAATATACATAGAGATTTTCCCCTAGATCCCAAATCGGGACTACCAGCTTGATTTTTGATCATATTCCTTTTAGTGTTACAACACATATATATACATGTCGAAGCATACATAAACCCCAATCCATTAACCCTGTATTAGAACATAAACGTAGTTCCCTTGACCGGATCTACAAAATACTAGGGGCCGAAAACCATCATGCCCCAAAACCATGTGTAAACCCTTGCACAAAACCATGGGCGCATTCACCCACCAAAAAATAGTCTCCAATTTTTTTTTCTCGAGGCGCTGCCCCAGACCCTGAATAGGGGGGGCTGCTACCCCCATTGTGACCCCCCTCCTACGCCCGGCGCAACATACAAGGGGGGCTATCTCCCTCCCTATAACCCCCCCACATGTGCAACTAATCGTGGAAAGAATATAACACATAACCAAAAGGTAGCCCAATGGTAATTTTCTGAAGTATCTTCAATTCTCCATGATGTAGATGTACTATTCACCTATGTCATATCCCTCCAACAGATCCAAGTTCATCCCTCACTTGAGAAAACTCGGATAAATATGTAACAATGGTATAATTCTTGCCCATTCGAATGTTCCTCAATTGTCCTTCAAAGCAAGTTTATTGGAATGACTATTTCTTTCAAATAGATTAGTAAGGGCCTTCCACATATGGAATGATGTATTATTGCCATGCAAATTTGGAACAATATGGTCTCTGACTCCTTCTAGGATCATCTTCCTAGCTTTGGTAGTGTAATTATTCAATTGATCCAACTCATGTGTATCTAATGCATGAGGTTAAGGAATATCAATATTGGTGTATTCCAAAACCATATTATCATCTAACACAACCTCCATTCTATCCTTCCAAGAACAAAAGTTTGAATTCCCTTCTAGGGCATGCTCTGCCCTAAAACCATAGGATGACATGATTCTTGCACTTGTAGAATTTTTGTATTAATTGATATTATCTTCAATGTGATTTGAATCTGATCAAGGAACTCAATCTCTATATTTTTTCAGCTCTAATACCATGTAGAAAATCCTTGAAACATTGCAATTGTTAATGAGAGGAAACTGATCACAAAAGACACAAGATCTCTCTACCAAAAGTTTTCGGAAATAAAACAATGAATATAAACACAATCACACAAAGAACACAAAATTTATTTGGGTAAACCAACTAGGAAAACCCCCACTTGCTTGTTTTAAATCAACTGAGAAATATAATATATTACATAGAGTCTTCTTCAAGCCTAAATCTTCCTGCAATACTGATCAACTCTACACAAGAATTGCACAATAATTAGTCAAATAAGGCTTGCTACGAAGCACCTATTTCCTAGCGCAAATTTTCCCCTAAAAAATAGGAATTTATCCTATTTCCTTACGCAATTCCAAAGATAAATTCACCTGCTCAATTATCAATCCCACGCACAAAACCTGTTGTACAAAAATGGATTTATACAATTGTGCCTTCATCCAATCTCAATAGGCAATTCAAATTGCATAACCTACTAGGGCTAATTTTACTAGCTGCAACAGTTAACTGAGAGTAAGTTGGGTTAGCAAAATGTAAACTGGTCAACTAAACTCAAAACTATATCTATTCTAGAAGTAGAGATCAATTAATTGACATACACTACAGTTAAATCCACTAGATAACTAATTTTAGCCATCAACTACTCCAAAACCCACTGCATTCCATCTAAGTCGAATTCACTGAAAATAAATCATTTATAAGCCACATCACACATTTTAACTAAAAGCTAACTCAAACAACTATGATATTGAATTTGAATTAGCATATTTGACTAAGATACATGCCAAAGAACCCATTCCTTGCTACAACTTCATCATGTTGTTTTATTTGCACACATGGGGTTGCAAGAGTACATGATCAACAATCTAGGAAACATAACGTTCATTGTTTCTCTATACTAGGAGAAGTTATTAATACTCATAAATTTTGTTAATGAATCTACAAAATCCTTCAATGTTTTCTTCCTCTCCAGTAAAAAGTTCTTTTATTCAACAATATCTCTCACAAAGTGATACTGAACATCAATATGCTTTGTTATAGAATGATACACTAGGTACTTTGCAAAGAATATTGCACTATTACTATTCAGAATCTATCCTCATAGCTTTTTGTACCAACCAAATACCTAAACACAATCCTTGTAACCATATCATTTCCTTGTTTGAATGAGTGCCTTCCAGGTATTCCAATTCTATAGTTTATAGTGCCACTACAAAATGTCTCTTGCTCATTCAACTAATTTCTCCTCCTAATAGTCTAAATGCATAACCACTTGTATATCTTCTATATCCATATTTTGAGCCTAGTTTACATCAACAAAGCCACGCATGTCCAACACTCTGTCCAATCTTCATTTCCTTCATAGCACAATCCATAAATAGTAGTGCCATGCAAATACCTAAAACCCCTCTTTACTTTTGTTCAATGCTTCTTCCCTAGTTTTGATATATATTTTCTCAATGCTTACACTACATGTGCAATTTATGGACTAGTACAGACCATTGCATACATCAAACTACCGACCAAAATGACATAACGAACATGGAGCATGTTACCTTCCTCTTCCTCTTCATGTGTCATTGAAATTTACACCTACAGAATAGGGTTCTTTACTAGTTTACATCCCTACATATTAAATGTTTGCACATTTTTCTTGACATATTTCCTCTAATTAAACAAAATTTCTTGTTTTCCCATTATATTTAATTTCCACGCCTAAAACGAAATTTTCAACACCAAGGTCCATCATGTAAAAGTTATAGGACAATGAGTTTTCACTTTCTCAATTATTTCCCTATCTTTTCCAATCAAGATCATATCATTCACATACAAGACCAAATAAATAAGTTGATTTCAAACTAATTTGAAATAAACATGGTGATCCACTTTGCTCCTTATGAAGATAAGTCCTAATATATATGTATCGATTTTTTGATACCACATCCTTATGTGATTGTTGTGAAAAATTCTGAGCATAGAAATCCTACTACTAACTATTGATTTACTTCGCCTACTTGATTTATTTACACAAGTTATTTAACTGAATATTCAGAAAAAATTCGAAGTAAACACAAATAGTAGCCCACACAAATACTAATCATTTACTAAAAATCATGCACATATGAAAAATGACATAGATTTTTCAGACAAATGTCCCTGGAAAAACCCAATGTGGGAAAATCAGTGAAACAAATATGAGGGTTTATTATTATTAAGTAGAAGTTTCTGAGTACATCTAGGGTACCATAAACTCAGCTCACCCAACAAATAAATCCTTGTCTATAGAGAAAATTTTGAGGTATAACTCACTCTCGCAAGTCTTGGCTGATCCGAATGAGCAACTAGTGAAACCCCAACTGACTCTGCGTAGCTACTGCATCAGCCTGGATAGCCTTGGCTGAGGGACCACGTCACCCTATATATACATGGATATTATTCTCCAAAGTTTGGTTTCAACCCTAGTAGCTCAGAAACCCCATCTTCTGGTGAATTTCAAACTTTTTCTTGGAGACACTGCGCTACCCCTGCGTGGGCCTGTGTCACCCTTCTGAGGGACTGCATCACACCCTCTAATGGTTGTGATGCCTCCACTACATCTTTTCTGCTCTTGCTATGTGTTTTACTCTTGGTCCTCCTGACCAATCACTACATCTACACCTCACTACAAATCTGATCCACTCAGATATGATCTTCATCCGAGCAGAGCTCCATCAAAATAATTCAATATATTACACTCTGTGTGTGTTCTCCAAATGACCCCAAGCCCTTCCTTTATACTTTTCTTGTTGACACATCAAAATCCATGATCTAATCTCTAATCAACATCTAAGATTAGAAGTAGCTTGATTCGCGTCACTTAGAATGTTCTCATCACATGTGTAAATTAATTCACTTTAATTTTTTAATTTCCCTAAGTCAGACTTAGGGTCCTTATTAAAAAATTTAATTATTTGAATAAATTTTACACCAAATGGAATTTCTCTAAATGATTTTTGGGTCTTAGAGATATCATGTGGTCCAGTCCCTCCAAAAAGTTTGAAAGCTAGAGCACACCTGATGCTACCCCAAAATATCAACACTCCCTCTTAGCAAGGAGTGTGCTCGAGCAATACTTCCACACTAAAGCATTCCCCTGATCTCTGGCATCGGTCTCCATGTTGAGCCTTGGCCTAGCACCCTTCATACATTTAACTACAACTCTCTGTACTACTGCCCATGTCACTTTCACTGAAACTGACACATTTGTATTGCTACTCCCTCTCAAATTGCTGCATCATGCTGCTAACTGCTGCACTAAAACTCAGTTGCTGAGAAGTAAGCAACTGAAGGACAACTACCCAATCATTGACAGACATTTTAGTTAGTATGCATATCATCACTGAAGCTCCCTCGATCGTTGCAATGTTATGTCTCTCTAAAGCCACTACGCTGCTACGACTTCTGCAATACGTAAGCACTACTCCTATGTGTTGCTGAAGTCCTATCAACCTTTACGTTGTTTCTTCTACATTGTTGTTTCCACTGCACTACGCTTCTTCCATATACAACATTCCAGCTCTGCCTCTGATTCACTGTGATCTTATGCACCCACTGCTCCAATCATCCTACTACTGTCTTAAGGCTCCCATAGCTCGTATGTGATCCAAGAGTTTGGGCACCTCAAGGATCATGCCTACAATATGTAGCTACTCTACCAATAATTATTTCCCACCTCTTCTCTCGAGGCACATGAGCACTTATAGCCACATCATACTCACTACCACTATCCCCTCTAGCTGTTGTTGCCTTGGAATCAGGAGACTCCTTGTCCTTTCTCTTAGGACAAGATTTGGAGAAGTGTCCAAGTTCACCTCATCTAAAGCACCAGACCTTCGATAGGTCCTTCTTCTTCTTCTCTTGTTGTTATTGTCCCTTTGATGTTAGGGTTGCATCCTCTTCCTCTCCCTTCTTCACCTTGCTACTTTCACTATTGAATTCCCTCTTGGTCATCTACCAGATTGCCTCCTATCAAATGATAGCCCACATGTCACCCCAATTAGGGAGTTGTGCTTCTACCCAAAATTCTTTGGATAAAGGTGTCCCACTCATTAGTGACTACATTCAAGGAATTCCTTATGAAGAGCCCTTCATACAGAGTTGCATCCATGGAAATCAACTGATCCCATATCGTCTTCCATATGGAGAGGAATGGATTGATCTCTTCCCCCTTATGCATATGGAACATTCTCATCGATTTCTCCAGAAGCATCTTCCGTTGAAAAAAGCTGCCTTGATATAGCATGGTCAAAGATGTCCACATCTCATGTGCTATCCTCTTTTCAACAATGTCTGGGACCACATGATCCTTCACCCTGTCTATGATCAAGCACTTTGCTAGTGTCTAATTCTCGTTGAAATTCTTCAGAGCATCCGCATTGGTCGGCACAACTAAGAAATTTTCCACGTGGTATCTGATTCAATACTCCTCCATGAGTGTCATGATTATGGCCTTCTAGATCACGAATTTGAACACTCCATCCAAACTATCCTAATCACGCAGTCCGTACGGGAGCATCTCTTCTCAAAATATGTCGAAGTTGGTACTCCTCTCTCTTGTTTTGTTGCTACACTCAAGAGAAGACTGGATCTGGGATTCTTGGCGATAGAAACCCTCTAGAGTAGCTTCTCCTTCTTAAAATTGATTTCCATCCTGAAAAGCCTCTTCCAAATCTCCTGTATCAATCCCCTACGATCACCCTCCTCATCGCATCTCAAATTTATTTGGCACAACTATGCTGAGTAACTATTCTCCTCCCACTTTTTTCACCTTTGTTAGGCATTTTTCTGCACCAAAAAAACCTATTCCACATCAGCAAATTCTGAAGATCGAAAACTACACTTCCAGCCTCGGAAAATCGCACAAAAACTCACCAACTTAGACTGTGTAAGCTTCCTGGTGTTGCGCCAACCTTTGCATGAGCATACTGGCTAAGTGTCCCTCTCCTGGTGCTGTGTTGGCCTCTGTGTGAGAAGACTAGCTCTACATCGACCTCTGCGTAAGTAGACTGACACTACATCACCCTTGTAAGGTCTATTTTCCCTCTGGTGCTGCGCTACCTTATTCCATATCAATGTTCCTTTAGGTGCCCTTCCCACAAAAACTATCTTCAGCCTCTTTGCTGATGGTTCAACTTGATCTGCAATGCTCTGATACCATGCGAAACTTTATAATCACATAAATCCTACTGCTAACTATTGATTTACTTCTCCTACTTGATCTATTTACACAAGTTATTTAACTGAATATTCAGAAAAACTTTGAAGTAAAAAAAAATAGTAGCCTGCAAAAATACAGATCATTTACTGAACACCACGCACATATGACAAATGACACATAGATTTTTCGGACAAATATCCCTGGAAAAACCCAATGAGGGAAAATCAGTGCAGCAGATATGAGGGTTTATTATTATTAAGTAGCAGTTTCTAAGTACATCTAGGGTGTCATAAACTTGGCTCACCCTACATATAAATCCTTGGCTATATAGAAAATTGTGAGATATACCTCCCTCTCGCAAGTCTCGGCTGATCCGAATGAGCAACTAGTGAAACCCCAATTAGCTCTGTGCAGCCTCTACATAGCTACTACCGCAGCCTGCATAGCCTTGGCTAAGGGACTGCATCACCCTAGCTTTGTGTGGACCTGCTTCTCTGGAGTCTGGTTTTAGCCTTGCTAGCTCAGAAACTCCAGCTTCCGATGATTTCAGACTTCTTCTAGGAGACACTGTGCTGCCACTGTGTGAGCCCTGTGTGGGCCTCCGTCACCCTCCTAAGGGACTATGCCACACTCTATTATGGATACAATTCCTCCACTACTTCCCTTGCTCAGTGTTCTACTCTTGGTCCTCCTGACCGATCATTGCATATACCCCTCACTACAACTTTGCGTCACTTAGATATGATCTTTGTCTGAGCACTGCTTCATTAAAAGAATTCAATCTCTTAGTCTATGTGTGTGTTCTCCAACTGACCCCAAGCCCTTCCTTTATACTTTTCTCGTTGACAGATCAACGACCGTGATCTAATTTCTAATCAACAGCTAAGATTAGAAGTAGCTTGATCCACATCAATTAAAATTTTCTCATCACAACTATAAATTAATTCACTTTAATTTTTTAATTTCCCTAAGTTAGACTTAGGGTTCTTATTAAAAATAAATAAATTATTTGAATAAATTTTACACCAGATATAATTTCTCCAAACACTTTCTAGGTCTTGGATATCTCATGTGTTGCAGCCCCTCGACAAAGTTTCAAAGCTAGATCACATTAAATGCTACCCCAAAATCTCAAAAATTTCTTTAACAACTACATGGATATTTTTATCTTCCATACCAACTCTTTCTTTCCTTTAACAACAAAAACTTCAGGCTTTTTTTATGTATATTTATTCTTCCAGACCCCTATGTAGGGATGTTATATTCACATCCATTTGTTCTCCTTTAAAATAAAATGAAAAAATAATAGACAAAAGAGATATACTAGAAGTTAACTTGGAAACAGGAGAAACAAATCTCACCGAGGCCAATTTCCTCTAGGTGGGAGTAACCTTTTGTTATGAACCAAGCTTTGTGTTTCTCCACTTTTCCTTTTTCCTTCAACTTATTCTCAAATACCCATTCGTTTCCAAAGGGATTTATTCTAGATGGAAGCTCCACTAGATCCCAAGCCTCATATTTGACTAAGGATGTTATTTCTTATTCCATGGTAATTTTCCATAGATTTCCATCCTCTACATCCACTGCCCCCCTAATAGTTCTAGGATCACAATTAGTAATAATCAAAGAAAAATTGCAAATAAAATTAGGTGGATTATACCTTTTTTGGCTTCCTTATTTCCGAAACTAATTTCCTCAATATCTGAGTACGTGACTCTTCTTCTTTTGATTCCTACTCTTTGTAGATTTTGATTCATCGTCCTTCAATTCAAGCTCTTATCTTTTTTCATTCTTTCTCCACTAGTAAGACTTCTTGTTTGACAACATCTTAAATTTCTCTAAATACCAATCTCTGTTATACTCAGAATCGAAGGAAATATCAAATAAAAAATAACCATTTAAGAAAAATCAAGAAATTAATAAACTAATGTCATGTAAACAATTTTTTAATATATCATTGTTATTATTTTACTTTTATCTAAACTATCCAAATAAATGTCATGTTTATCAAAATAAACATATATATATTTTATATTTAAACTAATTTAGTAGCACACAGTTTAATAATATTTTAAATAAAAAACTAAATTTAAAATTTAAATTAAATTAAATTAAAATTTAAATTACCCAAATAAATGCTATATATATATATATATATATATATAATTTAATAAAATTTAAATTAAAAAAGGAAGAAGTAAATTTAAATTCAAATTAAATTTAAATTTAAGATTTTATATTCAAATTAATTTATTTAACATGAGATTTAAAAAATATAATTGTCTAAACATAAAAAGAAAGATTAAATTTATAATGCTCAACTCATGATTTACACATCATTAAAAACACACTCACCTCATGATTTACCCTTCATTAAAATTATTCTCTATATTCTATCTTTTATAGATTAAGATATTGATTTTATTTTAAATATTTAATATAGTTTTAGGTTCCTCAAGCACGATTCACATTTAAGGTAGTTAAATTATATTATTAGAAAAATTGTAGGTGCCTAGTGACACCTACATCTCTTTTGAATTTTAAAGGATTTTGATTCGCTTACACATTATGACATGGAAAGTCAATGTTAATTTTTTAAAATCAATTCTCCTCTAATTATCAAACTTCTTTGTTTTTGGATCCCAAATCTTATAACCTTTTAGACCATCTTTATATCCAATAAAGAAACACTTTCAATGTTCTTATCCAACTTATTCTATTCTCTTTTAGAATGTGTACGTAAGCATCACAACCAAATAACCTAAGATGTTTAAGAGAGGGTTCTTGTCAATCCATACCTCATAGGGAGTTTTTTCATCTAACACTAAAGAGGGTGATCTATTTAGTAGGTAACACGTAGTGTCCAGTACCTATGCTTAGAATTCTTGTCCTAACCTAGTACCAGTGAGCATCCTCCTTGCTTTCTCTTTCAATGTAGTGTTCATCCTTTCTACAACTCCATTATTCTGAGGTAAGTATAGAGTAGTATTTTAACTTTTTATATCACTCTTCCTACAAAATTCTTCAAATTTATTCATGCACAATTCTCCATCATCATCTATCCTCGACACCTTAATTTTCTTCTCTGCCTGTTTTTCCACAAGATTCTTAAACTCTTTCAAATTTTCAAATAATTCCGTTCCTAAGGAAATAAATCCATGTATTCCTTAAGAAGTCATATATAAATGAGACACAATACATAGATTTACCTAGTGATGTAACAATGATAGTTTCAAACACATAACTATGTACCAACTATAATATTCAGTTTGACCTTGTAGAATCATAGGAGAATTTTACCTTATTATGCTTCCCATATAAACAATATTGACATAAATTAAAATATAAAGAGAAATTAGACATAACTTCTACCATACAATTTCCATCTCATACTCAAATTTCCTTCTCTCTGATATGTCCCAGTCTCTCATGCTACAACATAGTCTTTTCCTAGAATCTGCAATAATTTTTCCTTCTTCTGATCCACTCTAAAAAAGAGCACAACTATTGCACCCATCATTAAAAATTCTTCCCAATATCTTATACAAAGTTTCAATCTAAATTCCCCTCAACAATACCATTTCTCCTTGAACCCTTTCTCAATAATTTTGGATTTACTTTCTTCCTTATAATGCCCTTTTTTCCACATCTCCAAAGTACCTTGACAATTTTTCCCGGGGATTTATATCTTCTTCTAGATTTAGATCTCCCACTTGAGAACTTATTTTATTTCTTTTATGTGATCATTTTATTACACAAAAGGGATATCTGTGCTAACTTTCCATATTTTTCCACCTCAACTCCTTTGATAATTAGGGCGAGACTATATTGTTGAAACTTAAAGTAATTGCATTACTACCTAACCAAACTATCCCACGAGTCTAGTAAAGAACAAGAAAAACTAATACACTCGTCTTTATCTAAAATATTAATATTAATTGATAATAGCTAACTTAACACAGTATTGAAGGATTTTAGATGTTTTTTCATAGATTCTCCATCCTTCATCCTTAGTTTATACAACGTTTTTTGTATGAATAGTTTATTCACCAAGCACTTAGATTGATAAAAAATTTGTAACTTGTTCCACAATTCCTTCATTGTAGCTTCTCCTGAAACATTTAGTAACATTTAGTTTAAGAGACACAATCATATTGTGCTATTTTCTTTCGAGTCTAGCTTGGTGTAGTATTCGATCGACATCCTTGTTAATGCAACACACAGATCTAGAATGATCCATTGATATTTTTCCACCAATAGATATTCCATTTTGAGCTTCCACAACTCAAAACTTTTCCCATTGAGTTTCTCAATATCTACCTTTGAACTACTCCCATTTCCTTTCACCACAAAATGATCCATTGATATTCTTCCACCAATAGATATTCCATTTTGAGCTTCCACAACTCAAAACTTTTCCCATTGAGTTTCTCAATATCTACCTTTGAACTACTCCCATTTCCTTTCACCACAAAAATCATTTTGTTAATCTCCCATTGTAACATGGTCTACCATACGCTCAAGCAAAACCCCTTAGCCACAAAAGCATCCCCTCTAAGCTAAAATTGCTCTCATACCAAATGTAGGTTTTAACCTTGTATAATTAATTGTTGCAAACAAATTCTTAATGGAAGGGGAAAGATACAATGAAAAACACATACATAAAATGGATATTTTACCATAGATATTCAAATCAAAGAAAACTAGAAACATTTTTCAATATATTCTTCTTTATAATATTACAATACATTACAAATATCTCACTACATTCCTAAAATACCAATCAATTTACAATAGATAAGAATACAACAGTACTTCCTTGATTGAAAACAAAAAACTATGGACTAAACCACCATATGCTACACACCATTAAAAAATAAATGTAAAAAAAAACTATTTTTTTTCGTTTCAAAATCATTTAACCGCAACTACCATAAATAACTTATTATATAAAAAGAAACCAAATACTTGAACCCGAAGAGAAAAGCCAAAACTAAAAAATGAAAAGAAAAGCCTATAATAATAGAAATATAAAACTGAAAAATGATAAAAAAAGCCTATAATAATATAAATATAACAAATGTATAAAAACATGATTACTTTACTAATAAAGAGAATAATAGTTAAATATAGTTGATATATTGATTTTGATGTAATTCATTATGATATTAGATTAATTTAATAAATTCATTATAATATTAGATTAATTTAATAAATTCAAGTTGAAAATGCTAATAGACAAAAGTTATTAGTGAAGTTGATTTACCTATTCCATCAACACTACAAATGTGTACAATGTCAAAGAGTTTAAGAGGTTTTATATATTCTTTGTTTGAAAATGACTTTTTTCTTACTAGCATGAGGTAAATAAGACATTTCATAAGATAAATATGATGTTTCATAAAAAGACATATTAAAGAGATATGGAGTGGAAACATGTGCTAATGAATAGGTTTTCTTTTTTAATGTAAATATTAACTATGAGTGAAAAATTATGATGATTATTTACCATTTGTAGAGAAATAAGTATTTACTTGATATGGTGGCTATAAATAAAGTTTAGTTATTTGAATAAATAGTTGTTTCAAAATTATAATCTTTTATATAATTTATTTTTAACTTCTTTCTACTCATAAAATTAAATTTTACTAATATTTTTACATAAAATTATTATTACTTAAATTATTCTACAAGATATCAAACGAATCTTTAAACATAAACACAAATCTTAGTTGAGCTTTTCCAATATCTTTTCTAACCCATTATTATTTCCAATTTTCATAAATATAATATTGCATTTAAGTAAAACAATCACAGTACTTAACTTCACACCATTATCATTTACTCTTACAATTATCAGGTTAAGGTTTAAATATAAAAAAGTGGAGAATCATAAAAGACTTTTAGTGATCCTTATATTCCTTGTGGAACGTCTTTTCTTTATTTTCTCAATATTTAACTCAACTTCGAGGGAATTTGTTTCGAAGTGAGTAACTTCGAAAGAAAAGTTTGTACCGTCCATGGCATCTCTTAAGTCATGATTGGGAAAATAATTTTTCATTTTGTGCTAAAGTATCTGCTCGGGTTAATCAACTACCTAATGGATACAAGGGCGATGGAACATTTGATATGCATTCCAACTAATGGGATAGAGTAGTAGAGAATATCGTGTCTTCCAATAATATTAAAGATTAAGAATTACTTTTACATATGTTGCTATTACATGTAGAGGTACATTGAATAAAATTAAGTGTTGAATATTCATTATTATGTACACATCAACCTAAAGGGATATTTTGTAGTTAACTATAGAAAATATATTTTTATAGGAAGTAAATTAGATATATATTTCCATTAAATTTATTATAGGCAGGTGGTGGATTTGTGTACACTTGTATTAGAGGATGAAATTTGAAGATGATACGATTCCAATTATTACGAATATATATTTATTTTAAGTACATATTTAACATGAGCTTTTTTCAAGTGCAAAATACAATGTGCTATTTTTTATTGTTCAAATTGTATTTTTGAATGCTAAATAGAGTATATATAGAACCAAATAAAAATTTTAACCATAAAAATTTAATATAGAGTATAGATATATATGAAGTTGATATCGACATATATTAGTTAACATAGATCTTAAAATTGTTTGTTTAAATCTTTTGTTGAAATATTTTTGAAAAGTATAAGATTTAAACATCTATTCACACATTTTTTTAGTTCTAATCACTTTACAACATATTCATTTTTTTTTAAATTATAGTCGGCATGATTTTTCTATTTAAAACATAATTTGTATTTTATTTTTATTTTAAAGGGGTGCGGATGGACGAACAAACTTACACAATCCCTCATACTGGGCTTTAGAATGAGCCTCTCGGCTCAATAAATTTTTGGAGGTGTACTTGTTTTTTAGAATGAAATTTGATGATGATATAATAGTGGCTAGAGTATCTACACTTTTGTAGAGTTTAATAGTTAAATAATTGAGTAAAGATAGGTCTCTTGTCCCACAAACAAGGAAATCTCATATACCAATTTGGTGTTTGATTTGGCTGTGACCTTAAAATTAGATTATTATTATTATTATTATTTATAATTTTCAAAATTATTTTCTTTAATTTTATTTTTCCTTTCTTTTAAATAAATATCTTTGTATGATGAATACAATGTTTGAACCCATTACGAGTATATACTTGCTATGAACTTAACATGTTACACGCCAGAATTGAATATGAGTGCAGATGATATAAAAATTTCTCTCAACTGCTGGAGCTACATCAACTTGACTCCTCCAAATTGATATTATCTTCTTATAGTATTAAATGATACATCTTCTTGAAATTATGCTTACAAAATGACTTGATTGAAGCTAGTTTAACACAATCATAAGTTACCCAAAATTGAGTGATAAGGAGGGCAAATGGAGGGGTGGGTGGCGAGACTCTTGTCACCTCAAGGGATTAATGTTGCATAATGTGCCCACCACTCTACCTCATGCTAGTGACGTAAATGGCGATTAAAGTACGAAGTTCATTAAGTATGTGGCAGGGATAGGACCAAGATCATCACTACTTGCATGTTGTTATAGAATTTATGGGTTGGTGACGAGATATGAGAAGTTTCCCAAAGTATTAACACTTTGGTTCGTAATGTAATTATTGAAGGAATTCACAAATCTTCAACTAAGATATTCTCAAGACCATTCTTTCCCTCATGCTTATTCTTGGCCTCCTCCTTACAAGGATTAGGTTTGGAAGCTTTCCATTCTCTTTGTGGGTGGGTTTGTTAACCGTGCAAGGTATTTCTTTGGGGTTCCCTAGACGTAGGGCTTGTCACTCTTAGCTCATGGCCTTCCACTAGCATATCAATCCATACTTAGTTTAATATTTGTGCTTTGCTACTCACCAATTTGAGATGAGGAAGGTTTTAGCCCTCAAGGAATGCAAGTTAAGTCCTTGGTATCAATACAATTTGAGTAAGTTGGTGCATCTTAGGGTTCTCTAGCATATTTTTCATGTTCAATTAGCAATTGCATTGGTTTTGGTTTAGTACAAGCAAGCGAAGAATATGACAAGGCAGTGAGCATAAACCTATCATAGTAGCAATAAAAGGGGCTTATCAATAGGATCGAGGGGCTCATGCCTCAACTCATATTTTCCATACATAGAATTATGTCGAATTCCAAAAAGAACCGAGGGATGTAGAGGTGAAAATTAGCAGAGAAATGGAGTGCCTCTCTAACTTTAAGGTTATTTCAATGGTGGCTAATGGGGTACCTAATACAAGCCACACAAGAGGGCGTCTTAATCGATATTTGCAAACTGTGGATATCTAGTGGTAGTTAAAAATGCTCCTAGGTAAAGTCCTTCCAGAGCATAATGATGTGAAGGATGAAATCATTTTGATGTTGTATGATCTCCAATTGCAATTCAAGGCTTTCTACAATTGCATGGAATAGATGGAGGCCAATATATTTTGTGGGAAAGGATCTACTCCAAATAATCTAACTAACTCAATGCCTATTGAGATAAAAAAAAAATTACCTCCTCTTAATTCTTTGAATGTTGGGAGTTATTTTTTTGGTTTGAAAATTTCATGATAATAATTATATATCTAATATTAAGAGTAAAAATTGATATATTCTTCTAGAATCAATTTTCTTTAACAAAGATGTCTTGTTAGTGATATTCAGTTTTGCATAAAAAAAAATTACACTAGTATAAAAAAAATGAACCCAATTGGCTATGTTTATTAGAGAGTACAATGTAAGTTAAGACTTTGTTTAAAAAAATAGTTTGCACATAAAAATATCGAAGTACATGACTTCCTTTCAGATATGATAGTTTTATATATGATATGCAAATGCAAATTGAAAAGTACCACCCCATGGTGTTATAACACATCTTGCTTTTATCTCAAAAGAGAAGAACTCACAGCATTAGTTATAAATCAACTTTTGCCTTTATATCAGAAAAGAAGAATTCATGGAATTAGTTACACGTCAACTTTTTGAGAGATGAGTTTAGTTTGATTTTGGAAGATCAATATGAAATGTGGGGCAGTGGCTTGAATATAAGATGGATGATTACTAATTTAGAGCAAGTTCGAATTAGAAAGTAACTTTTATTTCGTTTCAGTGAGTGATGTATACGAGTATTAAACAATAATTATGGTCGTTCTCATTATTTTTTAAATAAAAATAACTTGTTTTTAAATGTGAATAAAAATCATTAGTTAGGAAAACATATTTTGAAATGTGAATGTAAAAAAGATTGTTTTCTATTGAAACATTTAACATCCTTTACCGTTGACATGAGAGAAAAATTATCTTGTCTAAAAATGTAATTTATAAAACTTACTCGCCAAAAAAACATTATATTGCAACCCCACATATGGTGCAAAATTAGCCATGTTTTCTATGGATGTGAGGAAAACATAAATTAAATTATAAATTTTACTATTACCACATCATAATTCGTCGAAATCCTAACAAGTGTCAAACTTGTATGGTAAATATTGTAAAACTTGTATGAGAACTCTGACAGACTCAGGAATTTTTAACGAAGGAATCCGTTATATATATAAATTAAATATATTCGATGGGGGATTTTAATCCGCGGAATCAATTATATACATTAAATATAGTTGACGTGAATTCACGTTTTCAGTTATATAAATTAAATATATATAATTTAATTTATATATATACCCAATTGTGACCGGTATTTATTACATGCACATATTTAATGATTTGAAAAATAAATTTTTGTGGGTGATACGTTTCATTTAAAGAGTCTTGTGATGCTGGTTTTTTTGAAATAGGTTTGATGACCAGTTTAAAATTATTTATATAAATGTACGTTGAGTAGGTTTAATAGGTTTAATGGTTAAGAGTGTGTGCTTTTTCTTAAAAGGTTATAGGTTCAAAATTAGAGGAGGTAGAGTATGTATGCCTTTGTAGACTAAGCCTTTAAATTGGGGAGGTGAGTCCCTTGTCTCACAAACCAGAAAGTCTCATACACCAATTTGGTGTTTGGCTTAAAATTAGATAATAATGATTTTTTTTTTTTTTTTTTAGAATTTGAAGAAAAAATAAAATGTAACAATTTAGTATTCTTGATTAACAATGTCTTTTTTTGTTTAGGAGTTATATCTATATATATTATAAATATTAGGAAAACTAATTTCATTATAAAAAGTTCAATATTTTAATTTTATATTTAACAAAATGTTATGTAAATTTAAAGTTATAAACTAATAGAGTTTGTTTGAATATTTTTATTTCAAAAATATGAGAAAGATATGAATAAGGATTAAGAGAAAAAAAATGTAACTATATTTAATATTTAGAAAAAATATTTAATAATGAGGAAAAAGCATTGATTTTATATGAAGGTTTAAGGATTAAATTCAATAAGGAAATTCTAAAAATTATCCTCATTAAAGGTTATTTTATGATAATGAAATACCTCTTAAAAGATACATTGTTGCACTCTCTAGCTATAAAACGTTATTCACATCATCTCCTTATATCATATTTTGAGATCACTAAACGAAGAAGTAGACAAGCTTACCAACATTGGTTTTGATCGAAAGAAGGAATGCTACTTTTTAGTGAATGTTAGACATCACTCATCACAATTCCTTTATAGCTCCATGGTATCTTTTATTGGTGTTAGTGAAGTTATGAACCATAAAGGGGACATTCTCATTTTGTTTCAATAACTCCTTGTGATAGTGAAAATTTGAATAAAAAGGAAGGTGTTTTGTTTCCATTCCTTATAATTTCTCATAGCACAATGATAATCCAAATCCCGAGGTAAGTAATATGAGTAGATGAGGAAATTTGTGGAACTAGATCTCAACCAAGGATGGATCATTAAGATTTCACCCCATGCTAGGTTTGCATTTGTTTTCCTTCCCCTATTCCATTCTCTAATGAGACTGTGTGGGAGCATTGATAGGAACTCTTCTCCTCTTTGTGCCTTCCAACAATGAAAAGGAGACATGAAGCAGTAGATTATATGAGTGAAGGAACGACACATTGATATACTTATTATGAGATCACTTGTTTCCACATGAAAATTAGAAATTTTCAAACTGGAATGGAGGGCGTTAATCAAAGGGAGGTAATGTTGACATCTCAATGGAAGAATTGGCACCAAATGTGAGAAGACTCTTTAATAGGAAAAACCCAAGATCATGTCCAACACTTGCAAAGGATTGTCAAACAAATTAGGGCCCTAAACACTCTTGAAGCTAGAATGATGAATCATTCCTTTGAAATCAAAAGGGACAAAGTGAAAATATAGATGATAAAATGAATTGGGTTTTTGCCAATGCGAAAGGTCTAAAGCCCTCTTTGTATCAAGTTAAAGGTAAAGAATATTTTCCATAAGAAAAATCCCATAAAAAATTGTAGCAAAAGTAATAAAAGTCAAACTAGTATTAAAAGTGAAATTAAAAACATTTTCCCTACTACCAATTTCAATACTAGAAAAATAGTAATGAAAACTCCAAAATTTAAAAGACATAAAATAAAGTAATCCATGACCCAACTTTTCAAACATTTGTTACCTAATACTATGTATAATTTTGTTTATACTCAATTAATATATTGAAAAATAAATAAAATACATGATAAAATACAAAAATACAATTTTTTCTTTTAAATTTTCAAAACCATAACAAAACACCATTATAACTTTATTTTTGAAAATTCACCAATTCAATCATAACCCTACAATATAACCATTATTAATTAAAACAAAACCTTAAAATTTACCTTAAATTTCAAAAGTTCTAATTCTGCATTGCATTTTTTATTAACGATTAGGAAAATATATCTCACAGGGCTAAATTAATAAAATATCTTAATAATGGTAGCCTATCATATACATATATCTTTCCACGTATCTAAATTAACAAAATATATTAATAATTGTAGCCTATCATATACATGGAGCAATAACATTGGGAAGGTGTTCTAATATAAAGTTTCTTTATGTTCCTTACTAGCTTGGTATGTTTGTTATCCATGGACCATCTCTCTACTTCACTTGATATTGATATGATCTTTTATTTAATTCAAAGTATGCAAGGAAAATTGATAACTTATTTAACTGAAAGTATGGTCAAGAATTTTTTTAATATAATATTATTATTGAATAAAACATTGGAAAGTGTGCAAGGAAAATTGATAATTTATTTAACTGAAAGTATGGTCAAGAAATTTTTTAATATAATATTATTATTGAATAAAACATTTGAACAACTTTTATTTGACGTTTGATAGATTTAACAAAGACAAAATGAGACGGAGGCGACAGAAAAGAAACGAGCTGAGGGCGATGGAAGAAAAGTATATTCCTAAATGAATGGAAGGATTGGAATCATCCAATTACTCAAAGACAATAATTACTTTAAATATGATGCAATCACATGCATAATAAAATGTGGGTTGGTAAAAAGAACCTACCGTTGAATACATAGGATATGCATGACTCACATGAGAAGATTTATGTGCAGAGATAAGACTATGCACAAGAGATATTTTTTGGGTAGAGATTATATGCATTTGTTAAAATAAACGTGATTTAGTGAGTAGTAGTGTAACAACTACACCCTTAAAAAAAAATTACACAATTAAAACAGATTTAGCATAAATAATAGATTGATAAAACTATATCTCAATTTCCCAAAGAGGGTGGTGCTATCTATCAAGTCTCTTCCATGGTAGGACTGAATTTTTTTGAAAAGAGAATCCATACAGGTAAATTTGTTTTCGAAATAGAGGAATAACCTGTTTTGAGGTTTTTAACCCAACGTTTCGGACTTCCTAAGTGAGTCCATCTTCAGGGGTAAATGTCGAATATTCTTTGGAAGATTGTGAGGATTAGGGCAAAATAATCCTAATATAAATAGAAATTAATGATGAAAATTTGAAAGGAGTTTTGCCCTAAATAATCTTAATTTTCATCATTAATTTATATTTA
This sequence comes from Pinus albicaulis, assembly GCA_034641835.2. Classification (NCBI taxonomy): domain Eukaryota; kingdom Viridiplantae; phylum Streptophyta; class Pinopsida; order Pinales; family Pinaceae; genus Pinus; species Pinus albicaulis. The sequence continues at coordinate 527,016,712 of CM076572.1, read as the reverse complement.
TATTAGGATTCTTTTGCCCTAATCCCCACAATCTTCCAAAGAATATTGGACATTTACCCATGAAGATGGACTCACTTAGGAAGTCTGAAACGTTGGGTTAAAAAACCTCGAAATAGGTTATTCCTCTATTTCGAAAACAAATTTACCTGTATGGATTATCTTTAAAAACAAAAAAACAAAAAAACTATATCATCTCTACATGCATATTTCCAAAAATAAAAACCTTAAACGAATAAGTAATGATACATTGATACATTACATGGCATTTGGGTTAATTATTTGGGCTTATCATTAATCCCATTTTTCACTATCGTCCTTATGGTTTAATTTATAGTGGATAATTAATGTCTATGACTCGTAAGCCGTATAGTACCAACCCCCAAACCATTGGTTACAAGCTGTTAAAGGTAATAAAGTGTATTAATGTTTTCCTATCTGCTGCGGATGTCAATCACGTCTTCACGTGTCACGACGATCCCCACACTTGTTGGGCTCCTTTCATTGGGTAGTCCTGGGATGTCCATCCCTCCCACATAGATAGACGGTGGAGGCTTGGCGAAGGGTAGGGTTAGGGCAACTACCCACCCCCAGCCTCCCTCCAATGGTTCATTTCGTCCGCTGCCGCTCCGAAAGCTTTCTCTGCAAGACTGTAATTCCGTTGTGTATTCTTCTCGGGTGTTCTTTTTTCGAGATTATGATGTTGCCGATGGATAGTCTCTACACCCACTCTCTGTCGAAGGAGATAAGTTTTTTGGGTTACACTTAAGTGATTTCCATTTCTTGTTCTCTTTAATCTTCAGATTCTGATTTTTGGATTTTTGGTTTAAGATTTTGTTTTTCTTCTTTTGTTTCAAGGTGTCTCCTTGCATTTCAGGTTGCTGGAACATGGTGGCTCTCAGTCGCCTTAATCCTATTCCAAGTATGCTTGACTGTTTCGGTTGGATTGTGGAAATGGGTAGTAGTAAGGCTTCCATTGTTGGCTCTGGACATTCGTCGACCGCCTTGGCTCCAAGGTGATTGTCTCGCCTTTACCTTGTCTTGTTTCATGATTCTTTTGTTTTTGGTTCCGCAACCTTACATGATTAAGTTCTATTCTTTAGTTTACTTCAATTTTAGAAAGTAACCCCTACCCACTGTGCTTGCAGGTTCGTGAATCTAGACAGTAGGGATTCGGCCCTCTTTGGAGTCCTTTCCCAACTTGGAGCTGGTATGATAGACTTCTAATCATGCTCAATTCTTTGTTGCTCAACGGTATTTATCCTTACAGTGTTACTCAGTTGTTTTTCTCATTCTTCTTAACATAGGTAGAGTTTGGGTTCATAGAAACGGTTGAAGGTCAACCAAGATCTTTAGTTTTATTTTAAAAACTTGTAATTATTGACTGTAATTTCAAATGGGTTTAGCCCCTTTAGTTCTGAATGCATAGTCATCCGAGTTTTATTAATAAAATCTTGGACTGTAGATTTTGGGTGTGAATGTTAATTATGGCAAAGCCCTCTTTTCTGTTGCAAGTGTTCGATTGGTTTAATTTTCAATGCTTTTCTTGATGAGAAACTTGTAATGGTAGTTTTATCTTTTGTAATTTATGATTGCATGCTTTATACTTAAGCTAAGGATGCTTGTGACAATTTTTCTGTGGTCCTTCTCTAGTAAAATGGGTTATCGTTATTGTTGGTTTTGATTCTTGTTATAGCGTATTTCTTACTCCTACTGCTGAACCACGACATTCCTTCCAGAGTGCCCGAGTGGTTAGGCGATAAAGGGACCAGAACCTTGACCCTCCTCATGGGTCATGGTTCTAAACCCTTAGCCTATTTTACTGAACCACTTAAGGGCAAAGACAATGTATTTATCATGTGTTTTCTCGATACCTAAAATGAATATTACGGTTTTAGGCTTGTCGAGAGCTAGGTTATTCTACAGTTGAGAATATTCAAGGTTTATAGTGTTGAGATTTACAGAGCAATAAAGTCTAGTTTATAATTCGACCTATTTTCTCTCTGTTGTTTTATATGGTGTACAGTTGCAACTAAATGTTGTGTTTTCTTTCACTTTTCTTATATAAGAAGATTATTTAATTTTCCTACCGTATTTCAAAATCTCAGAAAGTACAGTAAGGAAACAACTCGTTATGCTCCTTTGTATTCAAGCGTAGAATCTTTTTAGCACTAATTTTCCTATATGTGGATTCCAGTGTTTTTTAACATAATCTGTAATCCTAACATTCTCTCGTTTTTTCTATACATAAGAATAACTGTAAAATATTTATGCATTTCTTTTCTTTTTTTTGGAGGTATACACAACTGTGTTTTTTGGTTTACCATTTATTTTCTGCAAATAAACATGATGTATTTCTACACATTTCTTTCTTTTCTGTAATTAAGAGCAACACAGATTCTATCATTTTTAGTAATTATACTTAAAGATGTTGTATTTAATCGATAGGAGTATTCAAACATTTACAGTATTCAACAGTACATATAATTACTCGAAAATACCTATTCCAAGACCTGGTTTCTAGTAACTGTTGGTCCACCCAACCTTGAGCGAGGTTATTACGTCCTCAGCTCCCCCCTTGCTCCGCACCAGGTTGAGGTAATAATCCTGAGACCAGAAGCTAGACCTCAGGACTAAGTCCAGTCTATTACTTCTCTGGGTAAATACTGAGTTCCATTGGTTCTCACACCAACTCAGGACATCTTAGTGCAACCAATTGTTGCTTAATCCCACACCCCTTTCTGCATAGAACCCCTTTCCTACTTTGGATTTTCCTTTAAATCCTTTTTGGGAAAATTAACTTCCAGAACTGTCTCAAACTCTTTTCCCTGGGTTCTTGGAAAATTTACCAAACAATTACCTTCTCCCTTTTTACTCAGAAAACCCAAAAAAATATATTAAAGTAAATCTCTAGATAAAAAGTTAAATATTAATGTATCATTAAGGAATGCCCCCATTCATTACTCATTTAAAATTTTCTTAAACAACTTAAATAACAATTAGTGAATTAAAAAGTAGAGGTTACATCTTCTCCCGCTGAAGTAAACACCGTCCTCGGTGTTATGTGTTCTCTGAGAACAACTCTGGATAAGCCTCATAAATGACTTTTTCATCTTCCCAAGTAGCCTTCTCTAGACCAAAGTGCTTCCATTGCACTTTAAATTGGGGGATGAATCTCTTCCAGAGAATTATTTCTCTTTGTTTTGGAATATGTTGTGGTTCTACCAGGAACTCGACGTCTGGTTCTACTTGCATGCAACAAAAGTTTTCCAATTAGTTCAAGTCAGAAAAATATATTATTTCTATTTGGATTGCGTTGTTAACTTACATGTATCCCCTGCCAATGTATGACATTCTTGGGATTGTCTACATAACGCTTTAGTAGTGATACATGAAATACGTTGTGCACTAATACATGGCTAGGTAGTGCCAATCGGTAGGCCACTTGTCCTATCCTTTCCAAAATATCGAAGGGTCTGCAATAGCGGGGAGCCAAATTGGCACAAGTATTCCACCTCAGAGTAATTTTCTTCAGTTTAATTATTGCATAGACATGGTGTCCTACCACAAATTCCCAAAAAAGTTATTTTCCTATCCGCATAAATGTTTTTATGGTCTTGTGGTGCCTTTAGATTCCGCCTGATCTTCTTGAATTCCTGCTCCATCTCTTCTAACATATCTGGCCCAAGCATCATCTTATTTTTTGGACTACTCCAGTTAATAGGAGTCCAAAATTTTCTTCTGTACAATGCTTCGAAAGGGATCATCTTAAGGGATACTCGATATCTATTATTGTATGAAAATTAAACCAAATGTAGATACTCCTCCCACCTTGTCTTCTAAAATTTGATTTACCCTTGCTATTTTCCCATCCATCTGTGGGTAATAGGCAGTGTTAAATTGGATTTGTGTCCTCAGGCCACTAAATAATGTTTTCCAAAATGCTGATGTAAAATTTACATCATGATCTGAAATGATTGCTCGGGGTATACCATGCAATCTGAAGATCTCTTTCATAAAAATGTCAGCAATGTTTTATAGGTAGATTGAACAAGGATGAAGTGAGCCACTTTGCTGAGTCTATCGATTACCACCATAATCGAATCGTTATGCCTTTTGTTCCTAGGTAATCCCATGATAAAGTCAAGGGAAATTACTTCCCACTTCCATTCAGGCACGCAAATGGGTTGCAGTCATCCAGCAGGGTGCTGATGTTCCACTTTAATTTGTTGACACTCCAGACACTTTGTTAAATATTCTGCAATGTCTCTTCACATCCCTGGCCAAGAATAATATTTTCTTATTTCCGTTAACTTTTTTTGGTATCCTGGATGTCCGAAAAAGGAACTCCTATGATACTCATCCAAAATAATTCTTTTCAGATTATTCTGATTGCAGATATATATTCTCTTTCGAAAAACTAGAAGCTTCTTCTCATTGAGTTCATATTCATACTGTTTCCCTCATCTTTCATCATCTTTTACTTGCTTCCACAAGGTCTGATATTCTAGGTCCTCCCTTGCTGCTTCCATTATCTGGTATTGAAAATTAATTTCAATTTGATTGAAGTAAAGTTCATAAATTCCATGCAGTTTTTTGCTTAAGGAATTTGCCACTTTGTTCTCTTTTCCTTTCACATGATGAATATCGAAACCAAATTCACTTAGAAACACATTCCATCTGGCTTGGAGGGCATTCAAATCAGTCTACTTAAAGTAGCTAGTTAAGCTACTATAATCAATTCTCAACACGAATATTTTTCCTCGTAGATAATGCCTCCATATCAGCAAGGCATGCACTACTACAGTTAGTTCCAAATCATATGTTGAGTATCTTTGCTTGTGATCCTTTAGCTTCCTAGAATCATAAGTTATGATTCTTCCCTCCTAAGTCAACACTGCTCCTACACCCACCTTGCATGCATTAGTACATACTTAAAATTATTTACTTGGATCTGCTACCCTCAGGACAGGAGCAATAGTTAACATCTCTTTTAATAACTCAAAATTGTTCTGACACTCTTGAGTCCATTTAAAGACCCATCCTTTCCTTTGCAAAGAGGTAATAGGATAAGCTATTTTGGATAATCCATTGATAAATCATCAGTAGTAACTAGACAAACCCATAAACGAGTGTATGTATGCTACGTTCTTTGGGACCCTCCATTCCATAATTGTCTTTATCTTTTCCGGCTCCACAACAATCCCTTCAGTCGAAATCACATACCCCAAGTATTGGATCTGCTCCTTAAAGAAATCACATTTACTAAACTTGGCATAGAACTGATGCTCTCTTAGTATTTGCAACACAATGCGCAGATGTTCCTTGTGCTCTTCCATATTATTGGAGTAAATTAATATATCATCAATGAAAATTAACATGAATTTATCCAAATATGGGTGAAATCTCCATGCATTAAGCTCATAAATGTTGTTGGTTCATTGGTTAACCTAAACGGTAGCACCACAAACTCATAATGTCCATACCTGGTATGAAAAGATGTCTTACTTATATCTTCTTCCTTGATACGGATCTGGTGGTAGCCTGACCTGAAGTCAATCTTGGAGAATATTGTAGCTCCTTTGACTTGGTCAAAAAAATCATCGATGCACGGTAGTGGGTACTTGTTTTTAATAGTCATCTTGTTGAACTGACGATAATCCATACACATAAGCATATTACCATCCTTCTTCCTTACGAACAACACCGGTGCTCCCCATGGGGACACACTTGGCTGAATATAGCCTTTATCCATCAATTCCTGCAATTTCATCTTTAACTCGGTTAACTCTAACACACTCATTCTGTATGGAGTCCGGGACACAGGTGCTGCCTCGGGTATTAATTCAACAGTAAAGTCTATATCTCTTTTTGGTGGCAGCCCCGAAATCTCCTGAGGGAAAACATCTTGGAATTCTTGCACAATAGGAATATTCTCCAACATAGTATTCTTATCTTTTGTGTTGGTGAATCCTACTTGAATTTCATAAAGCTGGAAACCCTTCCTTATGCATTTACTTAGCTGGGATGAAGTAATGGGTCGCAAATGCAAAGGATTTTTTATTCCTAGAATTCCTGTCTTGTTCTATCATTTGACTTAAAATGTATGACCTTATTCTTACAGTCCAATAAGGACCAATGTCTCTCCAACCAATCCATCCCCAATAAAATATCATAAGATCCTAGTGGTAGAACATTGAGTTCTACAGTTATGTGTTGGTCCCCAATATTCAATTCACAGTTGGGTACCTTAGTATGAACCCGCCTTCTTGTCCTTGTAGCTAGCTGAAATAGCCATGGATTTTTAAATTTATGGTCCTGCAACTCACTGCTTTCAACTACATAAGGGTGTATGTAGCTCAAGCTGGCACCAGGACCAACTAAAATGAAAACAGCTCAGGTTTGAATATTACCTTATAACTCTGTCATGGTTGGTTGGTAATCTGCTTGCCGATCTTCCAGCGTTGCGTTGATTCTAGGTATGTTTCGAGCTACATCCCCCACCGTTGATGCCTCTTGCAGATTTGTTGTAACTTCATTTCTTCCTCTGTGTGGATAGTTTTTGAAATAATGTCCCTCACCACATCCCCAACATTGCAACGAAGGTTTCTCGGGCTGTCCCATGTCAAGTTTGCTAGAAGCTTCAGTATGTCACTCCTCACCAGTCCACTTGGTCCTTGCTTGACCTTTTCCATTCTGTTTACCTAGTGGGTTCCTGACAGTATTCCTAAAATTTCTTGATCTTATATTTCTGTTATTGGTGAAATTTTTCTGCCCTTTTTGAGGTGGCCAACTTTTCCTAGTTTCTCCCTTTTTCTTGGATTGCTGATAGCACATCCATGCTTTCCTTATTGCCTCATCCATAGTTCTTGGATTTACGAATTCAATTCTTTCTTTCATGTGTATTGAAAAACTACTCAAGAAACATTGTACCTTTGCATTTTTATCATGTAGATAGGGTACATATCTTAATAATGAGGTAAACTTCGTAATAAATTCATCCATGGTCATTTGACCTAATACCAGGTCATGAAATTCTCAGGATTTCTCATCGTAAAAGCATTCTGTCAGATATTTATCTTTGAAGTACTGTTGAAACTTGTCCCAGGTTACATTCTGATCTTGTACCCCTTGTACGTTCTTCACTTCTTCCCACCACAATGTTGCTTTTTCTTGCAGCTGGTAGATAGCTAACCGGGCTTTAAGTTTGCTTTTATGCTCATACACTTGGAAGTATTTGTTCATGCATATTATCCAAGCTTCTGCCATTTCTTCCACCTCTTCGTCCAAGGTAGGAGGCTGGATATTCCAGAATTCTCCCTGCAATTCCACTTTCTACTTTTTCAACTCATGCTCTTCCATGACATTTCGAGATTACACCTCATTGTATGTTCAACTTTTATGACTTCTTGGCGTTCAACTGTCTTCAACATGGTCATTTACTGCTTGGCGTCATTCTCTGTCTTCCTGAGTGTTTCTCTCGGGAGTAGGTTTCCCACTAGGAGGATTCTGTCTATCCGACATACTTTTCAATATCCTCTCTTGTTCTCTCACCAACCTTTCATTGTCATTGTGAACTTTAAGAATTTATTTTTGTAATTGTTTTAAAATATCCAACAACTTATTATTCTGTCATTGTTGTTCTTCCAACATTCCGCTGGTTTGCTAATTATAGTCTACATTAAGCTGCACCCACATTTCAGGACTGACTTTAGGATTCGTCAGAGGATGGGTCTCCCCTTTAGTTTTGGGTGTATGATGACTCAGCCCCCTTCGCATGGTAGGTTGCACAAATATTTTCATATACTTAACACAATTTCCACCGTTAAACTCTAATAGGAATGACCCATATGGCCCCAATTTTGTAATTTGGCTCTGATACCACTTGTAACAACTACACCCTTTAAAAAAAAATTTACACAATTAAAACAGATTTAGCATAAGTAATAGATCGATAAAACTATATCGTCTCTACATGCATATTTCCAAAAATAAAAACCTTAAATGAATAAGTAATGATACATTGATACATTACATGGCATTTGGGTTAATTCTTTGGGCTTATCATTAATCCCGTTTTTCACTATCATCCTTATTGTTCGCTTTATAGTGGATAATTAATGTCGATGACCTATCAGTCGTATAGTACCAACCCCCAAACTATTGGTTGCAAGCTATCAAAGGTAATAAAGTGTATTAATGTTTTTCTATCTGCTGCAGATGTCAATCACGTCTTCACATGTCACGAGGATCCCCACACTTGTTGGGCTCCCTTTGCTGGCCAGTCTTGGGACGTCCGATCCCTCACACACAGATCGACGGTGGAGGCTTGGCTAGGGGTAGGGTTAGGGTAACTACCCACCCCCAGCCTCCCGGCAATGGTTTATTCTGTCCGCTGCCGCTCTGAAACCTTGCTCTGCAAGACTGTATTTCCGCTGTGCATTCTTCTCGGGTGTTCTTTCTTCAAGCTTATGATACTGACGATGGATAGTCTCCAAACCCACTCACCAACGAAGGTGATAAGTTCTTTGGGTTACACTTAAGTGATTTCCATCCATTAAATTTCTTGTTCTCTTTAATCTTCAGTTTCCGGTTTTTGGTTTAAGATTTTGTTTTTATTCTTTTGTTTCAAGGTATCTCCTTGCAGTTTGGGTTGTCGGAACAAGGTGGCTCTCAGTCCCCTTAATCCTATTCCAAGTATGCTTGATTTTTGTGGTTGGATTGTGGAAATTGGTAGCAGTAAGGCTTCCACTACTGGCTCCGGACATTCGTCAACTGCCTCAGCTCCAAAGTGATTGTCTCGCCTTTACCTTGTCTTTTTTCATGGTTCTTTTGTTTTTGGTTTTGTAAATATACATGATTAAGTTATGTTCTTCAGTTTACTTTGATTTTAGAAAGTAACCTCTACCCACTGTGCTTGTAGGTTCATGAATCCAAATAGTAGGGCTTTGACCCTCTTTGGAGTCCTTTCCCAACTTGGTGCTGGTACAATAGAATTCTAATCGAGCTCAGTTCTTTGCTGCTCAACGGTATTTATCCTTACAACATTACTCAGTGGTTTTTCTCATTCTTCCTAATGAAGGTAGAGTTTGGATTCATAGAAACGGTTGAAGGTCAACCGAGATCTTTAGTTTTCTTTAAAAAACCTATAATTATTGACTGTAATTTCAAATGGGTTCAACCCCCTTAGTTATGAATGCATAATCATCCGACTTGTATTACTAAAATCTTGGATAGTTGATTTTGGGTCCGAATGTTAATTCTAGAAAAGCCCTCTTTTCTATTGAAAATTTTCGAATGGTTTAATTTTCAATTCTTTGCTCGATGAGCAACTTGTCATGGCAATTTTATCTTTTGTAATTTATGATTGCATGCTTTATACTTAAGCTAAGGATGCTTGTGACAGTTTTTCTATGGTCCTTCTCTAGTAAAATGGGTTACTGTTATTGTTGGTTTTGATTCTTGTTATAGCCTATTTATTACTCCTGCTACTGAGCCATGACATTCCTTCCACAGTGCCCAGGTGGTTAAGCGATAAAGGGACCGGAACCCTGACCCTCCTCATGGTTCGGGGTTCTAAACCGTTGGCCTATTTTACTAAACCACTTAAGGGTAAACACATTGTATTTATCATGCATTTTCTTGATACCTAAAATGAATATTATGGTTTTAGGCTTGCCAAGAGCTAGGTTATTCTATAGTTGAGAATATTCAAGGTTTTTATTGTTGAGATTTACAGAGCAATACAATCTAGTTTATAATTCGACTTATTTTCTTTTTGTTGTTTTCTATGGTGTACAGTTGCAACTAAATGATGCATTTTCTTTCACTTTTCTTATATAAGCAGACTGTTTAATTTTTGTACCATATTTTGAAACCTCAAAAAGTATAGTATGAAAACAAATTGTTATGCTGATTTGTATTCAAGCATAGAATCTTGTGCATTTTAGCACTACTTTTTTTTTTCCTAAGTAAAACTATATCTATTAAGCAGTCACTCCAGAGTTACAATTCTCATCCTTGGAAATGGATGAATCCATGACAGAGGGAATAGGAGAAACGCTACTGTTCAAAACTAGACTGCCCCTAGAGGGGAAACCAACCTTGAAAATCCAACCATAAAAAGCTGCCCATAGCGGGAAACCAACCTTAGTAGAAGTACAAAAAGAGAGAAACAGAGCTAAACAAGTATAGCAGATAAACCAGTAAACGAAGAAATTCGAAGAGTGAACTCTATGGAGAACCTTCATGTGAGTTGCTGGGGGAAGGTGATTCTTCGAGAATGTGGCAGATATATCCATAATCCATAGTGTCCAGGCCTTGTTTCGCATCCTCAAGCGGTTCATGCAGAGAAGGAGGAAGAACGAGGTGCTCCTCTGGTGAGTCTGCAGAGGCGATATCCTGCAAGAAGGCTGGATTGTCCAGAGAGGCCATGACATTGTGGTCATATTTCTTCGAGGGGGTGCCCAAATGGCTCAACCCCGGGATTCACTTCTTCGCAGCTGGTTCAAAATCATTGTCATCTGAATTAGAGCTAGAGGTAGGCTGCATGGGGAGGGCTTTAAGTTTGTGAGGGAGGAAGGCGAGCTCAGCAGCAATGGTGGATTTATGAGCCCTCTTCTTGCAACTGGAGGAGGAGGGCGGAGCATACGAATCAGAGAGCTACACAGGAGGAGCCAAAGGGTCGGAAGACACAGCGGGAGGCAAGGCCGAAGTAAGGATAGAGGGAGAAAAGTCCGCCATATCCCAGTCGACAGGAAGATTCAAGTCCGTGTAGAGAGCATGTGGCAGAGGGGGCTACGCAGGGAAGCCCCTTCCCCCCGCTCACCTGCAACGCTGCCGATGGCGCTGTGGCATTTTAGCGATCCTGGGTAAGGTGTAGTATTGTTACAGATTTGAGATAGAAGACAGAGCCCAGAGGCTTCTAGCCAGAGCCGAGGGGGGGCCGAAGCCACACAAGCATAGGGAAGGCAAGCAGAGCAGGCTGAAGAGCTGAGGGAGGAGCGAGAATGGCAAACCTCATAGTGAAGGAAGGAGTAAATAAACAAGACCTTGAGTATGTCGAGGGAAGGGTGGTGCATGGGATTTTAAAGCCCAGCCCACATGAGCAATAAAGGCTTCGAGTATCCCTAGGCCATGGCACATGGCTGCGCTGTGTGGTGAGCCACATGGCCGCCCCCTGTAGCCCTTTGAGACTATATAACACCCGCATCCAGGGGATGGAGGTCATTATGGACCAGGTTTGTACATCCTTGGAGGAGAACTTCATCATCAATGGAGGTGAGAGAGCCAGCCCAGAAAGGCGAGAAATGGTGGACTCCTTTGTTTGCAAGGAGATCTGCTACCTTTTTAGCAGAGCGTCACACATGGTGGAAGTCAATAGCCATGTCCATGCGAATTATTTGCTTGAGCATGGTGATTCTGGTGGCTAGGCGCCAACTCTTGTTGTGTTTGGTGGCTAAAGATCCTGCCTGGAGGCGCTTAGCCATGTCAATGAGTATCTGAGAGTCGCCTTCGATGATAAGGGGAAAGAGATGATGGTCTCTGGATATGATGAGCCCCTGAAGTAGTCCCTCCAACTCTGTCGAATTGTTTTTATCCCATCCGATGGATCTGTAGAATACTGTGTGCACTTGGCCTAGAGAGGTTCTGAAAATACCTCCAAATCCATCTTGCCCTGGATTCGATTTGGAGGCTTCATCAAAGTTAAGCTTGTAGAAGCCTGAGGGTGGAGGGGACCAATGTCCCAGAGAGGGCGCCATTTGGTTTGAGGGGGGCTCAGGAATGGGTGAGGAGTGCAGCCAGAGGTTCCAATTGGCCTAGATGATCTGTTCCCCTTGGAGAGTGGGGAGGTCCAAATCCTTCCATGGATGAAAAGCTAAAGTCTCCTGTAAGTTGCTATAAACCATGTTCCATAGAGTTTCAGTAGAGGAACGTTGGTCTTTAAAAATACGACGATTGCGCTCCTTCCATATCGTCCAGAGGAGGTGCCTTGGGAGTATTGTCCATAGAGCATTGAGAATGGCACAGTGAAAAGTGGTGGAAGGCCAGCTCCGTATGGTGTTGATGATGCTCCTAGGGATTCTATTCGATCTTCTGCTAAGAAGTGCCACTTTTTCCCAAAGTACCATTCCTACCACGCATTCATTGAAGAGATGCTCAATAGTTTCCTCCTTGTTCCCACAATTGGGGCATTGGGATGGGTCGATGAATCCTTTTCGACAGAGATTGTCCCAAGTAAGTAAGCGACACTTAATATTTTAGCACTACTTTTCCTATATGCATATTGGACCAGTGTTTTTTAGCATAATATGTTATTCTAGCATTCTCTTGTTTTTCTGTACATAAGAGTAACTGTAATATATTTATGCATTTCTCTTTTTTTTGGAGATACACACAATTGTGTTTTTTGTTTACCATTTCTTTTCTGCAGATAAACATGTTGTATTTTTACACATTTCTTTCTTTTCTGTAATTAAAAACAGCAAAACTTCTAGCATTTTCAGTAATTATATTTAAAGATGCATTATTTAATCAACATGAGTATTCAACCATTTACATTGTTCAACAGTACATATAATTACTTGAAAATACCTATTTCGAGACCTGGTTTCCAGTAACTATTAGTCCACCCAACCTTGAGTGACGCTATTATGTCCTCGGCTCTCCCCTTGCTCCGCACCACGCTGAGGTAATCTTCCTGAGACCATAAGCTAGACCTCGAGACTAAGTCCGGTCTATTACTTCTCTGGGTAAATACTGAGTTCCACTAGTTCTCACACCAGCTCAGAACATCTCAGTGCAACTATCTGTTGCTTAATCCCACACCCTTTTTTGCACAGAACCCCTTTCCTACTTAGGATTTTCCTTTAAATCATTTTTTGGAAAAGTAACTGCCAAAGTTGTCTCAACCTCTTTTCCCTATGTTCTTGGAAAATTTACCAAACAATTACTTTCTCCCTTTTTACTCAGAAAACTAAAAAAATATATATATTAAAGTAAATATCTAAATAAAAATTTAAATATTAATGTATCATTAACGAATGCCCCCATTCATTACTCATTTGAAATTGTCTTAAACAACTTGAACAACAATTGGTGAATTAAAAAGACGAGGTTACAAGTAGAGAAGTTTTTTCAGTTTTTAATGGTTCATTGGAATTTGTATTTGTATTAATATAAATTTATTTTAAGCTTAGAATTACCAAATATTTAGAAAAATCAAAATTTTCAAAAGTATAAAAAATTCAAATATTTTTTGCAATTTCGGAGTTGTAATCCATTTTTTATCTTAATAGATACAGGCTTAAAATGTGTGTGTGAGAACTCCTTACCGAACTTAATAAATAACTCTTTATTTCTTTCATTTTCTTTCATTTTGAGTATACAACAAGAACATGTTTTAAATAGAAAATGTGTTTTAAATCATAAGGATTTTTTTTTTTAAATTGTTTTATATAATGTAGTTGACACTAAAATATTTTACTCAATAGGGCCATTGCAATATTTTATTTATGGCTTACATTATCCACAATAAAATGTATTGTTGTTATTAGTATTTTTTTTAACTAGATGTCTCTTTCATATTGGATAGTAGAAAGCATATATCTATGAAAGAGAAACTCTCTATATGCCTTTATATTTAAACATTGATTTTTTTTGTTATTAATAATTTTTTGTAAAATGTTAAATATCAACTCCATAATTAGAGAACACTTATAAATACAAGAATATTTTTTTCTCTCTACACATAAATATTTTACTTAATGTGCATATTCAAATACACATCTTTACCATAGTAAGAAGTAAGAAATAATTACAAGTTTCAAAGAAGGAATTACACATCTCACTCGTACTAAAAAGTAGAAAGCACTTATGAAAGAATTGTAATTTTTTTAATTATCCATTACTTTATCTTTCTTTATATAAAGTTGATATAAAATACTATCATTTAAGGTGTTGAATTAATGACACATCTCTCTCACTAAAAAGTAGAAAGCAATCATGGGAGAAAGTATATTTGATTTTTGTTTATTTTTTTTCAATTACTATATCTCTCTTTGTATATAAAGTTGATGTAAAGTTGTGTTATTTAAAGTGGACATTAAATTATTTTATTTATAATTGATATTGAAATATTTTTTTTCTTATTAATATTTTTAATGTAGACATATTTTTTTTGATGTAACATTATGAGACAACATCTCTTCAGGTTATAGATAGCCTCTGAGCTCAATCAAGAGATAAAGTCCTCTCATGATACAATTTTTTTTTTTGTCATTTATTAGAATTTATATTTTTTTGGTATATAAGGAAATATTGATTAAATAGGTTTATAATAAATATCACATAATTAATTTCAAATTAATTATAAAACCTTAGATTTTTGTACATTTTATTTTGCGAAAATAATCAATGACTCAAGTTATATTATCAAGATGTATATAAAATGGCATTGTACAAGATAGTTTATATAAGTTTTAGCATTGTTTAGGCCATCAATTTTATATCATATCCTCCTTATGGCCTTGAATTTTTAATGAATTTTTAAATTGTCGATAAATTCACTTGGATGGGGTGTCAATGGTAGGGACATGACAACCCACATGTGTGATGCATCCACCACTTTGATCTACTCATCACCCCGTCATGTTCATGGTAGGCTTAGTCCTTGGCTAATTGGTGAAAAAGGAGAATAAATGATGGGTATGAGTGTGAGCTTCCACTTGGTCTGGAATAATGTTGTGATGTTAGCTAAAGTTTCTAGATATTGGTATTGGTGGCATCGAGTTATGAAATTTTGGTGTAGAGGATTGATGAAATGAAGAAACATATAAGGATGCTGCCATTATGATGTGATGAGGGTTAACTTTGGAGGATACATCAAACTATTTTGTGGATGTAATATAAATATTCTTCTTGGACAATTCATTGAGGTTGGCTAGTAATCTCCAACATTTGGTGCTGAGTGGAGGGAAAAATGGTGGCATTTTGAACAAGTATGTGTTACTCAAACTTGGAACTATATTATCAGGTGGCATAATTTACACTTTTTCAGTCATGTTTTGTATCATCTAGTTCCTACTTCTTGTTGGGTATGGGATAGATATCTAGCTTAACAAATATGTGCTCTCAAAGGTGCAACTCCATGTCTAGCTAGAGAAGGAGCTAAGGTGGGTAGGGGTCAAACCCTACCTCCCATATTCAATATTATTGTTTGGTGTATTTTTTATATTTTGTGTTCATTTTATTTAGGTTTTTAATTAATGGAGGTAGTATGGCTTGTGGCGTTGCCTTAGTTGGAGGTGTGGGAAAGAGGAAACATAATGTGGTGGTTAGTATAGTTTCCTCCTCAACTTAATCCATTCATTCATCTAGGATTGTTGGTGAGGATTGAGAGGGCAAGCAAACTTACCATACTCAATTCTTAGAAGTGGAAAAATAGGAAATGGAACAACTAGAAAAGTTGCAGGAGAGAAGGAGGAACCATTTTAAGGCCCAAATAATTGAGGAGGTTTAGGGATGGGTATCTTTCCTAGTTCACTCACGCACAAGAGAGAGAATTTTTTTTTTAATTGTAGAAATGTATTGGTTTTTAAAGACCATAATTGCTCGAGACTTGGAGAATAACAAGGTAGAACAAGAGAATATTGTTCACATAATTAAAATATTTGAGGCTAAATTTGAAGCCATGTATAAGGGGGTATTCAAAATTGAAATCTTAGTCACCTATATCCTTGAGGGAGAAGCTAGTCAACAAATGGAGGGTGGGTCAAATGTTACCCAACCCCTCCCATCCCAATCATTATTAATGGTGGGATCCATTCGTCAACCTCATCTTATAACCAGGAGAATATTATCAAGAGCTCAAGGGACTGTAGATTAAGGATCAACTACTAGACCACTCTATTTGGTCCTTGGCTATATTACTCCCAATTTCTATTTTTCTATTTATATGTTGTTATGAATAGTCATAGGAAATTAGATCTTTCAAAATTTCCTTTTGATGCTCTAGTTAATAGGAAATATAAAGTTTTATTTAGGTGTTTGGATTTTAAGCTAGTGGGTGGATTGGTTTCTCTTGAGGTAGTTAACCATCATAGATTGGTTGGGATTTTATTTTCTAATTAATGTGAATTATCTTAGGCTTTTTAGATTAAAAAAAAATCATAATATTCCATGTGTCAACTTCTTCCAGATCATAAAAGGAAATTCACATATCCTCGGTTTTGAGAAATACACTAAGAAAATGTGTGAAATCATAATGATTTTTTTCATTTTAAATTTTTTTATAAAATATAGTTGACATTGAAATATTTTATTTATGACTCACATTGTCCACATTAAAATGTTTTTTTTCCTATTAGTATATTTTTAAATAGATGTCCCTCTCATATTTCATAGTATAAAACATATATCTATGAAAGAGAAACTCTCTCTCTCTCTCTCTCTCTCTCTCTCTCTCTCTCTTTATATATATATATATATATATATATATATATATATATATGTGTGTGTGTGTGTGTGTACACACACACACACACATTAATTATTTTGTTATTAATATATGTTTTTAAATTATAAATGTCAACTCCATACTTAGAAAATATTTCTCTCTCTCTCTTTCTCCTTAATATTCTTCCAATCTCACTCCTACCATATTTATTGGCAAGGAGAGAATAACAAAACTAAATGAAAAAATACAATACGTGATAGCCAACCCAAACTGGAGTTACCATTGTAACCAAAATACTCCTAAAATTAGAATGCATCCCACAATCATTAAGGATAAGAAGAGTTTACCGGAGTTGGATTCTATGATCTGTTGCTTGGTGATAAGGGGGTCTAAATTCACAATGCATGTGTTTCTCCATGTGCACTAACCTTCCTTCCAAAACTCCATCTTCTCATATATTCTCCTTTTACCCCTATCGAGAGTAGCCAAACGACCCTGCATATGCCATTGGTTTCTCTGCAAGTCATTCATGAAATCAATGAATTTTTTTTTATCATAATATTGATTGTAGCCAAGTTGGTCCAAAAGGAGGGTAATTTGTATGAGTCTGCATTTGAGTGTGTCAAAGGGAGGGGAAGTTCTACTCTTCCAAGAGACTATGTCGGGTTTGGGTCCAACTCTATCCCCAAATCCCTATCCTCCATTCTATGTTCAACCCTATGTCCAAGTTGTACACCCTACCTCACTGAAACTACATGGAATAGGCTAATTTTGACCTACCAATCGTCACCTATGAGATACCTATGGAACCACTGCTTCAGCCCACTACAATGGACCACCTCTTTTGGCCTTCCACACGATCGCAAACATGGAAAAATAACCCATCCCAGGGCCAAAAAAACCATAGAAATTGAATTCCTCGCAAAGAAATGTGTGAGATCCAAAATAGCACCTTATTGTTAAACACCTTTCATTCTACAAACCCCATTACATCTCCAAAGATAGGTTCCAAAAACTCAAGCAGTGACCATACCTCGGAGCGAATATCCTTAAGGAATTCACCACTGTAGCATCCTTGGATTAAATATTTCATGTAATAAGCGACATTAAAGGGAAAAATAATACCAAGGTCACGTGGCACGAGTTCCAAGATGAATGAAGGGGTAAAACATTATAGTGGGAATCACTTATGGTTTATTAATGGTTATGGAAATTGGCAATGGCATTAGGAAATGAAAAAGGAAATTAATAGAAATTGATTAAAGGAAAAAAGAAAAATAGGAGAAAATGAAGATGAAGGGACACAAATATGCATGCTAAGGAAATTAGAGAGAAATTAGAGGAAAATGAAGAGAAAAAAGAAAAGGAAAGGAAGAGAATAGGCATCAATGGTAAGAAGACATCATAAAACCAATTCAAAACATTTTCAGTTGAGATTTTGTTACTTTTAGTTTTGGAACAATTTCAGAGAGGGAGAGAGATCTCCAAGAGGAGAGAAAGAAAAGGAACAGAAAGGAAAGCAAAGGAAAAGAAAAGTAAAGCAAAGTATAATCACAGGAAAGCAATGGAGCGTAAGGAAAAGCTTGGAACAACAACTACAACAAGAATACCTTGTAGGTAACATGTTGCATGTGTGATTTAATTGATAGGATTTGAATGAGTAGTACATGAAATTGGTTATTGGGTTCATTCGCTGTAATTGGCATGGAATTTTTTTGGGTTGACCGTGGTTTCAACCTTGCCTTGTTATTTCTTAGATAGCCATGGTGTGATGGGATTCATTTTTGGTCAAGATTTGGATTGATGGAATATTTTAGATCCAGGTGAGATGGTATCAGGAAAATCCCAAGGTTTGGGGCTGGAGATGGTTTTCTCCAGGAAGCCCTTGATAGGAGGGTGGAAATAGAACATAGTTACCAATCAAACGAGGAAATTAGCTGGTACCCGTTTTTTTGAGGTAGCAAAAAAAAACACCCAATTTTGAAAATTGGTGATGCAGAATCACCCTTTTTTTTTTAGCATAGTTTTGGCACTTTTAATTTTCTTATGACTTTTTTTTTAATGTCATGATTTTCATGTCGATTTTGAAAAGTGGTGATGTAGAATATCCTGTTGTTTTTTTGGAACTTTAAATTTTCTTTGATTTTTTTTTAAAATATCATGTTGATTTAGAAATATGGTGATTATTTTAGCACTTTAAATTTTTTTATTTATCCAGTATGAACATTTGTTTTAAAATGTTAATGATTTTTCTGCTAATTTTGAAAAGTGTTGATGTAACATCAATCCTTTTTGTTTAGAGTGATGATTTTCATCTTAGTAATAAGACATAAAAATAAAATAAAAAAACATTACAAAAAAATAAAATATAAAAAATTATAAAAATAATATGAAAAAAGTCCAATAAAAGTGTAAAAAAAACAAAAATAACTTGTAAAAATAAAAAATTTAAACAAAAAAAATTATAAATAAATAAATAAATCAATAAAGTCAAAAAATAAATTAAAAGAAAGGAAAAAATTCAAAAACACTCATAATTTAAAGACAAAAAATAAAATTTACTTTTTTTTTTTATGTAAATAAATGACATAATAAAAAAAATGATAAAATGAAAAAATAAAAATTTAAAAATAATAAAAATAAAAAAATTTAAATTCAAATAATCAAAATACTAAAATTGAAAAATAACCCAAATTCGGAAATTTAAATAAAATAAATTTAAAATTATAAAAAAAAATTAAAAAAAAAAAACACACACACACACACATATATATATATATACATATAATTTTCAAATTAAAAAAAAAAATAATTCTTTTTTTTCAATTAAAAAAATTGAAAATTTCAAAAAAATTAAATATAAACAAATTTTTAAAATATAAATTTAAAAAAATAAAAAATACAATAAAAAATAAAAAATATTAAATTTAAAAAAAATTAAAAATATTAATTAAATTTAAAAGAAAAATAAAATAAAAAATAAAAAATAAAAAATGACTTTAAAAAGTTAATAAAAAAAATAAAAAATAAATAATAATTAAAAAATAAATAAAAATCATCGCCACCGCTCTTGGGGCCGTGGGAATTGGCCGACGGGCGACGGAGAAGTTGTAGCTCTCCACCGCATGTCGAACGAGAGTTACAAGCCTTGATTGCGGCAGGGGTCGATTCCGGGAATCACGATAGCACAGGTCGATTCTAAGAATCACTACTGCCCTGGGTCGATTCCGGGAATCACTATCATTGCTCCAGGGGTCATGGGGATCAATTCCGGGTAGCTCTTTGCCGTGGGTTGGTCGAGCCGCATAGCCCTGAGGGCAGCACGGGTTGATTCCGAGAATCACCGCTGCCATGGGTCAATTATGGGAATCATCGCCGCTCTGGGTCAATTTCAGGAATTACCGCCGCTGCCCTGGGGCTGCGGGGCTCGGTCGCGGGGCTCCGCTGATGAGCTGCAGAGAGTTGCCACCTCTCTGCCACTCGTTGGAAAAGCCCCGTGCCCCCAAGGACAATGTTGGTAATTTTTATTTATTATTTTTATTAATTATTATTATTATTATTATTATTAATTAATTAATTAATTAATTTTTAATTTTTATTTATTTTTAAATTAAACTCTTTTTTAGTGTATTTTATATTTATTTATTTATTTTTAAATTTTAATTTTAATTATTTTTAAATTTAAATTTTTTATTTTATTTTTTTAAGTTAAAAAAATGAATTTTGTTAATTTTTTTTATTTAAAAATATATTTTTCAAATGCATTTTTTTAACTTTAAATTATTATTTAATTTGATTTTTTTTTTTTAATTTAAAGTTTTATTATTTTAAAATATTTATTTTTATTTGCTTTTTAAATTACATTTTTTTTTTAATTTAAATTTCTAAAGTTAAATTATTTTTTATTTTAATATTTTTCTTTTTTTAAATTTTAACTAATTTTAAGTTTTTAAGTTAATTATTTTATTTTGTCATTTTTTTTTTAATTATGTGGTTTTGTTTTTATTATTATTTTTTTATAACTTAAAAAAATAATATATGTTGTTTTTTTTTTTTAATTTGTAGTTATTTTCTTTAAATTGTGTGTTATTTTTAATTTTTCTCTTTTTATTTTCTTCTGAAATTTTGTGTCTGTGTTTTTTATTTTTTATTTTTACAAGTGATATTTTATCTTTAATATCATGTCTAAGAATCGTTAGAATTTTATTTTTATAAGGGTGATATTTTATCTTGAATGCCATCCTTGGATTTTCAAGACTTTTCAGAGACACACTAATGAATTATCTTTAATACCATGCATAATTTTTTTTTCAATTTTAAGACTTTGGACATTTCATCTTTAATACCATGTTTATCGTTGAAATTTTAAGGTTTTCCAAAGTCATGATATTTTATCTTTGATGTCATTTATTAAAAATTGTTGACAATTTACCCCAAAAAGAAAAAGATGTTATTCCAACATTAATACTTTTCATTTTCAAGGTATTTTTTGCACACAAAATATTGATGACAATATTCCATCAACAACACTTTTCGTTTTCAGGCTACTTTTTGCACACAAAATATTGGTGATGTTATTCGAGCATCAACACCTTTTGTTTTCAAGTTTTTTTTTGCACACAAAAAATCAGCGATGTTATTCCACCATCAACACTTTTTGTTTCGAGGGCGTTTTTTCAATCCTTTTTTCAAGAAAAAATTTGGTTTTTAGCATAATTTAAAAAAATGTTGAAATTTGACCCTAAAAACAATAGTGCATTCTTGAAGACACACTTTTTGTTTTTTGGTTGTTTTTTCATGTCTTTTGATTTCTGGTTTTGAGGTAATAGTTCCCGTTTGATCGGTAACTATGTTATAGGAAAATTCCTCTAGGCATGGTGAAGAAATTCTGGGGCATCCAAGCTTGTATTTATTTGGTGATTTCTCGACCAGTTTAGGTAAAATCATTGTGGTTGAGGGCTAAGGTGGTTTAGCCTATGGAATCCTTAGTTGGTTCTGTTTTAGATTATCCCGTGAGATCCCACATTCATGCTTCAAATATTGCACTATTGGCTGAAAGAGAGATCTGGTTCATCCCAATCTATGGTCAGGTGGTACGTGGAAGTCCCTAGCTTGGTTGATATTTGCATATGTATTTGTGTGTTGATTCCTATTAAGAATAATGAGCACAAGTTTTGAATTTTATTTATGATTTTATGACTCGTTTGTCATGGTTCTAATCTAGTTAAATGATGGTTATATGTATGCTTATGTTCCTATTTTATGATGTGCTCTTGTTATAGATCCATGCCATGGTTTAGTGATTTCTTGCTTAATTAATACAAATGCATAGGCTATTGTATGTTTTTGCAGCTAGTAAGAGAGGGAAGCGAGCCTTCTTGGTGATTCTATGATGAAAATATGTATTTATGGCCTAAATGTACCTTAGATACAAAGTTTTTTTCTAAATGAATTCCATGTACTTGTTATGTTTGAGCAAGGATTGAGTCAAGAAAAATGATTAATGACTCCTGTATATGATTGAGATGATTCCAAAGGATTTTGGGCAGTTGGCTTAGAACTGATCTTAAAAATCTAGCTCAAAGTTTCTATCTGCACCCTCTGAACACGGAAATTCTAGCTACAACCTCCTAGAGAAAGGCCTGTGTGTGAGAATGGAGCTTTATAGCCACATCCATAGCTTGAAATGTGTGTGAATGGATCTTTATATCAACATTCATAGCTTGAGATCTATGCGACTGGGAGGTAGATTCTGTTAAAAGGAAGTTCCAACTCAGGGTCTAATCACCAGAGGTTGTTGGCTAGCATCTAGGTGATCTGGTGTTCCTGAGAGGTATAAGTAAGTTTCTTGTTTTTAGACCTCGCTTCCATAAATGGAACTTGGAGTTTGGGTCATGTCATAGTAACTCTCAACTCATGTTTACCCTAGGGAGCTTATACAAGCAAGTAAATGTGGGGTGGGGGGTTACATGGTGGTATTAGAGAAGTTCCATTCCATGTAAACCTTTCTTTGGTGATAGTGTTATAGAGTGATATCAAAGCGAGGTTTATAGTATTGGACCTCAGGGTACATGTAGATGGTTATGGTTATCATGCATGTGGTTATTATCTTGGTATTTTATTATTGTCATGCATGAATCACAATGTTGATATGATGTTTATATATATATATATATATATATATATATATATATATATATATATATATATATATATATATAGTTCTAATCTAGATTGAATTGTGCAGATGTAAAAGCCTTTCATGAGATACATTGAGGTGTGGTTTTAATTATTTCTTCTATTTTTTTTATCTAACATGGTATGCTTGCAAGAAATAGAATATCAAAGATGAAGATTAGAATGGTGGATTACAATTCACATGACCCCCTATACAAGCCTAAAGTGAATTCAATGGAATGGGAAAAATTAGTTGAGCAACAAGGAGTGGAATATTATCCTGATATAGTAGGTACATTGAGGAGTTTGAGGGCATAGATTAGAAGTTGAAAAGAAAATAATAACAAGTTGATTGAGTCATAGGAAAGGATTTCCAAGGCGCAAGAAAAGCAAGCCGAAGTCAATGCATTGATTCTTCAAAGTCTTTAGGCTTACAAAAGCTGGGAGACACGGGGATCAATAATGGATATAGGTAGGATGATAAGACTAATGGGGTAGATGCTAGAAAGTATCATAAATGGTACATGTTAGAGAAGGATGATACAATAAAGAGTGGAATACTTTTGGACATACATGATAGGAGGGCTGATATGCGCGGGCTTTACTCTAGCTCTTCTTTCAAGAGACATCATCGCCATTACCACCATCATCATAGGAGGAGTGAGTATTTTCCAAATGAGTTAAAGAAAGACAAACATCCTACTTTTGATGGTGAGTTGATGAAGTCAGAAGATGCAAAAGTATTTCTACTTGGGATGAGAAAATTCTTCATATTACATGACTACTTAGAGAACACTAAAGCCAATATAACCATCTTCAATATTAAATGAAAAGAAAATATAGGGTGGGAATATCTCAAGAATGTCAAAAGAATTAGTGAAGAAAAAATAACTTGGGGTGAGTTTGAGAAACTATTTAGGAAGAAATACCTATTTTAGAGAAATTATGGTGGAAATACCAAGGATTTTTATGAGCTCAGGATGGGTTCCATGATAGATGATGATTATACAACCAAATTTCTAGATTTTTTGAGGTATATACCTTATATTAAAGATGGGAAAGTAGAGATTCAAAGGTTCATCAATGCTAGTGGATTAACATTGTTATTTAAAGATCATCTTGATTTTCATGAGCTTCTGTCATTGGAGAAATATATCCTTAAATGAAATAATTGTTATGAGAAGTCAAAGTGAAAGCCTAAATTCAAGCATGACTGGAAAGGTAAGGAAAATATGAAAGGAAAATGGCCTTAGAAGCGAGGAAGATCTCAGAATGCAGGTGAGAAAGAAAATGCAACCCCTCATAAGAATTTTAATGCAACTGAGAGAGGAGATGGGCCTCATCCTGGAGAGAAGAAAAATAAAAGCAATGGAAAGGAACCGTTGAAGCGTTGGATTTATTATAAGGACCATCGCAAGAGGGATTTTCCATTTTATCAGGGTGGAAGTCCACAAATCTATAGTGCTCAGCAGGCGCAAAAAGTTAGGTATTTTTGTCAGATCATTCCTTAGATATAAGAAACACTTGATAATAGGCAGGAAGACCATCATGAGGCATCTATTATTGAGATGGATGGTAAGCTTTTTGATCAAGTTGTTTCCATTTTGATTAATCCTAGATCGAATTATAGCTACATTACTCCTGACCTGATTTATCAATTTTGCTTGAATAAAGAAGTGCATGCAGAATCTTGGTTGGCGCAATTGGCTAGAAGAACCAAGAGAAGAGTTCATCATTGGGTGAGATCTAAATATGCTTAATTTTGGTTTGTATAACATTATTTTGGGAATGGATTCCCTATTTAATCATAGGAAAAAGGTATATTTCTATGAAAAGGCCATTGAGTGCCTAGATGATGATGGAGAAAAGAGAATATTGCAGGGAAATAAGAAGCCTACATCAATGAGAATGGTTATAGCTATGAAAGCTAAGAACATTTGTAGGAAAGGGTTTGCATTGTTTTTAGTTCACGTTTCCATTGAAAAATGGAAGGATGTTGAGGATGATGAAGTCCTGAGGAAGTATCCTATCTTGCAGTAGTTTTAGGATGTGTTTCCTGTAGAGATTCTAGAGTTGCCTCCTCATAGAGAGGTGGAATTTTATATTGATTTGGTACTAGGAGTAGCACCATACAAGATGAGCACCTCGGAGTTTGTGGAACTAAAGTTACAACTTAAAGATATGCTTGATAAGGGATACATAAGGCCAAGTATGTCTCCATGGGGTGCAGTAGTGTTATTTGTAAATATGAAGGATGGTATTCTCATAATGTGCACTGATCACAGGAAGCTGAATAAGGTGACTATAAATAAAAGGTACTCATTTATGCAGATTGATGATTTGTTTGATAAGATGAATGGAGAAACAATGTTTTAAAATATTGATCTAAGATTAGGATATCATCAGGTGAAAATTAAAGAAGAAGACATCTACAAGACTATATTTTGTACAAGGTATGGGCACTCTGAGTTTGCGGTGGTTCCTTTTGGTTGATGAACAATGTGTTGCACCCTTACCTAGATACATTTGTGATAGTATTTTTTGATTATATATTGGTATATTCAAAGAATGAGGAGGAGCATATAGAGCACCTGGTAGCGGTATTGATATTGTCGAGAGAGAATCAGTTGTATGCCAAGCTTAGCTTGTGAAATTTATTTTAGACTCAGATTCAATACTTGGTACATGTTTCCAAGGAAGGTATAACCATGGGTATATAAAATATGAATACTATCATGGAGTGGCTCTCTCCAAGGAATGTGGATGAGGTCAGATCATTCATGGGACTAACATGTTATTAAAGGTGGATCATCATTAGCTTCTCTAAGATTTTATATCCTATCGTATCTTTGGAGAGGAAAGGAAAGAAGTTTGAATGGATTGAGGAGTATGAAACTAGTTTTGAGCAGTTGAAGCATTTGCTTACAAATTCTCTGGCCTTAAAGATCACAAATCCTAATAAGGAGTTTGTGGTTTGTGGAGTTCTGATGCATGAAAGGGAAGTTGTTTTTTATGAATAAAGGAAGATGAATGAACATGAGAAGAAATATGTGTCTGATGATCTTGAGTTAGCAACTATCATTCATAAATTGAAGGTGTTGAAGTATTCTCTCCTTAGCAGCATGTTTCTTTTGATGAGTGATAATACAAGAATGTGGCACTTGTTTTACCAACCTAATCTGAATGAAAGGAAATAAATATGGTTGGATACTATCAATGAATTTTATTTTGAGACCAGGTTCATTAAGGGCAAGGAGAACCGGGTTAGAGATTCTCTCAGTAGGAGAGTGCAGGTGAATCATATTCTGGTTGTGATATCTTATGGGATAGATTTTAAGGACTAGATCCTACATGTAGGGAAACATGATGAGAGGTATAAAAAACTAAAGCAGAGATTGCAACAATAGGGTGAAGGTGATAGTGATGAGGAGTATCGCCTCACAATAGATGGCATGGTCATATTTAGGAGGAGGATCTATGTTCCAGATAACAATAGGATGAAGAAGATTATTTTGTGAGAGTTTTGAGTCAAGCCATATTCAGACCACCCAGGATACCAGAAGACCTTAACATCTGTTAATAATTTCTACTATTGGCCAAACTTGAAGAAAGAGGTGGATGAGTTTTTTGCAATGTGTTTTGACTATTAATAGGTGATAGCTGAATGAAGCACCAAACTAGTTTTTCGCAACCTATTCTGATTCCAAAATGGAAATGGGAGGTAAATTCCATAGAATTTATTACATGATTACCAAGTACATCAAGGAAACATGCTTCTATCATGGTTGTGGCTGACAATTTGAGTAAGGTAGCTCATTCATTGCAGTGAAGTCCACTAATTTAGCTAGTGAGGTAGCTTAGATCTTCATTAGGGAGATAATGAGGTTGCATGGAGTTCCCAAGAATATTATATCATATCATTATTCCAAGCTCACTTCAAAATTTTGGAAATTGTTGTTTGTAGGCTTGGGGATAGAGTTAGCCTTTATTACAACTTATCATCTGCAGATAGATGTAAGTATAGAGAATGTTAATATGATTCTTAAGGATATGTTGAGGATATATGTCATACATCAACAGAGGAAGTGGTAGGAGTATCTTCCACTAACAGAGTTTTATTATAATAATGGGTATCAGGAATCCTTGAATATGAGTCCATTTTAGGCCCTCTATCAAAAATGTTGTAATACTCCTATAAAATGGAGTGATCTAGTGAAGAAATTGTTGATTGGACCATATATGTTGATATAAATGGAGAAGGAAATGCAGGTTATTAAAAGGAATTTAAGGGAAACACATTACACATAGAAGAGTTATGTAGATCAACATAGAGAATTCAAGGAGTTTTAGGTTGGGGATCATGTATACTTGTGCATCAAGCTCAATAGGAGCTCATTGACGATTGTGTCATGTGCCAAGTTGACACCTCAGTATTTTAGGCCTTTTTATATCCTTTAGAGGATTGGGATAGTGGTCTACAGACTTGCACTTACTCCATCAATCAAAGTCCATGGTGTTTTCTAAGTTTTATTGCTTAAGAGATATGTGTAGGAGTTTGATCATGTGATTTATTCATTTATATTGTAGGTGGAACGAGAGGAGGAGTTCCAGCTAGATCCACAATGCATCCTACAATGGAAACAAATCATGCTACAAAAATGAGAAATAGAGAAGGTTAAAGTGCAGTGGAAGCTCTTTGGTGTAGAAATATCTAAATAGATTCAACTCATATTGTAATTTACCAAAACAAAATACTGAATCAATTATAAAAATTTCAGAAACCAATTTTGATTGCAAAATCAAATAAAAAAGAGAAATAATTATCAATCACACAACATAATATGTATGTGGGGAAAGCGTCAGCTAAAATCCACGCTATCTGTATATTGCATAAATTCAAGAACATGAAACAATACAATGTTAATTCCCTTCATGAAAAACCTCTACACTCTGCTGACTGTCTCACACTGATATAAGAAACTTTGGTCCAATATTTAATCACTTCGTGGCCTCTGCCTGGCTAGCCTTTCTCACACATTCCTGGGCTAATTTATCCCCTATTAATTATAAAATTACCATAAATAGATTTCGCAATACATCCAAGGCATCCTGATTGAATCATGAATGACCTGTACAATTTTCTAATTATGCAAATGATAGTTATCTTCCCTTTAAATCCAATCTCAACTGGGTCTTCCTTAGAACCGACATGCAATAAATATTTATATAAAATAATCAGTTATCTGATTTATCACTACATGTGAATTAAATCATATTTAATTCACTGGACCTATCACCATCTCATCCATCAGTTAGAACTAGTTAAACTGATTTTAACTCAAACAATTGAGTTAACTAATTACAAATCAAAATAAACTACAACTAGACCCACTAAACTTAGAGTGACCTCTTCATGCCTCTGGTTTGAACCTCAAATCAAACTAACTAAGCTAAATAAGCCTTCCTGACTCAGTTAACTCTTACAAGCTATCATGAAATGTGGAATTACAATTTAATTATAATTTAATTAAGGGAAAACTAAATTAGAATCCTCGTTTGGGTGCGATTCTTGTTGCAAATTTCAACACTCCCTCTCAACAAGAAAGGCATTGTATTTTACCCTGATCCAATCTCTGTGGAGCTCAAATTTTGTTCTTGACAGTTCCTTCATTAAGATTTCTGAATCATGCTCCTCCATGGGAATGTAATCTAATGACATAATCCTCCTCTGCACACAATCTCTGATATGGTGATACTAGATATAAATATGTTTGGACCTGTCATGAAAAAATGGATTAACTGAGAGTTTAATGCAACTCTAGTTAATCACCGTTGGATCCATCTGTCAACCAGATAAACCAACAAGTATATTCCCCATCCAAATGGCCTCACATGCTGGCTGAATGGCCACCATGTACTATGCCTCTGCTGAGATAAGCACAATGGATCTTTGTTTCCTGCTGTACAAGGAAATTTTTGTTGATCCTATGTTGAAGATGCTCCCTAATGTGCTCTTCCTGTCGGATGGACTCCCTACCCAATCTACATTCGTGAAGCCTTGAAGCTTAAATCCCTTTTTCCGTCTGTACCATAGCCCATACTTTGTAGTGCCTATGAGGTATCTCAACACATGCTTTCTCGCCTTCCAAAATAGCTTGGTAAGATTAACAATATATTGGCTAAACTCTTTAACTGCATAGCATATGTCTAGTCATGTGTTCACAAAATACATGTGTTGAGATTGCAACAAGATGATGAGCTTAGTGAAAAGAGTCGCCTTCACTAAGTGGGCCCACAGGCTATTTTTGGCGCAAGTCTATTTTTATACTATGTCTATTTTTAGACATGTCGATCATATTCTATGAGTTGCAGGATGCTATTTTTGGATGGTTGGTCAAGTTGGAAAAATATATGGACTTCTATTTTTAGACATATTGGGCGGAATCTATTTTTAGATTGCTAGTCTAAAAATAGATATGTCGAATATTATTAGCTCTATATAATATTTGGACTATAAACATTATCTTATTCTCTTGGAGCACTTCAGTTAAGTGCACAGATGTGGCATAGGAGCTGACAGAAGTAATTACACTATTCCTGAGGGTTAAGTGGAACTATTGCATGGAGACTTCAGTTAGAACTCATGTGACAGAGTTTGGTAGAGTTGTGTTCAGTTTAACTTAGTTAAACATAGCTGAGCTAGTTGTATCTAGTCTAACTGATTGATACACTAGTGAGAGAGGTGTGAATTAATTATTAATTAATTCACTAATTATTAACTCATTAATCAACTAAAGAATACATCAGTTAACTACAGAGCATGGATAGTTTCAGTGGAGACCAGTGAAGAGGTAGGTGAAAGAGCAGTGTGACTAGCAGTTGTGAATATACTGTTGCATGATTTGCAACACACAATGGTTGGAGATGCCAATGAGGATTGCGTGAGCAAGTCTGGACCAATTCAAGTTCATTCAGAGCCATTCTTCAACAGTGATTGCGCGGTATAGGTAGGCTAGTAGGTGGCAGTGATTGGAGCATGAGATTTGCTAGATCGGACCTGATTAGTGTGGAGCAATTGGAGATTATACTAAGAGCTTGTGAGGAGCTTTGTATGATGATTGTTACATGATCTCTATGACATATAATATACAGATAGTTGGGGGTTTTCAGCTTTAATCTTTCCCATAAATTACTGTGTTCATATGTGTGAATTTTTATGGTTTTAATGTGTGCATGCAATTGATTTTATTTCCGCAAGTAATTATCAATAGTAGAAGAGATTCTGTATTGTGCATGAAGTCAAATAGTGTGTGATCAGGAGAATCTCGGATGTATAAAATATCAGTTATATAATTTCTACATGGTATCAAAGAGATATTGATCATTGGAGCAATTGCAAAGCATTGAAGTGGTTGAGTCTTGTGCTGGTGGAATTCGAATTTGCAGCAGTGTTCTCTTGGTGTCGAAGTTGAGATGTCTTTCAACGGATTGAGATTGGAGTATGCCCTTGAGGGAAGCTTGAATTATATTGCATGGAAGGACAGGATGGAGGTGGTGCTGGAGGATAATGGGTTGAAGGAGTTCATAGATGCAGAAATTCCAAAACTTGCTTCTAGCGATGCTGCCGCACTTGACGCATGGCAAAAGAAGACAAAAAAATGTCGAAGGATTCTGTTGGAAGGTGTGAAGGATCACATAATGTCCAGCCTTCATGGTAAAGCTTCTCCATTCTTGATGTGGAGAGCTTTGACAGCATTTTTCCAAAGCAAGAGCAACCAGAGGAAGTTGGCACTCAAGGACAAGCTCAGGAATATAAAAATGGAGAAAGGCGAAAATATACCCAAGTAACTCACGAAGTTTTTCCAGTGCAGGGATGAGCTGGGAAGTATGGGAGTTACTGTAGATGATGAGGACTTGGTGAGCTTGGCTCTACTTGTGCTTCCGAAGATTTGGCATTCCTATCAGGACTCTATCAATGGTCGGGAGAAACTGCAAGGATGGGAACGAATTTGGTCAGATCTTGTGCAGGAGGAGATAAGGCGGAGTACCAGGGACGGATCTTCATCGAAGAATGTCGATGAAGAAAATTGTGCTTTGGCTACCAAAGCAAGGAAGGGGAAGAGCAAGAAGAATGCTTCTAAATTCGGTGTGAAAGGAAAGAAGCAGGACATGTCCAAGGTGAAGTGCTTTCACTGTCACCAACACGGACATTACACCACTAATTGTCCACAGAAGAAGGAAAATAAGCAGGCTGCTGGATCTACAGCTAGAGAAGCCTTAGCCTCGCATTTTAAGCTGGGGTTTTTGTTGATCGCATGCTTGGTCTCAATTATGATGGGTTTAGTGTGGTTTCTTGACAGTGGTGCATCTTTTCATATGACCGGAGACAAATATTTGTTCAGTGATCTGGATGAGAAGGATCTTGGAGTGCACATCGAGATGGGTGATGATGGTAGATACAGTGCGACTGGTATCATGACCATTTCCTTTGATAGGGAGTCTGGTAAACCTTTCATATTGAAGGATGTCATGCATGTTCCAGGATTGAAGAATAATCTAATCTCGGTAGCCATGTTGGAAGACAAGGGATATGATGTTGTCTTTAGCGAGGGAAAGGCTTTCCTGCGCAGTAAGGCAACTGGTGAAAATTGGAGGATAGGGGTTCGAGTTAAGAACCTTTATCAGTTGCAGGTATATGGTTGTACAACAATGGTAGGCAAGGCAGAAGGAGTGGTGAGCTGGGATGAGGGCAAGCTATGGCACAGGAGATTGGGCCATCTTCACCATGGTGCTTTGAAAATTTTGCAGCAGATTTCTACGGGGCTTCCTAAGGGTACAATTGCATAGTCAGATCCATGCAAGGGATGTACTTTGGAAAAAATTGTGAAAGCCACCTTTCATGAGAAGGATAGTCGCACCACGATGATCCTTGAGAGAATTCACACAGATGTGTGTGGACCTTTCTCAGTAGCTTTGACATCAAAGCACAGGTATTATGTGATATTTGTTGATGATTTTTCTCATAAGTTCTAGATCTTCTACATGCAGAAGAAGAGCGAGACATACTCAAAGTTCTGTGAGTTCAAGGCACTGGTTGAGAAATAATCAGGGAAGCAGGTGAAGGCTCTTAGGAGCGAAAATGGTGGTGAATTCATCTCTGGCGAATTCAAATACTTTTTCAGCGTAGAAGGAATTCGAAGAGAGCTCATAGCGCCTCATAACCCACAACAGAATGGGGTCGTGAAGTGAAAGAACATAACGATCGTGGGTGCTGCATGGGTGATGTTGCATGATCAGGTCCTTCCCGTACACTGGTGGGCTATACTGCGGTTTATGTAAAAAACCGTTGTCCTCACAGAGTACTTGGCATGAGTACACCCGAGGAGGCATTTTTTGGTAAGAAGCCTGATATTTCTTATGTGAGGATTTTTGGCTCACCTGTTTACATTCATGTGACGAAGGATGCCAGGAAGAATATGGAGCCGACTGCAAAGGTTGGGATATTTGTGGGGTACATGGATACACCCCACAACTATCGTGTGTATTTTTCAGACAATCGGAAGACTGTTGTGCGACGAGATATCAAATTTCATGAGGAGAAAGCCATGAAGTGTTCTCTTGAGAGGGAGCCACACTTGCATGCAGATGAGGAGCTATTAGTTCCTAAGGATGAGCCTCAGGATGTGGATCAGCCACAAGAGGAGGTTCATGGAGTGGAAGAAACCACTCATGCAGCGCCAACCATCAGAGGGCGGAAGCACACTACAGAATCTGAGCAACTGAATCTTGATGCAGAGAATATTGTAGGAGCACCTACATAGCACCTACATCACATCGCAGACAGAGACAGTCACCTGACCGATATACTAGATACATGGCTCTAATGAGCAAGTGTATCGTGACAAAACCATCCTATTTCGAGGAAGCTATGGAGGACCCTGCATGGGTAGATGCCATGGTGGAAGAGTATGATTCGATTTTCAGAAACAGTGCATGGGAGATTGTCCCAAGGCCAGAAGGGAAATCAGTGGTAGGTTCGAGATGGATCTACAAAGTGAAGCAAGCAGCTGACGGGAGCGTCAAGAAGTACAAGGCAATATTTGTTGCCCGAGGCTTCTCATAGATTGAGGGGATCGATTGTGAGGAAACCTTTGCACCTATCACAAGGTATTCTTCCATACGGACGATTCTTGCTCTCTCAGCGCAGATGGGGTGGCACATTCATCAGATGGATGTGAAGACTGCATTCCTCAATGGAGTGATTGAGGAGGAGGTGTACATAGGGCAGCTCGAAGGTTTCGAGATCTTCAGCAGTGAGTCGCATGTGTGCAGGCTCAAAAGAGCACTGTATGGGTTGAAACAAGCACCTCGTGCTTGGTACACATGGATAGACAGTTATTTCACCGGACTTGGTTTTACCGAGAACGAGGCGGATCCAAACCTGTACCAGATAGTGGTTGAGGGTAAATTTCTTATCATTGTACTTTATGTAGATGATTTGATACTGACCGGTGATGAACAGTTTATACTCTCATGCAAGGTTGATCTTGCAAAAGAGTTTGAGATGAAGGACTTGGGCCTCCTTCATTATTTGCTGGGATTATAAATTTGGCAGCGCAGAGATGGATTGTTTGTGTCTCAAGGCAAGTATGCCTAGGAGATACTAGAGAAGTTCAACATGCATGGCTACAAGCCTATCGACACTCCTCTTCCTGGTGGATGGAGGAAAGAGGATGCTACATTGGCAGAGGTAGTGGATGCCACTGTTTACCGACAGTTGGTGGGGTCACTTATGTATCTAGTCAATACACGACCTGACATATGCTACGTTGTTAACCAAATTTCACAAGCTATAGTTAAGCCTACCAAGCTCTTTTGGAAGGTAGGCAAGCATGTATTGAGATATCTTAGAGGCACATTGGGATATGGATTTTGGTACAGACAGTCGGATGAGGTGAAGCTGTGTGGCTTCACATATGCAGATTGGGCAGGGAGCCCAATGAATAGAAAGAGCACATATGGAGGGATTTTTAGTATCGGGTCGAAAACAGTTTCTTGGTACAGCAGGAAGCAGAGATCCGTGGCACTCAGTTCAGCAGAGGCCGAGTACATGGCAGCGAGTTTGGCTGCATGCGAGGCTATATGGAGGAGGAAGATCCTGGTCGGGTTGTTCGGTTCACATTTAGATCCTACTGTGATATATTGCGATAATCAGAGTTGCATCAAAATCTCAATTAATCTAGTATTTCATGATAAATCTAAACACATTGACATCTGGTATCATCATATCAGAGATTGTGTGCAGCGGAAGATCATGTTACTTTCTTACATTCCTACGGAGGATCAGGATGCTAATATCTTAACGAAGGCGCTCACCAGGAGCAAATTCGAATACCACAGGGGCAGGATCGGGGTGGTAGATAATCCCTATCTTGTTGAGAGGGAGTGTTTAGGTTGCAGAAAGATGATAATCTTAGTGAAAAGAGTCGCCTTCACTAAATGGGCCCGTAGGCTATTTTTGGCGCAAGTCTATTTTTACACTATGTCTATTTTTAGACATGTCGATCATATTCTATGAGTTGCAGGATGCTATTTGTGGATGGTTGGTAAATTTGGAAAAATAGATGGACTTCTATTTTTAGACATATTGGGCAGAATCTGTTTTTAGATTGCCAGTCTAAAAATAGATATGTCGAATATTATTAACTCTTAATAATATTTGGACTATAAACATTATCTTATTCTCTTGGAGCACTTCAATTAAGTGAACATATGTGGCACAGGAGCTGACAGAAGGAATTACACTATTCCTGAGGGTTAAGTGGAGCTACTGCATGGAGACTTCAGTTAGAACTCATGTGACAGAGTTTGGTGGAGTTATTGAGGTAGTTGGTGGAGTTGTGTTCAGTTTAACTTACTTAAACATAGTTGATCTAGTTGTATCTAGTCTAATTGATTGATACACTAGTGAGAGTGGTGTGAATTAATTATTAATTAATTCACTAATTATTAAATCATTAATCAAATAAAGAATACATCAGTTAACTACAGTGCATGGACAATTTCAGTGGAGACTAGTGAAGATGTAGGTGAAAGAGTAGTGTGACTATCAGTTGTGAATATACTATTGCATGATTTGCAACACACAGTGGTTGGAGATGCCAATGAGGATTGCATGAGCAAGGCTGGACCAATTCAAGTTCATTCAGAGCCATTTTTCAACAGTTATTGCGCAGTAGAGGCAAGCTAGCAGGTGGCAGAGATTGGAGCATGAGATTTGCTAGATCGGACCTGATTAGTGTGTAGCAATTAGAGATTGTACTGAGAGCTTGTGAGGAGCTTTGTATGATGATTGTTACATTATATATATGACATATAATATATAGATAGTTGGGGGTTTTCAGCTTTAAGCTTTCCCATAAATTACTGTGTTCATATGTGTGAATTTTTATGGTTGTAATGTGTGCATGCAATTGATTTTATTTCCGCAAGTAATGATCAATAGTAGAGGAGATTCTGTATTGTGCATGAAATCAAATAATGTGTGATCAGGAGAATCTCAAATGTATAATATATCAATTATATAATTTCTACAACATGAGTGAAACCAGAAGCTGGTTGTAAATAGTAGCATATACAACCTCACCTGAAGTAGCATCCTTCTTCCTCCAGTTTCATACTAGAGGAGTGTCCATGCATCAATGTAGCCTTGAAGCTTCACTCCCTTTGTCCAGACATACCATAGTCCATACTTTGTAGTGAATATGAGGTATCTCAACACATGATTGCGTACCTTCTAAAAGAGCTTGGTAGGCTTAACCATAGCTTGACTAAGCTAGTTAACCACATAGCATATATTTGGTTGTGTGCTCACCAAATACATGAGTGAACCCACAAGCTGATTGTAAATAATAGCATATACTAGCTCTTCTGAAGTAGCATCCTCCTTTCTCTAGTTTCCTTCTAGAGGAGTCTCCATGGGTTTGCTGACCTCCATGTGGAACTTCCTCAGGATCTCTTTGGCATACTTTCTCTAAAATACAAATATCTCCCCACGTCTTTTCCATATTTCCAATACGAGGAAATAGTGCAAGAGCCCCATCTCCTTCATCTCAAATTATATTGCAAGATCCTCTTTGCAAGACTTGTTGTGTTTCTCATCACCTATAAATATTAGATCATTGACATAAAGTACAATAATAAATACCTTACCTTATACCACAATATGATAAAGGTTCACATCTGCTTCACCCTTGGTGAAGCCTAACTCAGTGAAATATTTTCTGATCCCAATGTACCAAGCACGAGGTGCTTGTTTCAGCCCATACAATACTCTCTTGAGTTTGCACAGTTGTGAATCTCTATTGATTGTCTCAAAATCCTCTAGATGCTCAATGTGCACCAATTCCTCAATCACCCAATTGAGGAAGATTTTCTTTACATCCATTTGATGTATCTACCATCCCATCTACGTTGAGAGTGCAAGGATGGATCTGATTTATGAGTTCCTTGTGACTGGTGCAAAATTCTCACCATAATCGATCTCCTACACTTGAGAAAACCCTCTGGGCACAAATTTGGCCTTGTTCTTCTCCACACTCCCTTCTGTTGCCTACTTCACCTTGTAGATCCACTTGGATCCTACAAGTAACTTCCCCTCTGGTCTTGGGACAACTTCCCATGCAATGTTTCTGATAATGGAGTCATACACCTCAACCATGGTATCATACCAAATTGGTTGTTGCAATGCTTCCTCAAAAGAGGATGGCTCTATCTCTACACCTTCGCTTATAAGAGCCATGTAGCTAGTATATCACTCTCGGGACCTTTGATGCCTGTGTTGTGATGTGGGTGCTCCCAAATTATTTATCACATCAAGCAAAAACCCGTCGGCCTCTCTGGTGTGCTTCCTTTCGTCTCAAGATGTCTTTGCATGAGTGGGTGCTTCGACTCTATGTACCTCTTCTTGTGACTATTCCACATCTTGAGGTACTTCTTTTGGATCCAAGAGCTCCTAAACTACATGCAACTGAATCGCCCTTTCAAGGGAAATTCGCATGGCCTTCTCTTCATCGAATTTCACATCTCTTCTGACCACTATCATCTTGCGTGTTGCAATTTAAACTAAATAGTTGTGAGGTGCATCAATGTACCCTAAACATATCCCCAACTTAGCTATTGGCTCTAGCTTCTTACTGGCATCTTTGGTCACATGGAAATAGATTGAAAATCCTAAATTTTTTAAATGCAACACATTTGGTCTCTTACCTGAAAAATATTCGTCTGGTGTACTAATCCCAAGTATCCAATCAAGACTTTTGTTCTGCAAAAATACTATTGTATTGCATGCTTCCACTCACATATGCAACAATAGGCCCTTATCATGCAACATA
This sequence comes from Pinus albicaulis, assembly GCA_034641835.2. Taxonomy (NCBI): domain Eukaryota; kingdom Viridiplantae; phylum Streptophyta; class Pinopsida; order Pinales; family Pinaceae; genus Pinus; species Pinus albicaulis. Next base: position 526,979,689 of record CM076572.1, on the reverse strand, counting down.
ACTCTTTCTACTCCCAAAATAGATATGTTCTTCGTTTCTTCAATCCCATTCTTCTATGGGTTATGAGGTGCTATCAATTCCCTTTGAATTCCTTTTTAAGCACAAAAGTTCTTGAATTCTTTAGAGATATATTCTCCACCATTTTCACTCCTCAAAGCCTTCACCTTCTTTCCTCTATCTTTCTCGACAAGTTCTTTGAACTCACAAAACTTGGAGAATGTCTGATATTTATTCTGCATGAAGAAAATCCAACACTTTCATGAAAAACCATCTACAAAAGTAATATAATACCTGTGTTTTTATATGGAATCTATCGAGAATGGTCCACACACATCTGAGTGAAATCTGTCAATGATCACATTTTCTTAGCTTTCCTTATCTTTAAAGGTGGATTTTGTATACTTCCCCAATGTACACCCTTTGCATCTTGTGTGCTGGAAAGTAAACCTGATAGTTGTGAGTTGCATCAATGTACCCTAAACATATCCCCAACTTAGTTGTTGGCTCTAGCTTCTTCTTGGCATATTTGTTCACATGGAAATAAACTGACAAAAAAAAAAAATTAAATGCAACACATTTGGTCTCTTACCCGAAAAAGCTTCCTCTGGTGTACTAATCCCAAGTATATGATCAGGACTTCTGTTTTGAACAAATAATACTGTATTACATGCTTGCACTCAAAGATGCAACAATAGGCCCTTATCATGTAACATAACTCGTGCCACTCCAAAAAAATTATGTTCTTCCTTTATTCAACCCCATTCTACTATGGGTTATGAGGTGCTATCAATTCCCTTCGAATTCCTTCTGAAGCACAAAAGTTCTTGAATTCATTAGAGACATATTCTCCACCATTGTCACTCCTCAGAGCCTTCAACTTCTTTCCTCTATCTTTCTTGACAAGTGCTTTGAACTATAAAAACTGGGAGGATGTCTGATTTTTCTTCTGCATGAAGAAAATCCAACACTTTCATGCAAAATCATCTACAAAAACAACATAATACAAGTGTTTTGCTATGGAATCTATCGAGAATGGTCCACACACATCTGGGTGAAATCTGTCAAGGATCACCTTTTCTTAGCTTTCCTTATCTTTAAAGGTGGATTTTGTATTCTTCCCCAATGTACACCCTTTTCATCTTGTGTGTTGGAAAGTAAAATTGATAGTTGTGAGGTGCATCAATGTACCCTAAACATATCCCCAACTTAGCTGTTGGCTCTAGCTTCTTCCTGGCATCTTTGGTCACATGGAAATAAATTGAAAATCATAAATTTTTTAAATGCAACACATTTTGTCTCTTACCTGAAAAATATTCTTCTGGTGTACTAATCCCAAGTATCCAATCAAGACTTATGTTCTGCACACATACTACTGTATTTCATGCTTCCACTCACATATGCAACAATAGGCCCTTATCATGCAACATAACTTGTGCTACTCCCGAAACAATTTTGTTCTTCCTTTCTTCAACCCCATTCTGCTATGGGTTATGAGGTGCTATCAATTTCCTTCGAATTCCTTCTAAAGCACAAAAGTTCTTGAATTTGTTAGACACATATTATCCACCATTGTCACTCCTTAGATCCTTAACCTTCTTTCCTGTATCTTTTTCGACAAGTGCTTTGAACTCAAAAAATTTGGAGAATGTTTAATCTTTCTTCTGCCTGAAGAAAATCCAATACTTTCATGAAAAATCATCTACAAAAATAACATAATACTTGTTTTTTTCTCTGGAATCTATCGAGAATGGTCCACACACGCTTGAGTGAACAATATGAAGGATCACCTTTTCTTAGCTTTCCTTATCTTCAAAGGTGGATTTTGTATACTTCCCCAATGTACACCCTTTGCATGTATCTCACTGCACAAGTGCACCCTTTCAAAGTCTTGTAGAAATCTGTTGCATGATCTTCAAAGTACCATGGTGTAGATGGCCCAATATCCTATGCCATAACTCACTAATGTCTCTGATCTCCACCTTCTTTTCTTTCATGCTCAAGGTAGCACAATCTTCTACATTCAATTTGTAGAAGTTCTTTACTCAAACCCTAGTCTTCTTCATGTGTACCATGGCTTTGTGATGAATGAACACCTTTCCTTCACTGAATATCACATCATAGTGACGATCTTCCAACATAAAAACATAAACCAAATTATTCTTTAAATCAGGAACATACATGACATGTTTTAATGTGAGAGGAGTACCTAACTACTTCTGAAAGGTAACTATACCTATGCAAATAGCGTTATATGTCCCGTCATCTCCCATATCGATGTGCATCTGTAGATCCTTATCCTCCAAGTTACTGAAGGAATATTTGCTTCCATTCATATGGAACAACGCTCCACTATCTAAGTACCACACATAACCCATCACCAATGACACCATGCATTCAATGAGGGTGAATTCTAACTCGAACTATGAAGAAATTGCTTCACCTTCTGTTCCTCTTAGGGAATCCTTGTTGGTCTTCTTGTGCAGACACTTTCTAGCATAGTTTCCAAGCTCATGATATTGAAAACATTTTACCTTTGACAAGTCTTACTTCTTGCCCTTCCAGATTGGAATCCTATTTGGAATGGGATGCCTCCACTTTACATTTCTTTTCCTTTCTAGCCAAGGCACAGTTCTCCTCATCATCAGTATTTGATTAGAATCCATATCTGGTGTTTAGTGTATCTCTTCTTTTACCAAGTTAGACCACAATCGATCCCACTCTAGTATCTTCTCCTATCCATTCACCAAGTCTGTAATATTCCTTTTTTGGTATCACCTATGACAGGGTTAGGATGGACTTCCAGAGTTGGGAGCAGTTAGGCCGCAGATATAGGTTGGTGTCATCAACGAGCATAGGGAATTTTTGGAGAATTTTTGAGGAGTTTCTATGAGGATCGATGGCATTCACTTGTTAGATTCCATCATCTGCATAGCTTGCCTTTCGTTCTGGCACATTCCAAAAACTTTTAGAAAACTGAGTTATTTTTGGGTTTAACTTAATTAATTACACTCAAGGTGGCATTCTGGGAGGAATACATGATAGAACACCTTAGTGTAATAGCTCGTTGGAACTAGAATGCAGAGATCTTCAGGATGGGATGATGAGAAGTGACTTATAGTGGCCAGAGATAGTACCATGGGCGATATAATATTTTCCTAAATTAAAAATGAGTTTAATTAGTCATTTAATTAAAGGAAAAATAATATTTAGAGGAAAAGGGGCCAAAAGTGACTTAAGTGAAAGATAATTAAATTAAAGTCACTTTGATAGAGTCAATGGCAGATCTTCTAGAATAATAATAAAAAAATAAAATAATATGCTCCTAGAGGATTGGAGATCTATACATTAGATTTATAAATGGAGAATTGAAGGTCATTTGGAGATATCTTGGATTATATTACTTTCTTGTATGGGAGGTTTGAGAACTTGGTTCTCTACTCTACTGGTAGCCCCAGGATGGAAACCCTCGGGTGATTTGTGAGTGTTGGAAGGAAACCCAACTCTCTTTGAGGAGACTTCATTCAGAAGTTTTGTAGAGCTTCTGAGATATCGGAGTGAGGAACATTCAGATCTTCAACGAGTGCTTCAGTGGATTCAGTGGTAGCTGTTTCTAGAGGGAGAGTGCAACAATTCAGTTTTGCAGGGTAGTAGAGTGCAACACATTTTCTTGAGGCCAATTATATTTCAGTTATCTCAGCTATCTCTCATTTCAGCATGTAACCTCGTTATATAATAATAAAGCTGAGTTATTTCCTGTATTATGGTGTTATGGATTTTCATGTACTTGTATGTTTATTTTACATGGAATTCTTTTGTTAAATGTATGTTGATTTTACGACAAATTTGGGGTTTAAGTGAATTTATGCAAATTTAGTCAAAATATCCATTTGGGGATATTAAAGTGGTATGAGAGTTGGTGATGTTTCTAGCATGAGGGTTTAATTTCAAAATTAATGGAAAAGCCAAGTTCAAGGGTTTTACTGCACATCAACTTCAGAATAAGATCAAATATTTATTACTTTTGCATGCATTATTGCACCATTGATTCTGATCTCAGTTGTTTGAGTTGTTTATGTTTAGCTTCTACATTTTGTTGCCTCGGTTTGGAGTGCGTATTTATGGAGGACGTAGTCGAGTTATTGTGTTTGTTATTGGTTGCAAGGCTCATTATCTTTTCCGCAATATGCAAACCTCCAAGTGCTAAGATTGATATTCTATCTCTGGAGCAGTGTGGCAGTCTCTAGGCCAGTGTAGAGGAGGAGAGTTGAGCCTAGCTGTGGAGGAAGGTATCAACCACTTAATTTGGGAGATATAGGAAGTGAAAGAGGGATTGTTTGTTTCACATTTGGAGTTTTTTTGAGTATTTTTCTGATCATTTTGTAGACAACATATTTAGCAGCTACTGGGAGAGCGTAGGGCTTATTGGCGTCAATTTTGGAGGATCGTGATTTGGCCAAACCATTTTTGGGTTTTGGTTGGATTGGCTTGAGGAGTCCAGGATTATTTTTTGAGAATTTTCTGAGCACTGATTGTATGTATTTTGGCTAATCCATTGTAGCAGCTAGTGTAGAATTGTTGTCAGAGGCATTTTGCTGGGCCAAATTTATATTGGAGCGAAAAAATTATTCAGCTAGAATTTGCCCAATATTTTTTCTCTGTTTTTCTGGGTTTTTTTAGTAGAGTCTGTGGTTAAAATATAAGCACTTTTTGAGTAGTAGATCAGCCCATTTACACAGTCCCTATTCAGCTAGTAGTTATAGGAGCTAGGCAAAAAGGAAAAATTGTGAAAGTTGGAATTAGAAAAAACCATTTCTGGGTTTTTCTAGGTTTTGTGAGTAGAGTTCATGGATAAAATCCCAGAATTTTATGAGTAGTATATCAGCTCATTTACACAGTCCCTACTCGACCATCAGCTACAGGAGCTAGGAGAAAACGAGACATATTTTGAAGGTTGCAATTCAAGGAAACCATTTCTAGGTTTTTTTGGGTTTTGGGAAAGGATTACCTTCCTAAATTCCTAGAATTTTTTGAGCAGTAGAAGCAGCCCAACCTGTAGTCTAAAGTCAATGAGCAACAACATTTCCAACAGTTGCAGAATTTCCAAAGTTAGCACAGAGGTGAGGAGAGATCATTTCGTTGCATATGGGGTAACATTTTTTATCTTTCTTTGGTAGGATTAATTCATCTTGTTTGGAAAAAATGATTTTACTAGAGTCCAATTTATTTTCCAGAGCCTAAATTATTTTTCGGAGCTAGACTTATCTATTGGGACAAGGTATTGTAATGAGAAATGTACCATATGTAACAACATGCCAATAATGCATCATTTCTGTTGCATTAGTTTCATTACCAATTGATGGCTTGACAATGTATTAATGTATGTAGGGTGTTTTTGTGGTACCTTTCATTGTTATCATAACTTTGTATTGTTTCCATAAACATGGAGTTCTTAAAATACCTCCTAGACCCACATGGAAGCACAGCTGTTGAAGCCTTGAACCACAATGTTTCTATGGACCAAGAAACCAAGCATAACAATAGACCTTTATCAAAGGGGGTCTATTCCATTCTTCAAAAGGGGAAATTCAGGGACCTATAGAAAGAACCAGAAATAGGGAACAAAATCCTTACACTTGGGACAAATTTGAAACACATGAAGATCACATGGATAATTCTCTCCAAACTTGAGGAACTTCATGAACTCCTTTCCAAAGTAAAACAGTCAGATGGGAGAAAATAAAATTTGGCCTTAAAACCATGTATGCTTGCTCTCATACAACCTAAGTTCTTGGAGGAAACTTGTGGAGGGGTCACACTTCCACTTGTAGCTTGTCTCAGCAACTTCATGAGACTAACCACCACTACAACCCCTTAGAATGATGACATTATGAGGAAAGTTTTCAGACTAATGGTGGGAACTTTCAGGATTTGGAAAATAGTGTAGGCTCTACCTTTGGGAAGAAGCTTGAGGTTTTAGGAGGTATGGCCACCATTCAGATTATATTACATCATGTTTGATCTTGAATGCGATGGATTAATTATGCAGATGTTCCAATTCTTCTTCAGCATTAGGAGGAATCATGCTGACACAGTCATATCACACATGCAGTCCATCCTGTTGTCATGTATGGGAGACTATAAGGCCATTTGCTGAGATTTGCAGACTAGGGTGTTAATATTTTGGAGGAGAGAGTAGTTGGTCTCAACTAGTTCTTATGAGCTAGCCCAATGGCTGGTTTAGTAGAATATTGGGCTATTTAGGAGATAGTTGATCCAGGGAGGAGCTGCACCAGTTTGGAGGATTAGGCAGCAAAAATGAGTTGAGGAGGAAGGGACTTTGCTTCATCTGCAAAGAACCTTGGGGGCCTAATCAATCATGCTTGAGTGATGCGGATGATGTGACACAGGAAGAACAAAAGGATATTCCTTCTATGTGCTAGGATTAGGACTCTTTGTCAGATGAGTCCATGAGAACATATGAGGATGCTTATGGGAAGTGAGAGAATTCATGCAGAGTTGATGACAATAAGCCAAAGCTATATTCCAATGTGCAGGGTGAGAGATAAAGGACTCTATGTGAGATAATCTGGGTGATGAGTCACTTGTGATGATTCAGTCGGAGTAGCATATGATGGAGCATGAGTCAGTAGAGGAAGAGGCTATGCACATAATGCATGATATTCCTTTGGGGGAGAGCCATATGGAGGCTCACATTGAGTCTGTGATGGATGTACAGCTACCCTTAGGGTCAGCCATGGGTGAGGAGCAGATAGATGTATGGGCATCTAGCAAGGATGCAGTAGTTACAGATGCTTGTCCTCATGAGACGTTGGAGTTGATGGGATAGTTCCGTGGGAGGCTAGTATACAACAGGAACATGACATTCCTGTTCAGGAGAGGGATGAGCCATTGAATATGATGGAGCATCCATCGTCAGACCGATACACAGATGAGGTGCAGATAGATGCACTTGTAGTCAACAGAGGAGAAATTCTTTCAAGGAGTAGCACTATCCAAGAGTACATTGATAGGGCTTGCAGCATATCTCACCCAATTTTTCCTTTTATAGAGAGTGGGGCATTCCTCTACAGGAATATCTTATCGGCAGATGGGGCAGAGCAACATGAGTTGAGTATGGGCTGGAAACAACACTCCAAACATGTTCCATATGTAGATGTCACTACATTGGATCCTTCTTCCAAGTTATATTGGTAGGAGATCATGAGTTGGTACCCTCTTGATGGTATGATATTATTTGTAGGGATCATAGTAGAGCAAGGGCTCTTAGACATGATAGATGATACAGATTCTCGTTGGAAGTGGGGCATAGGCCGACAGTTCTTCAACATTCCATCCCGACTTCAGGATTGCAAGGTTAGCATCAGATCAAGTCTAGAGTTGGATTATAGAGAGGTGATGACTTGGTATTCAATTCATAGAGTATCATTCTTAGTCCCAGGTACATTTTGGCAAGAGCACTTGGATTGGAGAGATGTTACATGTTCCATTGGGCCATGGATTGTGGACCGATAGTCCATCAGTATTTCAGTAGCACTAGCTCGACATCCACAGATCATGATTGACCTCGGCCTAGTTAGGGAGTTGGACTGGAGAGAGGTGATGAGTTGGTACAAAGTTGGTGGGGCAGCTTATACAGTTAGAGGTACAACATAGTAGGAGCCATGGAGCATTGATGCTCACTGGCATACTTCGCTTCATGGGGTAGAAACTATAGCCAAAGGTAGTATGCAGTCTGAGACGTGGGACTTGGGTGATTATTGGCCATGGTGGCGTTAGGACCCGGGAGGATTGTTTGGTGACAGGTATAGTGAGATATCAGTTTGGGTTCCTGTCATTAAGGGGTCTATTCTGGGTGGCTTGACACAGGTGCATAGAAGCACCTAGGGGTTTATATGGGATCCGGGCATTGGTCTCTGTTGCATCAGGCCAACAAGGTGGCTGCCATATTTTGATGGCTTGAGGGCAAGCAATCTTGGGGTGGAAGGTCTGTAATATTCCTTTTTTTGGTATCACCTATGATAGGGTTAGGATGGACTTCTCGATACAGGTTGGTTTCATCAGCGGGACCAGGGTATTTTTGGAGGATTTTTGAGGAGTTTCTATGAGGATCGATGACATTCACTTGATATATTTCATCATCTTCATAGTCTTCCTTTCGTTCCGACGCATTCTGACAACTTTCAGAAAACTGAGTTATTTTTGGGCTTAAATCAATTAATTACAGTCAAGGTGGCATTCCGGGAGATATACATGATATAACACCTTAGTGTAATAGCTCATTGGAACCGGAATGAGGAGATATTCAGGATGGGATGCTGAGAAATAACTTATAGTGGCCAGAGATAGTGCCATGGGTGATATAATATTTTCCTAAATTAAAAATGAATTTAATTAGTAATTTAATTAAAGGAAAAATAATATTTAGAGGAAAAGGGGCCATAAGTGACTTAAGTGAAATATAATTAAATTAAAGTCAGTTTGATAGAGTCAATGGAGGATCTTCTAGAATAATAATAAAATAATAAAATAAGATGCTTCTAGAGGATTGGAGATCTATCCATCATATGTATCAAAGGAGAAGTGAAGGTAATTTAAAGATATCTTCGATTAGATCACTTTCTTGTATGGGAGGTTTGAGAACTTGGTTCTCTACTCTATTGGTAGCCCCAAGAAGGAAATCCTCAGGTGATTTGTGAGTGTTGGATGGAAACCCAACTCTCTTTGTGGATACTTCATTCAGAAGTTTCGCAAAGCTTTAGAGATATTGGAGTGAGGATCATGTAGGTCTTCAACATGTGCTTTAGTGGATTCAGTGGTAGATGTTCCCAGAGGGAGAGTGCAGCAGTTCAGTTTTGCAGGCCAGCGTAATGCAACATATTTTCTCGAGGCAAATTATATTTCAGTTATCTTAGCTATCTCTCATTTCATCATGTAACCCCATTATATAATAATAAAGCTGAGTTATTTCCTGCATTATGGTGTTATGGATTTTCATGTACTGCTATGTTTATTTTACATGGAAATATTATGTTAAATGCATGTTGATTTTATGGAAAATTTGGGGTTTAAGTGAATTTATGAAAATTTATTCAAAATATCCATTTGGGGATATTATAGAGTCCTGGTAGCTATTCCAACTCTTGGGAAGGCCTAGAAGTGTTAGGATCACCAAATCATCATGTGCAACTATTACGCCAACACTTCCAAGCTCATCTCAAAATTGGGTGAACTTCGTCAAGTATTTTGGGATCGTGTTGACCTTCTCATCTTGATATTTCTGAGCTTTTCCTTTAGCGCCAAATTCCTCTGTAGTTGTTATTATGAAATATATTTTTTAAGGCCTTCCACATATCATATGGAGTTTCCTTTCCATGGAGGTTTGAGACAATATGATTTGGAACTCCTTATAACATAATCCTTCTCTCCTTTGCTACATTCTTCTTCCATGCGTCAAGAAGTTGAGCATCTGCTAGGTGCGAGCTAGGGAATATCATTGTATATGAATTTATTTAGTCCATTGTCCTATAGTATTTCCTCCATCATTTCCTTCCATGATATGTAACTCAAATTACCCTCAAGTGAATATTCGAGTCTCAATCCAACGAAACACATCTTGATCTATTGTCGGTCTGAGTGGAAAGTGGGAAATGGTAAAAAAATATTGAATCAGAGTGGATCTCTGGATTAGCTATTCCGAAATATTTCACCTCCCTCATGACTTGGTAGTTTTCCTTAATAATTCTAGGTGGTATACCCTCAACCAAATTACTTACAATACTCATTCATCCATTTTGGAAGAAGGTTGGGACAATGATAAACATCTCAAAATTATGGTTTCTTTTTGTGATGGAAAGAATACACAGAGGCTTTAAAGAGGGCACATGTTAGAATTGCTAACAAGGAGGATTCATTGCATTGGATCGACTCCCCATTCAAGGAATACACTCCTAAAACAAGTTATCTTTTACTAACAGATGATCATCGCCCCCAGGTTCCTATTTGGTGGTCGAGGAACATCTAGAAGCTACCATTCCCTAATGAAATGTGTAATTTCTTATGCTTCTTATTGGAAAATAAAATACCTACCTGGGAAAATTTGAAAAGTATAAGGAAAGAGGGACCTAGTTGGTGTTATTAGTGAAAAAGTGTGGAGGAAACGGTCATAAATATGTTCATAAGTTTCCCTTTTTCTCGAGAGCTATGGTCTATCTACATGAATAATATCAATGGCATATTTCTTTGGGAAGGGGTCTTTTCTAGTGAGGCATGGAAAATCTAGTGGGGTCAAACAAATGTCAAACAACTTTAGAATTTCCCTTCTCTCATCTATTTGGAATTTTGGCTTGCTAGAAAGAGGGATATCTTCCTGGGTCAACCCTCCTCACCCAACAATATCACTCCACAGGTTATTTCTATTTACTCCCTTATTCCATCTACAAATTCTATCCACATACCCAAAATCATAACTGATGAAGCAATTGGTTAATCATATCCATGGGATTTCTTCAATGAAGACTTATTTCATAATGGTGTATCTGGGGGAGGATTTATTTACTTTTGTATGATCATTATTCCTTCCAGATACAAATGGGTTTGGGCCCAGGATCTAATAAATATGTTAAACTATTATCTCTAAAACTTCTATTATTTTTCTCTATTAACACATATTTAATTAAATTTGGAATTAAATAGCGGATCTAGAATTTCAAATTAACCAACAAACTCAACTCTAGTGTTTTCCTTGTAGAAAAAATTCCAAATTTAATGAAATATGTGTTTATTGAGAAAGAAGTTCACTGTCTTTAGATATTTGGTGATTCTATGAATGATATTAACTAGTTCAACCAAGCTCAAAGATGTAATAATTGTGCTTTATGACCTATTCTTGAGGAAATTCTTCTATTAAAATAATATTTTAATCAAATATATTTCTTCCATATTTATATGGAGAGAAACATTGTAGTTGATACCCTTTCTAGATAGGGAGCTCAACAAGGTTATAGCACTGGGAAAATCATCAAATAGAATGGAGATACAATACAATAATTCCATCTTCGAGATTTTATAGATGGAATCCATAATGCTTCCAATTGACAAACAAAACCCCTATGATGTATCATTTTATGACATATGTTTTTAGGTGTTTTTATTTTTTAGTAATTTTGCTACATATTTCTCTATACATATGTATCCGATTTTGATGGCACATGGCTACAGGTCATGAATAATTCCATTGTAACTTAAGGTATTTCCAAAGCCTGTTTTTTTGCTTTTAGTTCTTACATATTCCTAGATAAATGTACTCAATTCATCCTAATGTATGAGAAAAATGTAGTTTTTCAAAAGTGTTATAGCATCATTTAGCACTCCTGTACTTCTGATGCCCTATTTTATGGCCTTGGGAAACACTTTCCCTTCAGACTTGATCACTTGATTAAAAAACAATGTTTTGAATTTCATACACGATTCTTCCCTTCAAAAAATGCATACACACATGGGTACATCCATATAGAACCTGTGTATATAGTTTAAAATATGAAAAAAATATATAATATCCTATTTTTTGGGTAGGGCTTATGGGTTTCACCGAAATCCCACCTACAGGAGCCCATGGTCTAACTGAATCAACTAATTTTGGGTGATATATATACAACTCATGGGAAGGAATAAAGATAGAAGAAGAGATAGGATATTGATACTATAGTCAATTGGTCCCCAATCAAGTTTGATTTTCCCTATGCCTCCTACACTCCCAGACATAGGAAACCCTTGTTTCCTCATAGTGATGTTCATCTTCCATTATATGACATCCATGTGTATATGCTTGAGAGATGATTTTTGACGCTTGGGTTGGATGGATACGAAGGAAGGTTTCATATGGAGTTGTGGTCGAATCAGGTTGTATTCTTCCATATTATTTTCTAATATCAATAAACAAGCTCTATATTGTTCCTGAATGTTATGGTATTATGTTATAATTAATATTATGATCTTATAATTTATGATTCATGATATTTATCTTTATGTTTAATGATCTAACATTCATATCATGCACACACTTTGAACTAATTTTTTTATACATGCTTCTCTCAACTTTGTTGCAGGTCTTATAGACTTAGAGGAAGCATAGGGTTTGGACCCTACAGGAATGACACCAAACATAGGACCTACGGTACTTTATCCCAACCTGAATTTAGTATTTTATGTATTAGGATTGTTTACATTTATATCATGCACATAATTTGAACTACTTTATGTATACATGATTCTATGAAATTTTTTGCAGGTCTTATAGACTTGGAGGAAGCAGAGGGTGTTAACACTAAAAAATCATACAAGCAAAATAAATTATAAAATTTCAAGCAGAAGGTACAAAAAAAGATTTACAAGGAAGAAATACATTACAAGAGCTAAAATATTTGACTTTTCCTAAGGTCAACAGGCAAAGTTTTGGACCACACATAGGAAGCACTGGCCCTGGGAAATCATTGCATATTTGTCTTCGATAGCCGCGAAGAACATCGTGGATATCCCTCGAATAGCCGTGCGGTCCTGAGGATGCGAAATATCACCATTCGAGACCACTTGGGTACACTTAGAAAAAAAGTTTCTCACTCAAGCTAACCAAGTACAGTCGCCGTAGAGCCACTTTGAGGCTTTAATATAGAACACGAAGGAATTGTACACCCACTCTTGTGTCAACATCCATATTGTGCCAAGAAAATGAGGGAAAAATTTTCAATTTGTGTATAAAATCCAGACATGGGAAGAGAAATGGGGGACACGTTGTTATGCTGGCCAAATTTCTCCTTAGCAAACAAGCTTGTGTTATCTTGCAACAAGAGGATTGGAAGGATTGAATTTTTGGCCATCCAACACCTCAATCCAAGAGAGAGGATTTCACCACGTGTTTGTCGATCTACCATCCTTTAAGAGGGAAGAGAGGTTTGTTGAAAACTTGAGGGGAAGAGACCCCCTTGTCTTGGATATTGTAGCTCCATAGCTCGAAGGATCCACTACAAAAGATTTAGCATTCTACCTTCTACTACCAACACCACCTAATAAAGGGAGAGAGCTCTCCATCATTGAGTTATTAGTGTTTTTCTCTATTGAGCATGTTTCTTGTGCATGTTGTTTTGTTTTTGTTTCTTTATTTATGTACCATGCTATTTTTCCATTTAACTTAGCTTTTTACATGTTGAACTTGTTCCACTAACATTTGAAAAACCAATTTGACCGGTGACTTACTTTTAGGAAAACAACCTCCCTATTAAGCATAATGTATTTCATCTCCCCATGTGCCAAATACACTACTAGAGGAATGGTGACTCCACTAGATTAATTATTTTGAGTTAATGGTTGTTGATGCAGGTCCTTCTTCTTGCTCAGCTTCCTGCAAAACCACTCCTGCACCTTCTTAGCACTTTCATTCACGCTCTCTGATAAATGTTTTCTTAGAGAAGGCAGATTTTTTTAGTTTCTTCCAACCACGCACATTTAGTTTAAATAGATGCATGGTTTTCGTGCCTATGGGAAGTTAAACTACGCGGTAGGAAGTAAGCCCAATTTTCACTTGTTTTTCTTAGTTTTTTTGTAGTTGTAAGGTGTTCGAAACCCATAAGAAATTTGGCATCACTATGCTCTGGTATTTCATGATTGGTTAGTACACTTATTTTCTAGAGTTTAGCCTAGCAAATTAGTTTTAATTTTAGTTTTTTGTTATTGCAATCACACATAGTTTAAGTAGGGGAAAGTAAGTGGACTTAAATACACATATGTTGTCTGAATAAATGATTTTTTGGTAAAAGATATAGACCACATAAATTAATTAACAGAAAATTAAGTGGCCCATACATCCACACAACTTTAGCTAATTCTCGTTTTTCAATTTTTTTCATTAGATTAGTTCAATTTTTTCATTAGGAATCGAGACTAGGACCAAACTGTCGAAAATAAAGCAAGTAATATCTACCACCCTTGCACCTCATAGTGAGCCTAGACATGAATATGAATGCTTTCTTAAGACAATTTTCCATCTCCCTATAATGAAAAACTTAGTATAACTAGGAAAGGTGTAAGCAGCCCATAATCCGCACATCATTTATTTTTGCAAGGAACAATCACACATAGCATAATTAGAAAAGGATTGTAAAGGATTAGTGTATATCCACATCTCATAACACTTGTGATTATAAAATCCAAAGCACACATGAAGCATCAGTAAGCAATGGATCAAAAGGCACCCAGTGTGTTGGGACATTTGTCCTCTTCTTATAGTTACTTCACCAAGGCACACCCTAAGAAAATTGAGACTCTCTAAAAATAATCATTAATTGAACTCACTAAATTATCCCCACAGGGGCCACAAAAGAAATTATAGTTCAGGTTAGGAGCATCAGGGGTAGGAATCCAATAAGTCGTTGTGGTCATTCGACATTTTGAAACATAGATGTTGAATTTTTTGGGAGCTTCAAATCTATATATCTGCCCATGGAAAAAATACCCAAGCATTACCAGAGGCTTGTTTCAGAGGAGGTTAAGCTGAGGACCAGTGCATGAGGTGCTTTTTTGGGCTACCTGACCCATGTAGTGCTCGGTACTAGTATTTTAATACCAAGAAGCTCAAGAATCGAACGCTCACGTGGGATGAAGGTACATTAGTGGCCAAATCTAGGGCATCCTTCCCTATAGGTGATGGTGCAGGAAGCACTATATCCTCTTACCATTACCTTGGTAGATTCTTCGACTACTGGAAGGTGTTGTCGGTTCTTTCGGGAAGTTAGCCCCAATACCCATCAGAAGAAATATTCACAAGGCCCAGTTACATTTCAGTGTGTAAGGAGGATTAGGTCTATTTATGCTTTTGATTATCATACGCAAAACAACCAAATTATATTCTTTTCTTACTTGATCACATAGCGTTAAAATAAAGGAAAACTTACCTCTTATTTTTTGCTTTGTTTTATGCATGTGATCATATTTTATTTGATAATGATATTCCTTCCCTCAAAAACCAAAAATATTGCCAAGATTAAGCTATTCGACACCATAATGGATGCAACGAGACCTTGTCGATCTAGTTTTTCTTGGACCTACCCCTATTAGAGAGAGGAATGCTAGGTCTTTCACCATTTAGGCGTCAAAGGCGACACACCGCCACCATTATCGATTCATTCTTTATCAGGGAATCTTTGGTTGGAAACCCCCAAGGGTCTCCCAACACCATACCAGTGGAAACCCCAATAGGATTACCACAATCAACTCCTCCCACAAACCCTAGAGGGCAGAGGAGTACTCCCCTTCGGGGAGTCAACAGAGAATACAATAGGGTATGCCACAGGGTAATATTCCCTAGGCACCCTCCATAAACGATTACACTCAGACACCTGTGTTTCCATGGTACAAAATGGTTGTCAATACTCAGTTACCCTTTTTAGCATCACTAAACCTTCGAGATCTATCAAAGTTAACTAATGACCCCATTTTATATAGCCTTAATTGGCCTCCCATGCCCACGAATCTCCCCTCATATATACCAAAATTTGAAGGGAAGTAAGACGAAGACCCAAGAAATCATATTATAAATTTCCACCTATGGTGTCTGTCCAATAGTATCATCGATGATATAGTTCGACTAAGATTATTTCAACGCACCCTAATTGGGCCTGCGGCGAAATGGTATTTTGAGCATCCTTCTGCTTTACAAGGGACCTTTAGCGCCCTTGCTACCGCGTACCTCACTTATTTTTAGCTACACATCCACCATGATTTAGGGATGGAATTGATGACTAATTTTAGGCAAATGCCAGCTGTCCATATATCAGACCATCTCCATAAATGGCGGTGACATTGTAGTTTTTTCAAAGGCAAACTCAACGATAGAGTTTTTCTAGATTTTTTTTTTAAAACTCTCACAACGGAGATCTTAAAAGACATGGAAACACAAGGACCTACCTTTGAGGAGGATGCCATTTAAAAATCCTATCATCTCAAACAAATCTACACCCACTCAGGATATATCTACAATGTCCTACCAAATGCCCCACGCCTACAAACTTATAGAGAATTTCCAGGTGTATTGAATACTGTAGATGGCTTGATCAGGTCATTGACCCAAGGTCACCTAGGTAGTGTTGATCAGCGGTTGTCATTGTTGTCAACCCAAGTAGCACCAAGGGCTAACCCAATATTGAATGGGAAGTTTGACCTACCAGATTAATATATTATAGGTCAGTAATTCTTTTTATGGTTTCTACTTGTCGAGATGTTTCCGTTGATATATGGCACGCCATGTAATTCTTCACGGTTTGAGAGATATTCATGTTTGAAGTTTGTACCCCCAGTTAGTGGGCTAAAACCCCATGGGGTTGGGGCATGGGTCATTGAAAAGTCATAATTAATATTTTTATGCTCCTAAAATCCCTCCCACGTTCACTTGTTGAAGCCCCTCTCAACTTAAGCATTCATATAAATTGTGATCTTCATTTCCTCCTTATGCAAGGGATTCTGCCATCTGAAACAGGCCATCTTGGAATTTTTGCTATAATTTTTTTTATACGAGGGTTCAAAAGCTGAAAGTTTTATTAGGTGAAGCTGAATCCTGAGGAAGCTGCAGTAAAAATATCAGATCAATATGCGCAATATTTTGGGAGATATGATCTATGTAAGCCAGGGTTTTTGCAGGCTCCTGAAATTCATCTCAAAGAAGTGACCTTGGTAAATTCGTCATAACTCTCTCTCTGAGTATTAGATTGGAATTCTGTAAAAAGTGACGGATAGTTCATAGTCTTTAATATCCGCTCTATCAATTTTAGAAATAGAAGAAGAAAAAGTGACATGTGGCATGCCGTACAAGTTCGCTATGATGAAACAGTCCATAATTATGGCAGTGTGAGAAATTGGGTATAACTCTCTCTTGAAGAATCCAAATTGGGTTAGAACTGTGGCATTGGAAAGAAGACTCAGAGGATTAATATAGGACCTAAAATCAGATATTGAGGATCTGAAATAACAGAGATACACCAGATTCAATATCGAGCTCCTAGAAGGCAAGAAAAAGCTAGATCATGTGTTGTCAAGGATTGCAAAGGACCAAACTTTCTATGGCAGAAAAGAAAAACAAGGTGGAGTAGAGGGTAGCATGACAAGAGAAGCAACCAAGGTGCATAAAAGCAGCAAGAATTTCATCATATGAAGTCTTCAGGTGGGCAGCACTGCATACAATCATTGTAAAGGTATCATTGTACTTAGTCATTGTAAATACATTATTGTACAAATTGTACTAGTGTCTATCTACCAAGGGTTGAAGAGGCAGTGTTGGGAGGTCTAAGATCATCATTAGGTGGTTGTGTCAAAGTTGGGGTTATGGTCTAGTATATCTTCTTCTTCTACATCATTCTATATCATTGTAAAGTGGACCATTTTCCTTGGTACGGGAGTCCATTCTTCTTTTATTCTTCTATAGGGTGGTAGGGTGGTGCTAGGGTGAGTTGTAACTCATTGGGTGTTGGGGCATCCGTTCAGTGACTACTGAAGAATCTCAGGCATTGGAGCGTCCATCCAGTGGGAGCTGGAGAAGATTTTTCTTCTAGATCGTAGGAAGTTGGAGCTTTATTTTCAATTGGAGTTGAAAATAATTATTAGAAAAGCATTAGGTGGTTTTTTCCCGGAGTGGTTTTCCACCTTAAAAACTGTGTGCATTTGTGTTCCTCTTGTTTGTTGCTATCATTGTACAAACACTAATAATAATTGAAGATTAACTAATGCTCTAATTGAAAGAAATACTGATTCACCCCCCCCCTCTCAGTATTTCCAACAGGTACTAGCAGTATCCAGTACCCAGGATATTCATACGATTCTACCCAAAATGTGACACAACCTAGCTACCACCAAAGTCAATCTGCACCTTTGCAGAATATGAAAAATAGGGTGTCACCATAGCACCAACAACAGGGAGGCTTGTACCCTCCCTCGTAGGGGACCCAATAATCAATTAGGAATGCTAATGGAAGAGATCCCCCCCAGCAACCTTACACCAACCAGGGATAGGGAAACAAATATTCCCCTATCCCGCACAAAATACAGCATCGCAAAACAACGCACCAAAAAACTTAGTGCATCCTTCCCAGGCTAAAAAACAACAGGATTATGACTAGGAGAACCACAACAACCATTCTAACTTTGTGAAAAATAATATTAGGAATAAAAAAAGGGAGACTTTGGACAGGGGGGTAGTAACCAACAATTACCCCCGTGATCTCATTGTCGGGGTAACCACAACCGAAACCAAAACCAGGAGCCAAACAAGAAATCCTAAGGGAAAAACAAGAGGTCCAGTCTAAGGACAAACCATTCTTGTGCCATATGTGGTGAGTACGACCATTACACTCACCACTATCCTGAACTTTTTGAACTGAAAAAAATTCAGGGTAACCGCGGACAAGGGGGACCTACCCAATAACCAACTGTAATTTAGGAGCATTTCCCCCACCAAGGAGTGGCTAACACCCAACAAAAACAACCACCCCAAAATGATACTGAGAATGGAAGCCATGAAATTTGCATGATTGGTGAAGAATTTTTCTTCCATATAAGTAATAGGAACTATGACACCCCCCCGGACTCCAACCCATCAGGTACGAGCATGAGTGCACCTACTGCATCATTAACCATATCCAAAGTACCTATAGATCCCCTTCAAAAAATGGTCAAGGGGCCAACTAGGCACGTAGGAAATCACTCAAATGTTGCCTATAACTATAACATAGTGGATTATTTAGCACAATCACCCGCTATCATGTCAGCCTTAGAAGTCTTAGAGTCATGCCCAAAACAACGGAAAGCCCTACTTTCTGAATTAGGTGCAATCGAACCTTCCAATTTTCTCCTAATGGATTTTGAACTAGATGAAACAAGCCACATGCTTCCTTCTCTAGTAACCTTCCAAATACTGATGTTAGTATAGAACATCACCATACATCGATGCATCATTGACGAAGGAGCATCTACATGTATCATGTCCAAATCTATTTGGTAGAAGTTGGGATCACCTGAATTGAAACCATCTGACATCATGCTTAGAGCATACGATGGTTTACCTTTAGGCCCCATAGGTATATATCATAATGTACCTGTAAAATTGGCCAGAAATACCATACTTATAGACATTGAAGTCTTGGATGCACAACTAGACTACAATATACACCTCAAGTGGATTTATATGTACGTCATGACTACAATAGCATCCTATATCTTTTGGGTGATGATGTTTCCCCATGAAGATCGAATCATCACCATCGACCATCTTACATAATATGATAAGAAACCCATGACCACTATCGATGTCATTTTACCTTACGTATACAAAACTATGGAATTGCTCATGCGGTGTCAAGAAATAAACCCTGGCCATTTCAAACCATCATCTAGCCTAGGATCATTCCTAGGAGATCCCCCTATCATACTAGAGGCACCCCCAGAAATATCGAGGGCACCAGTGTGCATGATGTTATCATCAAACACTGAAACCATCTTGGATATGGAAACTAGTATTATGGAGACCGAAGCCACTGTCATGGAATTCCTGCCCTATGCCATCTTACAA
Source organism: Pinus albicaulis (assembly GCA_034641835.2). Classification (NCBI taxonomy): domain Eukaryota; kingdom Viridiplantae; phylum Streptophyta; class Pinopsida; order Pinales; family Pinaceae; genus Pinus; species Pinus albicaulis. Next base: position 526,960,065 of record CM076572.1, on the reverse strand, counting down.
ACCCCATTTTATACCCCCCATTTGGTTTTGTATCAAATTAAGTGTTGGCAACTATTACATTTCCAAACATGTCTTTTGCAATAATTGTGTGGTATTTGGTCCCACCAGCCATGTTAGGAAGTCTTGACATAAATTCAATAGGGATAACCCATATAACCCCTCAGGAGGCCACAATGGTTAGCGAAACACCCATAGCAGCGCCAGCTAACACGACCAAGAAAACCAACAAAAAAGGGAAGAAAATCGAAAACACCAAAATACCTATGGAATTACAACCTTGCACATTATGTGATATCATAGGCCATCCTACCAATATTTTCCTAGAGTTAGATGAATCAAGACCTCTTCTAAACATCGAAATAAATGTTGTGGCCTTAAGTTCCCATAAAAAGGAACATGCCACGAAAAACCAAGGTAAATCATTGCACACCAATCGTGCATGCACCATATGTGACCGTTATGGGCATTATACCCACTATTTCCCAGAGATGCCATGATATAGGGATGCCCTGCAAGCCCTAGAGAAATCATACCAAAAGGACCCCTCAGTTTCACCCATGCAAATGGATGAGGGAGAGCCTAGAACCATACTGTACCTAGAAGAGGAGCCTACATCCTACTCATACAAAATAACCCCAACGGTCCAAAGACGACAAATGGAGGCCACTCAACAGGCCCCAATTTGTGCACTTTGCGATGAGCTTGACCACTTAGTCACACAGTGTCTCAAATTAAGAGAATTTAACCATTGGTACCATGTCCCTCATGTTACCCAAAGCATCTTAGTTTGACATCGATGACATCCCTGTTAGATTTTTCGAAGAAACCACCGTGTGTGCCTTTGTCCCCACATTCATTGGTTCCGGTCCATGTTGGATTTCATGTGATGCTTCATCGCTGAAAACTTTGACTTAGCTAGCTCGGACATGAAATCCGCAAAAAATACTACCACGCAAGAGGCGAAATCAACCAGGACCATATTATATGTGTCCAAGAAGAGACAGTTACCTGAATGACCACCTCCCCCCCATTATCGCCCTCAAGCTCCTATCTAGCTTTGCACTCTTTGTGATGAACGAGATCACTTCATCGTTGACTATGAAACTCTGGAGTTGTTTCAAAGATAGCATCCAGTTAACCCCATATTCTATGATGGCTTACAATAAGTCAAGTATTCATGTCGAGTGTATTCAAGCGACCACCCTGTTTGTCGTTGTCCCTATATCCCCTGATTCCAGTCGGCGTTAAATAGTTTATGCCAGGCCATAACATGCCTCGCCGCAACAAAAATATCGGATTCAAAATCCATGGAAAGTTTGACAAAGCAAGAAAATATGGCAACTAGGTATGTTTTCTTCATGTCAGTACAAAAATGACCAACAAAGGGGCACGTCATCACCCGCAATCGTCGTCCATGGATAAGCCCAACCTACACATTATGTGACACATGTGACCACTTTGTCGCCCAATTCCCAGATTTAAGATCATTTCGAAAATCGTACCCAATTACTTCACCAGTCTAAAGGGAATGGAGAACCAAGGGAAAATAGTATATTCTGATTTTTCATAAAAACCATCAGACTCGACCTTATATTTACGTCTCCTAGTTTTGACTTGCACTACAAGAAAAAAGGACATTGGTGAGGGGCATGCTTGTGACGGACCTTTAAGGTCCGTCACCAATGTCACATATGGTGACGGTCCTTAAAAAAACGTCACTGTAAGTGTATATAGTGATGGTCCTTTAAGGTTCGTCACCAAAGCCATTTTCAATGACACTTTTGGTGAGGGTCGTTAAAGGCCCATCACTAACTCTCTCTTTGGTGACACTTCTAGTGACGAACTTTTAATGACCCTCACCAATTCTCTTTTTGTTACTTTTGGTGATGGTCAAAAAATGTCCATCATCATTGATCATTCCAATAAGTTTTTGATGACAATATGTTCTTGTTAATATATTTTTTGTCAAAAGATAACAATTTAAGACCATTATTGTGAAGTATTTTTTATAATATGTCCACGACCATAGTGGCTAGAGTCCGTAAAATTTTTAAGATATAATTAGTGTGTATAATTTCCCTCAAGTAATGACTAGTCGACTAGAGTTTTCCTATGAGTCAACACATGATTCATATCTATTAAGTTTATTATCTAGCAAATTCCATTTAGATATTGTTCCACTAGTGTGTGTAGGAAATGTGTTATTTAATACATTATCAAGCTCTGACAATTTTATTAATGAGAAATACCTAACACTCCTCAACAATATGGGAACACCTTAAATTAATACTTTGGCACACACTAACATTTCTTAGCACCTTGCATGTCTTGGAATATCACTGTACCTAGAACATATTGTCATGACAGTGACGCCCAAGCACATGGTGGCATGCGCTAAAACAACATGTAACTCTCCTAGCATGTGTTGGCATGCATGTAGTCCCTAGCATGCCCTGGAACACCTTGGTTGAATGCATTGACATACATTAACACTTGGCACACAATGCCACTTGGCATGTATTAGGACCTATTATTCTTCCTTTTGAAAAAGATAGAGTCCTGACTTATTAACCTTCTTATTGATTCTTCCTTTTGTTGCCTTGACACATATTGACCTATAACCCTAGCAAGTTGCACATCCTTAGCACCTGACATGTATTGGAATATCTTGGCACTATTAATTGGCACATATAATTAGCACACCCTTGAACTCCCAAGCACACTTTGGGAATTCTTGACATGCCTTGGTATTCCCTAGAATGCCTTACCAATGCTTAGCATACCTTGTCACTCACTCCTTGGCATGACAACTAGCATTCATTAACGATAGTCCCTGGCACATGTTCCTCATATTCATTAAATTCCATGAATTTTTACCTAGTGCTCCCTTAATGGTTTGTCCTAGTACTCCTTAACACTCCTCAACATGCGTTAGCACTCTCTAGAATACCTTATCACTCTTCAACATGTCCTTCCACTTCATAACATGCATAAAACTACCTGACACATATTGGTGCTTGGCACGTGTTGGTGCTTGGAAAGTATTAGCATCTATGGAATACATTGATATGCCTTGGTATGATTTGGCATGGTTTAATATTAAATTTATTTGAGATCAATTGTTGGAAAGTATATGAGAAGAAAATAAGGAAGACTTAGAACCTATTGCTACCTATTGTTGGTGTTCCTAGCATGCCCCTATTGGAAAAGGTAAATTGATGACTTATTAACCATGTTATATGTTCATTTCCTTATAGTTTAAATACTTGTTTCTCCATTTTTTTGTCTTGACAGTCCCTGACACGCATTGACACACCCTTGCACATCTTGGCACGCCTTGTCACTTGACACATACTAGTACGTTTCACATGCCTTATCACTATTTGGCAATAGTTTATCTTGGTATATTGTCCATAGTTCTTTAGACAGAGATCTGAAGCAACCTATAAAAAATTATTCAATGGACTGTTAGTGGCTGATTTGTGACCATAGTCAGTCATCTGCATATTGTTAGAAGGATGATAAGAGGAGTAATTAAGATTTGTTCATAGATTGGACAACAAAGATCAAATTTTCGATACAAAAGAAAAATTATTTTGAGAGGACTCAAACCATTGTTAGGTGGAAAATTTGAAGAGTCCTAGATGATGAAAATATTGTGGGCCCTAGATCAGTAAAAAAAATTGACTGTGGTTGGACAGATTGATGGTAGTCCAAGTATAGTTGGAGGGTTGTTAGATGACTGCCAAAGAAGAGCCCTGACTCTTATTCTTGTGAAGGAAAACAAGATTGGTAGAAGGTGTTAGAGTCGGTCTGTTCATCCCTCCGTCAGAGATCAAAATCTCTTTCGTTTCATTTCATTTTTAGGTGTCTCATTCAGTTCAATCATTTCCATTCCATTAGGAGCATCGGTCTTCTGATGGAAGGGTCTTATCGCTCATGTCCCTCGTGTTTTGTACTTTCTGGCTTAGGTCTGTTCATCGAAGTTCATAAAAATCATTTTACAGTCAATGACAGTCAATGATTGGTCTTTTGGTGGGAAAAGATTCTTTTAAGAGTCACTTCAGTCATTAGGTCTAGGGTTTCGCGAATTGAGTCTTCAAAGTGTTCAATAATTCCAGCAGGCCAGAGGGAGGTTCAAAATAAGTTTTCATTGCAAATTTTTATCGTTATAATGCATGATCATGACTTTTCTTCAAAACTCTGTTTTGCAGAAAATCGTCATTTTGTCCTTTGTAATAAACACCATGTATATTTTCCAAATTTTTCAGTTGTCAAAATCTTCAGGCGCAGCCCTGGTCGCCTTTGCCAAGTTCAGTGCCAGTCATCCCTGCAAAAAATAGATAAGAGTTTCATCATTTCAGTCAAACAATCAAGTGGAAACAAGAAAAACAGAGTTCTCTTGTGAAAGTGCTTAAGTCTGCAACAGTAGAAAAAGAATTTTCCAAATGAAAATCAAAATCCTTTATGTATATGAAATATTTTCATGTTTAAACAATTCATGTGCAAACAAATTCTCAAAGAAGCCGAGCTAAATTGTGAAAGATCAAAAGACAGTGTTGGAGGGCGAAATGTGGGTCAAATTCAGTGTCGCGGCGCATTGGTTTAAGTGCGAGGCGCATAGAGCTGCCCACTGTAGTGTAAATTTTCAATGTGCGCGGCGCATATAAAGTGCGTGGCGCACTGGGTTTTGTGCGCGGCGCACAGGGCCGACACCCAAAAAACTTTTCCACAGCTCCATATATTCAAAACAACTCAATCTCCTATGCTCCATGTGAGTCAAATTATCTTGCAATTGCCATTAAAAAGTGTTTGGTGTGGTTTCAAAAGGTTGGTTTGGAGAATTTGAATGTCAAAATTTAAACCCTAATCTCTTATTAAAGATGGCTCCATAAGGGTTTTGTGTTGAAGTTTTAAAACAGTTTTTGTGCCATTCCACGCCTTGTTTTCCTATCTCCCATTATCTCATTACCACAGTCTATTTCCCTATCCCCTTACATCCTAAATCATTTATCCCTAAGTCCTATTTTCCCTATCCCTAAACCCTACCATTCCCTATCACTCTCCCTCTCTCATTTCACTTATAAAATCCCCAAATCCCAATTCCAAAACATAGTCAAGTGACTGTTATTGCATTATAATTTCACTTGACTAAACCACATTATCTTCACTACCTTATTTCCCTCAGTCCTTTCTTATTTGGCACATATTTGGCAATCGAGACAAAGACACCAAACTCTTCATATTCACCTTAGGCAACATAGATGAAGAAAGCATCGAGGAGGCGTGAAAAGGCATGATCTTGGCCGAAGCTTCTTTGGCTGAGCATAGTACTTAATGAGGGACTTTCAGTCCAAATTTCAAGGAATTTGGAGAAAATTTTGTCATTTTTGATTTTTTTTTGTCACAAACAGTTTTTTCTGCCCGACGCGTAGCGCCACTTGGCGTGCGCTTATGATTGGGAGATTTTCTGGAGGAAAACTTGGTATTTTTGGATTTTTTATGAAAATTTATGAATGCTCAGGAATGGCCTAAGAATTTCATCAAGTTCTGGGTGGCCTAAAGGGTCAAAAACACCTTGAAAATGGCCTTTCTGTCACTTTTTGCACCCACAGGAACCAGTCTTGGGAGATTGAACTTTTTGAGGGGAAAATGGACACCAAATCCAGAAATTCTACTTGGGTTAGATAGTAGACAGGCGGGGCTTTCCAACGAGCTATCATGATCTCAATTTTGACTTCGATAAGTTCCTCAAAATCAGATCCAAACTTGTGCTACACAGATATTTTGGGCGCGGCGCATAGAGGATTTTGGCCTATTTTTCACTCCACAGCTCAGAATTTCGCCTAGTTTTGGCCAGTTTCACTTTTTCATGTAACTTTTGATATAAATTGATGTAATTTCATAACCATGATGTAATTTTGGCACATTTTTACTTGTTCTAGAATATTCATTCACCAAAAGGTGAAATGTGAGTGAATGGATCAGTTTCCTAGCATATAGAGGCAAGTTGTTTCATGGCCTATTTTCTAGTTCCTAGTTTAGATATGGTTGAAATAGCTCCTAGAATGATGAGATCGACCCCTAGAGGCATGGGAATGGGTTAGGCTTGTCTATATGATGTATTTTCTTAGTCATTTTCAAAGGTTGGACATTTGGGATTGCTCAACACTTCATTGTACATTCATTCTGCAATTTTGGCAAAGGAATAGACCAGGGTTTGCAGCCCTCTTTGGGATCCTTGTGGCTCTGTGTTTTGATGATGTTTTTCTCCATGTATTTTTAAGTTCACTGATGTTTATGTGTACCATTTTCCTACTCCTTTCTTCTTAAATTAAGCAAATCAGTGTTAAAGGTAGAATTCAGTAGCTTGCTTTGCTCTGCCTTTAGTTTTGTTTAATTTTATATGTTTTCATATGTTTGAGGAGGAATCTTGAGACCATCTTGCCCTCTTTAGCTCCTCACCGTTCAGATCCATCCATCCAATCAAACTAAAGCATCAAAACACTTGCCTTCCTCGCCCCAATCATAACTCTGCAAAAACTAGGCCTAATCCACGCACCCAAAACTGCCTTTCCCTTTTTTTCAACAAAAACCCACAAAATCAAACTCAAAATCCTTTGTTTATATACCTAGCCTAAAATTAGCTTTTATTTCAGTCATCTCAAACCCTATTGATTACTTTCCGCTAATATTGACCCGGAGAGAGCCCTATCCTGTTCTGGTAGGGCTAGCTACCAGATTGAGCATGGTTTGATGTTACCCTAAATTCTGCCTTCCTTCAGCCTGAGGTAGATTTAGGCAATAACATAGTGGAGACCATACTGGGGAAGAAAATGGTTTGCTTTTTGGTGTTATTTGTTTTCTAAGCTACAGACGGAGCCTAAAGTTATGCAGGTAGCCTTCGAAACGCTCTTTCTTTGCATTAGCGGAAGTAGATAAACACTGCTTCAGTCAATCTCCGGTCTAGCTTGTGAACGTGACACTTGACTTGTAGATTGTCTTGCCCCAGTACATGTATCAAGTTCAGATCTGATGGTTGATGGTGGAAAATGATCAGACATAAGAAGGCTGAAATCTTTCACCTGGCAACTCCAACTCAATGTAGAGACTCCACTGGAGGACAAAATCTTTCTCTGAGAAGATGGAAGGATCTTACAAAAAATTCAGGTATCCAAAGTGGAATTGTATTCAGGATCTAGTCTGCTTTCTTGTAAACTACTTCTTTGCTATTCTTGAAGCTATCCTGAAAGTTTTTCAGAATTTGTTGTATGATAAAGGAGATCAAAATCTTCACTCGACCCATTCAAAAAGTGTAAATACCGAGTTTCCCTTTGATCCTGGCCTCCTTAATTTTCCCACATCTTGTGATGACTCTCTTCAGAGTGATGAGCCTAAAGAAAACAAAACTGATCCTGTAGCTCTTGTATATACTCATACACCTCTTATAATCCCAGATAGGTATAAACCTCTTGTTTTACCTTCTGTTCTTCATGCTTTCCCTAAAAATTATGACCTATATCTACCAAGATTTGATGATGAATGTAACAATGTCAACGCTGAGCAACATGTGCAGAATGTTGAGACTTTTCTAGACCTTTTTGAAGTTGATGACAAAGATGTTAGTATTAGGCTTTTTTCTCTTTCTTTGCAAGGCAAAGTCAAGAGTTGGTTCAAAGCCCTGCCTGATGCGAGCATCTCAGATTTCCAGTAGTTCATCGAAGTTTTCCTCGATAGGTGGGTGATCAGACAGAACCTTTTATTGATTATAGAAGAGTATAACCAGCTGAAAAGAATGCCAGGGGAGATAATACAACAATTTTTTTCCAGATTTAACCAATTTTATTATTCAATGCCAGCTGATATAAGACCATCTCCTAGATCTGCTCTCTTGCACTACCCGGGTTCCTTTGATCCGGAAATGGATTTTTAGCTGAGAGAAAATAATATTGCAACACCTGTAGAGATGCAGAATAGTGCAGTAAATGTAGAGGCTCATTTGTTGATCCGAAGGGAAAGGTTGAAAGAAGAAGAGATGAAAAACATAGATCCGGAGAAATCAACATCTCTAGAGGTAAAGCTTGACATGTTGGTAAGTGCAGTAGAAGAGATGATGCAAAAGAACACCACAAGGAATGAGTATAATGTTCAAGCCCATGACTTGATGATTGAAGAGGAACAAGTGGCTGATCCAAAACATTTTGTTTCTTATCCCAATTGTCATAGTGATTGTTTTATAGATCATCTTGGAGAAGAGAGATCTGTTGATATGACATGTATGCTTGATGATGTGTTTTATACTGATGGTTTTCCTCAGTTTGATCAGTATGATGATGATTATGTTCTCCAAGCAGAAGCTAATCTTGCAAAAAAAATAGCAGCTGGTTTTTCGGAGGAAGAAGTTCACTTTCAGTAGCTTGAGTACAATGATCAACCAATACATATCAGCTGTGACAATGATGAGGAAAGTGCAACAAATTTTAAATTAAGTGAAGGATCTTTACCTTTTTGTTTTAATTCATTTCAGTTCATCAGAGATAACTTCCATGCAATTAAAAATCAACTGCCAACAAGCCTTGATTTGGACCATCTTGAGGGCAATGAAAACCTTGTTCAAGACTTCTTATATTTAGATTTGCAGTCCTCGAAAGCCATTGATTGTCAAGTTGCAGATGAAGACATGGAAGCTGGCACATATGATCAAATGATACAAGATGATTCCGTACCATTTTGTTTTGAATCATTTCAGATTTTGAAGGGTAAATTGCATAGTAAATCTTCAAATGAGCAGCTTGTAGGAAATCAACAATCTCTCAGTTTTAATGTGGAGGATGAGGTAGATAGCGAAATTATTGAGCAAGTTGTTGATGAGAAATCTTCCCCTGAAACGACTGATGAAATCATTTTGGATACAAAACCCTCCCTAGCTCCAGATTTGCAGCCACCAAACGAAATGGAAGGTCAGATTACAGATGAAGGTGTGGAAGCCGAAATACATGATTTAATGATGCAAGAGGATTATGTACCCTTTTGTTTCAAAGCATTTCAGTTTATAAAGCAGAATCTTCATAATATCTCTAAAGAAAAAGATGAACAACCAGTAGGATGTCATACAGTTTCAATGGATACATCGCAGTAGTCTTCTCAAGTTTTTGATGATCCTATTGCTCATGTGTTGGATGATGTTTGTTGTAAAATTTCTTTTTCATTGGCTAACCATGTGACAGAAAAGAATGTTGATAATAACCTTTTTCAAAAGTCACCTTTATTGACAATCTCATATGACTGCAAACCTTGGTATGGGATTTGTAATGAACAATCTGTTAAACAAGACAATGAAGGAGACTTTTGTTCTGTTCGGAATAAGCAACCGAGTTTGGTTATTCATGAAATTCAGGATCCTTTTGACAGCTTGCTACAATTACCAAAGAAAGACAACACAGATGTGAGGAAAATCTTAATGTCCAGCTATGAATATTACCTGGACCAGAGCAGTAATATGTTAATGGAAATCAATAGCTATGTTTATGAAGATCCTTTCGCAGTATTCTTGAAGTCATCCAGTCAATTCATGCTTTGCAAGTTTATCAACAGTCAACTTGATTCCAAGTTTCCATGGGAGTTTCCTTTCGATTCTTCCCTTTTTCTGCGCATCAGAAAACATTTGGGAAGAAATCAAATAGTAGTCAGGATGCTTACATGGTTGCATTGGCTGTTCCATTTCACTTGATCAAGTGGTGAAAAGAACAATTAGAGTAGGTTTGATGAATAAGCTCAATTATGAGCATCTTTCCAGTTTGTTAGTTATGTTTTATTTATGTTTGGTGTTATTGTAGTTTTCAGATCTAGCCTTGAGTATGAATCAGTCTGTATAATGTCATTTTTCATTTTTTGACTCCATTTCCCAATGGATGAAGGCACTGTCTGCTTTTCCAAAGATATGTAGTTCTTGGCACCTCCAAGGAGCTAGCATCCCCATTGGAGCCAATGTTAGAGTTGGTCTGTTCATCCCTCCGTCAGAGATCAAAATCTCTTTCGTTGCATTTCATTTTTAGGTGTCTCATTCAATTCAATCATTTGCATTCCATTAGGAGCATCGGTCTTCTGACGGAAGGGTCTTATCGCTCATGTCCCTCGTGTTTTGTACCTGCTGGCTCAGGTCTGTTCATCAAAGTTCATCAAAATAATTTTACAGTCAATGACAGTCAATGATTGGTCTTTTGGTGGGCAAAGAGTCTTTTAAGAGTCACTTCAGTCATTAGGTCTAGGGTTTCACGAATTCAGTCTTCAAAGTGTCCAATAATGCCAGCAGACCAGAGGGAGGTTCAAAATAAGTTTTCATCGCAAAGTTTTATCGTTATAATGCATGATCATGAATTTTCTTCAAAACTCTATTTTGAAGAAAATCTTCATTTTGTCCTTTGTAATAAACACCATGTATATTTTCCAAATTTTTCAGTTGTCAAAATCTTTAGGCGCAGCCCTGGTCGCCTTTGCCAAGTTCAGTGCCAGTCATCCTTGCAAACAATAGATAAGAGTTTCGTCATTTCAGTCAAAAAATCAAGTGGAAGCAAGCAAAACAGAGTTATCTTGTGAAAGTGCCAAAGTTTGCAAAAGTAGAAAGAGAATTTTCCAAAGGAAAATCAAAATCCTTTATGTATATGAAATATTTTCATGTTTAAACAATTCATGTGCAAACAAATCCTCAAAGAAGCCGAGCTAAATTGTGAAAGATCAAAAGACAGTGTTGGAGGGCGAAATGTGGGTCAAATTTAGTGTCGCGGTGCATTGGGTTAAGTTCACGGCGCATAGAGATGCCCACTATAGTGTAAATTTTCAACATGCACGGCGCATATAAAGTGTGTGGCGCACTAGGTTTTGTGCGCGGCGCACAGGGCCGACACCCAAAAATTTTTGCCACAGTTCCATATATTCAAAACAACTCAATCTCCTATGCTCCGTGTGAGTCAAATAATCTTGCAATTGCCATTAAAAAGTGTTTGGTGTGGTTTCAAAAGGTTGGTTTGGAGAATTTGAATGTTAAACTTTAAACCCTAATCTCTTATTAAAGATGGCTCCATAAGGGTTTTGTGTTGAAGTTTTAAAACAGTTTTTGTGCCATTCCCTGCCTTGTTTTCCTATCTCCCATTATCTCATTACCACAGTCTATTTCCCTATCCCCTTACATCCTAAATCATTTATCCCTAAGTCCTATTTTCCCCATCCCTAAACCCTACCATTCCCTATCACTCTCCCTCTCTCATTTCACTTATAAAATCCCCAAATCCCAATTCCCAAACACAGTCAAGTGACTGTTATTGCATTCTAATTTCACTTGAATAAACCACATTATCTTCACTGCCTTATTTCCCTCAGTCCTTTCTTATTTGGCACATATTTGGCAATCGAGACAAAGACACCAAACTCTTCATATTCACCTCAAGCAACATAGATGAAGAAAGCATCGAGGAAGTGTGAAAAGGCATGATCTTGGCTGAGCATAATACTTAATGAGGGACTTTCAGTCCAAATTTCAAGGAATTTGGAGAAAATTTTGTCATTTTTGATTTTTTTTAGTCACAAAACAGGTTTTTCTGCCCGACGCGTAGCGCCACTTGGCGCACGCTTACGATTGGGAGATCTTTAGGAGGAAAAATTGGTATTTCTGGATTTTTTATGAAAATTTATGCATGCTCAGGAATGGCCTAACAATTTCATCAAGTTCTGGGTGGCCTAAAGGGTCAAAAACACCTTGAAAATGGCCTTTCTGCCACTTTTTGCACCCACAGGAACCAGTCTTGGGAGATTGAACCTTTCGAGGGGAAAATGGACACCAAATCAAGAAATTCCACTTGTTTTGGAAAGTAGACAGGGAGGGCTTTCCAAAGAGCTATAATGGGCTTAATTTTGACGTTGGGAAGTGCCTCAAAGTCAGCTCCAAACGTGTGCTATGCATAGAGATTTTGGGCGCAGCGCATAGAGGATTTTGGCATATTTTTCACTCCACAGCTCAGAATTTCGCCTAGTTTTGGCCAGTTTCACTTTTTCATGTAACTTTTGATCTACCTTGATGTAATTTCATAACCATGATGTAATTTTGGCACATATTTACTTGTTCTAGAATATTCATTCACCAAAAGGTGAAATGTGAGTGAATGGATTAGTTTCCTAGCATATAGAGGCAAGTTGTTTCATGGCCTATTTTCTAGTTCCTAGTTTAGATATGGTTGAAACAGCTCATAGAATGATGAGCTCGACCCATAGAGGCATGGGAATGGGTTAGGCTTGTATATATGATGTATTTTCTCAGTCATTTTCAAAGGATGGACATTTGGGATTGCTCAGCACTTCATTGTACATTCATTCTGCAATTTTGGCAAAGGAATAGACCAGGGTTTGCAGCCCTCTTTGGGATCCTTGTGGCTCTGTGTTTTGATGATGTTTTTCTCAATGTATTTTTAAGTTCACTGATGTTTATGTGTACCATTTTCCTACTCCTTTCTTCTTAAATTAAGCAAATCAGTGTTAAAGGTATAATTCAGTAGCTTGCTTTGCTCTGCCTTTAGTTTTGTTTAATTTTACATGTTTTCATATGTTTGAGGAGGAATCTTGAGACCCTCTTGCCCTCTTTAGCTCCTCACCAGTCTGATCCATCCATCCATTCAAACTAAAGCATCGAAACACTTGCCTTCCTCGTCCCAATCAGAACTCTGCAAAAACTAGGCCTAATCCCCGCACCCAAAACTGCCTTTCCCTTTTTTTCAACAAAAACCCCCAAAATCAAACTCAAAATCCTTTGTTTATATGCCTAGCCTAAAATTAACTTTTATTTCAGTCATCTCAAGCCCTATTGATTACTTTCCGCTGAGATTGACCCGGAGAGAGCCCTCTCCTGTTCTGGTAGGGCTAGCTACCAGTCTGAGCGTGGTTTGATGTTACCCTGAATTCTGCCTTCCTTCAGCCTGAGGTAGATTTAAGCAATAACAAAAGGGAAGGTGTATAGGGCCTAAGGATGTGTAGACTTTGAAGGACAAAGGTAGTAGTCAAGTGGGCCAACCAACTAGCCCTAATTCACTATATTATAGAGGATTAATTCAATGAGAAGAAGGGCAACCTCCACAGCCCTAGACTTCTCATATTGGAGTTGCAGTATGGAAAAAGTGGGCATACCAAAGAGTTTTTCACAAATGGAGTTGTGAACAACTTGTTACCACTCAAACTTGTAGTGGACCTAAAAGGAGTTCCTAAGAGGGCAATTGTTAGGACAAATCCAATGGTGGAGGCTTAGCCCATTGTCACCACAACTAAGGCTCCTTACTCTTCACAAAATTTCATCTATGGGAGAAGGCTCAGTAGTTTATGGATTCGTATGTAGCATATAGGTCAATGAACAGGTGGGAAGTGGCCCTAAAAACCCTTTCCCTAAGATAAAATAAAGTGTGGGACTTGCTTTCCTTTTAAGCAAGGGACTTGATCTTCTAGGGAGAGAGGAGGGGTGTTGAAGGGTTGAGGGAGAAGAATAAGACTTATGAAGGAAGTTTTCAGTCCCTAAAATACTTTGGAAACTTGGATTCCCAAATGGTCCTTGATGAAAGGCCTTTGACACTAAATGGGACCACACAGGGCCAACTGCACCCAACCCAGGTTCGGGGATGGAATTTAGCAACCAATAATGTTCCTATTTTGGAAAAGGTCAGGGGAAAGGATCAGGCAAGAGTTTTTACTTTGATAGGTCAAATTGATCCTACTAGGTTCTAGCCTTGGGAAAACCTAGGCAAAGCTTAATCCTAAAGCTAGGGCTTGAGGTATCTGTAGATTCCACCGTCGGAATTGGCCCAAATTCCGAGGAGAGTGAGGGGACCCACCAATGCAGTTGCCTTTAGGAGATATAAGTTTTCCTTTCGCCAGATTCCTGGGAAATTGCTGCCCTAGGTGACCTAATGGGGCTAGACCTAGAGAAAATGGTTTCATTTACTACAACTAGACTATGCCTTGTTCACCTACGAATGGATTATAACTCATCTTCGGCTACTCATGTCCAATATTAACTCATCCCACTTAATAAGTTACTAAGTCAAGGCTCACGTCCAACCATGTCCATAAAATAACTAAGCAACATAGTTTACATCTTGAAATGCCATAACACCTGGAATGTCTAACAATCCCTTGGCATTATGTGGCACATGTTATCATTCCAGGCATTCCTTGGCATGCTTTGGAACTCCCTAACACACCTTGCCATTTCTTGACATGCCCTAGCACTCTAGCATGCCTTGGAATTGCCTAACATATAACCTTGTAACCCCCTAGTTAAAACACTTGGAACTTGCTGACACTCCCTATCACACACTCTTATCTGTTCATTTCCATGCATTTTGAACAAGTTATCCCTTGTGTTTTTGTGGAACTCCCTAACACTCCCCGACACACATTGGCAGAGCCAGGCACTTGGCACATCTTGGCATGTCACCCTGGCACAATAACGTTCCTTGGCACTACCTAACATTCCTTGTCACTTCCTCCTTAGCACACATATAACTCGCTAAAAATCCCTATCACACACTCTTATTCATTCATTTCCATGCATTTGAAACTAGTACTCCCTTGTTTTTCCCTGGCACTTCATAACACTCCCTGACATGCATTGGCACAACCTAGCACCTAATACATCTTGACATGTTTCCCTGGCCTATAACATGCCTTAGAATTTCCTAGCATACCTTGTCACTCCCTCCTTAGCACACCTGGAACTCACTGACACTTCCTGTCACAATATCTTAATCATTCATTTGCATGCATTATTTTCACCTAGTGATCCCTTGTGTGTCCCTAGGACTCCCTAACACTTCCTAACATGTGTTGGCACACCTTGGCACCTCGCGCATCTTAGCTACATGCCAATCTAGCACATTAGCATTACTTAACATTGCATAGCATACCATGTCACTCCCTCCTTAGCACACTTGGAACTCGTTGACACTCCCTATCACACACTCTTATTCATTCATTTCCATGCATTTTGACATATTGCTCCTTTGTGTTTCCCTGACACTCGCTAACACTCAACACACATTGGCACTTGGCACATCTTGGTATGCTTCCCTAGCACTCTAGCACCCCTTAGAACTATCTAGCATATCTTGTCACTCCCTCCTTAGCAAACCTGGAACTCCATAGCATTCCCTATAACTCCCTAACACATATTGGCTCTTGGCACTTAGTGGCACTTGAAAATTCTTGGCATGCATTTGGATGCCCCGGAATTACTTGGCATGGTTTAAGATATAATTTATTTGAGATCAATTATTCACAATTAAGAGAGACGTAATAGAGGATTATTGGCACTTAAGACATGATATAACTTGGCCCTTGGCATGTATTGGCACTAGTGTTGGTATGCCTAGCATGCCCCTCTTGAAAATCTAAGGTCCTAAAATATTAACCCTCACATGTGTTCATTTATTTTCATTTTAGCTTGGTGTTCCCTTTTTTTCCTGGAACTCCTTGACACGTGTTGAAATATGCAGCGGAAATAACACTTCATTTCATTAATATCAAAGAACTGAAATTTGTGTACAGACAAAATGGAAATAAACTAGCTAGGGCGTTGGTAGCTTATCTCTGAGAAGAGATGTGGCGGCTACAGTCCTCTGAACTCTATGTTAAAATGAGGCTTGAAGGCCTATATATTATTTAGAAACAATGGAAAACCCTAAACATCCAAAAACCTAACCCTAGGAGATGAAACGCGAGAATATGGGCACTGTCGGGGTAAATTGGTACATCAATTTCCCGGGGTCGTAACTTTGGCATACTATCTCTATTTGATGCACATGATACATCGTTAGAAAGAGCTATTCGAGGACTAAAACTATTGATATAAAAATATCAAATCTAGAATGGAAAGATATTTATGCCACAAGTTTGATGCCCAAAAAACGTCGTTTAGGGCCTCAAAACGGCTCTGGAAGTTTAGGACCCGAAAAACTGCCAAAAATAGTAAATTGTGCTATAATTAAGGAAACTAAAAAATTAAAAGAAACAATGGTGGGGGTCTAAGTGGAATAGGCGGTTGGCCACCAATATCCACCTGGATCACAAAGACATCAGAGAAAGTTATGAAATATGTTAGCATCGGTTTCTTGGCATTGTCTTTTCAGCTAGGATATTGTTGGAAGGTTGGGTCATCTCATCATCAATTTGAATAAGAAAATGATTGAATTGAAAAAGGCCAAAAATAGGGAACTAATGATCCCACAGAATATTTTTAATGTCGTGGATGTTAAAATTTCATTCCATTCCATAATTAAAACCAACTTTTTTAATGGTCTATATCTTCCACCATTTCCATGCCATTGTTTGTTTGAAAAATATTATTTTTTCACGGGTCCTTAACATTACACCAAAGGTGTTCCTCTATGGGCTTTGTCTGGGCAGATTTGGCCAATCAAATACTTCATTTTTCGTCCTCCTCCCTCAAATCAAATTTTTTACCACATGCAAGATCTCACAACTACCATATTTCAGGAAATGACTTCAACAATCTGGTTTTCTTTGTCTAAGGGAAGATCTTTGAGAGTTTTTCGATCGTCTGATACATAGCCTCTGATTCTCCAATTCCAATAGTATTGTGATTGTGCATGATTGGTTGCTAGGGTGGGTTCAAACTAGCAACAAAACATGAAGTCCCTACCTACAGTTTCAATTGCATCAATGCCTATTTCTCAGTGATATGGGTGAAGGGGACTCAAATTTTGGAATGTGTTGTATCATACAAATAATGCTTCTTGAATAGATTTATTACTTCCATATATGGATGTGAAGCAGAAATTATAAATCTGATATGGCTGGATGACCAAGCTCCAACTTCAATTGTTTATGTTTCTTTTGGTACACGTGTACCTTATCATGCCAACAAATCCAGGTATTGGCTCAAGGGCTTGAGGCAAGCCAACAACCATTCAATTGGGTAGTCAAGGTTGTAGATACCCCTCGTTTCATAGTGTTGGATGAAGTGCATGTTGACTGGATAGGCAAGATGCTTCCAGAAGGGTACGAGCACCAAATTGTAGGATGCGACTTCATGGCTAGTAACTGGGCATCTCAACTTGATGTTTTATTGCATGATTCTACTAGCAGTTTCTTAATGCATTGCATGTGTAATTTGACTTTGGAGAGCATCAACACATGTGTTCACATGGTGGCTTGGCCACGAAATTTGGGCCAATTTGGCAACTCGATACTGGTGGCGGAGGAGTTGAAGGTGGGCATGGAAGCGAAGAAGTGGAAAAAGGCAAACAAGAATGAATTTGTCATAACGAATGAGATTGAGAAAGCCTAATTTGAAACCTACTGGCCAAAAATTGATATGGAAAAGAAGAAACTCAGTAGTACACTCCATTGTTTGCGTAGGGATAGATGGGAAAGCACTGCCGGTTCAGTGGATTGAGATTGAAAGAGAGGACTCAACTCCATGATTCTCTTCATCCTCATGGGGAAATGCATGGTCATTATTTGAAGCCTAATTTGGTACCTTTGATTTATCCTGGGGTAATGCATGTTCATGATTTTGAAGTAAGAGGAAAGATTCATATCACTTGCAAGAAGAACAGACAGATAAACTATTGTGATGATTTCCACGAAAGTTATAAAGGTTATACCCATGAATTTAGAGATTTTTCTATTGACTAAACAAATTCAAGGACATGGGGACACTCATGTTCCATTCCCAACCATATTGAAAAATTGTTCCGAGTGTTCGAAATTGAGTTTCATATGTGTAGAAGTGTGGATATCTATATACGTCTTATTAGTGGAGTAAAGATGTTTTCTGGGACCTCATTTCGATACGTAAAACTACTTGAAATTTTCAGTTAAAATATTGGGAAAGAACTTTCGTATGACTTTGTTTCATCGTGACTCGGTGAAGTGCTTAATTTTTTTGGTGTTTAATCAACTTTACAGAGTGATTCACCAAAAGACCAGTTGTCTTTAACCTTTAATAAACTAGAAATTACCCCTAACATATTCTAAAATGAATTTCACGAAGATGAAATTACCTAAGTTGATTGAAGTTGAGGAAACACCGTTAAAACATAAAAACAACCTTAAAAATAAATGATTCTAGATAATATATATCAGTAAAATCAATTTTAAAATCAAATTAACATGTTGTGGAACCATATAAAAGAATAAAGCAAATAAGTAACAATACCATATCATCTTATTTTTAAATACACTAAAAGACTTTCAACATTTAAAAAGAATTCTAAATAAAGATTGATATCCATATTTAAAAAAGTTTTCATATTTAATGATTTAGTTTTAGTTTTTAAAAATGATCTTCTAGCTATCTTTAATGATTAATGATGGGAGATCATTGCTAGAGGGATGTTTCCATCTAGTGTTAGTGTTAAATGACGGGTCCCTAGCCTTCCTAATGGCGCAAAGGTGAGCACATAGTTTGAAACTCAAATTTCTTTCTAGATCCCGCTTTCTGAATGGATTGGCTATTGAAACTGGCGTCCGACTCTCTACATTGTCTGATATATCTCAGGTACATTGAAATTGGAATCCTCGTCGCAATTAAGTTTAGTCCAGATTTTTCTTCGGAAAATGCTGTGAAATGGAGGTTTTACTGAGAAAATCTGTGCAATTGCGGGAAAATCACATGCAGCATTTGAGGGTACAGTGTTAAATCGATAGCCTTATATCATTGCAGAGCTTTTGAGGGTAGCCAGTGGGAGAAATTTTGTAGACATGACTCCACAGCCTTCAGGTAGTGGAAAGGCTATAGGTGTCACAGATTTGTTCGGCACACAGCCATTGACTATTGATTCTGTGTATGCCAAATATTCGTCACATTCTCCTGGTCCTTTTATGAGAACAAACAAGAGTCCAGTTTCTGTGCTAAAAACATTAAGGGAAAAAGGTACCTCTGGAACATGTAACTGCTTGGTTGGCATGAAATCTTTAGCTAAAAGCAATGGAAAAGTGGCTAATGTAAGAGAGTTAAGTTTTACACTAGAGAAATCCTCTTGCAGTGTAGCCAAGGAAGACTTCACATCAAAGAACTGACATTTAAATAAGGCCACAGGAGCAAGCATAGTAGGTATTGTAACATGCATTTCTATTAACACTGAAACAGGAAGAGAATCCCTTGTTTGTGAAAATGGCATTGCGCATGAGATTTATTTATTTTACAGGCCTGCTTTCAACCCTCACAATGTAACAGAAGGTGTTGTTGGCAAAGGTTTTATTCCTTCTATCTTGGAGAGGTCAGAGAAGCCATCCAGCTAAAAACCGAATGGCGGACAGAGAGAACACGTGTCTCACAAGGTTTGTACTGGCAGTGATCCAGGAGATCAAGGCGTCATTCTGAGAAATAATCAAGGAAGGTTGTCGAAGCAGGAGTTACAAAAAAGTGGCTTATCTGCAGATGATGGAATACATTTGATAGATATCTTGGAAGGGCTTGTAAGTATGGATGAGAATGGTTTTTTTTCCAATCCGCATGAAGATTCCTTTGGGCCAGATCATTTGAAGACACCTAGAAAACCAATCAGCTTTTCTTATATGCGTCATAAGATCCATTCGAAGGACTACAGGACATGGAGATCAATTTTGGATGACTTTGAGGACATCTGCCGCTATGGGATGAATTATAAAGAGAGAGGCTCTAGCATTTGGAATGCTACACATAATTTATTATATCGGGGTAGAAAATATCTTGAACAGTTTGCAGATAGAGTAGAAATGTGTTTTGGTCTCCCAAATGAAACTGATGAGGGTAAAAGCACCTGTTATATTGAAACTTTTAGCAATGGCCATCGTAAACTAGGAAATATGCTTTATCAAGATGCAGAGTGTTGTTTCTTACCAAATTTTTGTTACCTGTGAAATATAATAATCTGCCTGATCAGAAGCTTGTCACCAGTGCTCTCCCTGAAGATGAAAGCCTCCAATATGTCTGTGGTTCTACTTTTCCATGCACACAAAATATGGTCTATGTTGAAGAACTGGAGGAGAACATATCAAACACTGAGACTACATTGGATAATATTTCTGAGGGTAATCTACAATTCAAACATATGAGTCAATGGTTGAAATTTCAAAATGCACTACAGATGAAATCAGATTCAATCCTGTTGGGTAGGTCACTGAGTGTTCAACTTCATTTGGAGACATAGAACATGGTCCATGGAATGTGTGATGCTACTGAAGTAGAATCAGAGTTGCGTAATGGTAAGAGAGAAAGAGAGATTCACTTCATAAAATATTAGCCTCATCTCAGATCTAAACATTCCATAAATAGATCTAGAAAATACATAGTCATTTCAGATCTAGAGATCCCTCTTCATCATTTTCTTCATAGGTGCATTATTAATTTAGATAAATCAACAAACTGTTACCTATTCCATGAAGATATACTTCAGTGTGAAGTATTCAGTGAAAACCCAGACTCATGCACACCTTGCACTATGATCTTCTTCTCCTTATATAGATTTAGCCTTTTTCAATACCATGAGTCAAAACCACTCAACTACTAATGGTATTCCTGGACGGGATCAAATAGATATTCCAGCGCTCAATACAATGGACCAATACCATGGTAAATTCCCTTGGTTTTATGAATTTAGAGCGCAAATAGGCATACGCTACTTGGCACGTACTTTTCCACGTACATACGCTACTTTTCCTTTACAAACCCGCGTATGCTTTGTGACATACCATTTTTATCATTATTCTGGCACTTACTGGAATTTCTTTCTCTGTTACTTCTGAGATGATCTGTAGATACATCCTCCTTCCTTATTTAACACAAGATACATCATCCTTACATATTTAACACATAGGTTTCTTATCATAGGCAACTCATCAAGTAGGTTTCCATCAAGAACAACTTCGTCAAGTAGGTTGCCATCCAAAGACAACTCATCAAGTCAGTTTCCATCAAGGACAACTTCATCTAGTAGGTTGCCATCAATGACAACACATTGCATCATATTTCCAACAATATTATTTCATCAAGTAGGTTTCCATCAAGGAAAACACATGCATCATATTGCCAACACTCTCACTAAATATATGGAGCAGCCATCCTACATTATGAAGACTCTATCCTCCATCTCTGCAGCAACTCTATCTGCGCAGTAAAACTGATGAGAATGGGTGGTACTGAAAATGAGAGAGTGTATCCCTCCTCCTTCTGTCTACCCCAAACTCTTTGTGTTGTGCTGAACTTTCTCAAGGTTTCCACCATCCTGAAATCAAGGTGTGAGGCCCCCAAATGTAGGGCATCCAACCTCCTCTGCTGATCTAGTGGTCTCCTGGGTGCAATGTCTCCATGTAGTGAGACACCATCATCAAGAGATGACTGAATGAATGAATGGATAGAACGCTCCATGCTTCTATTGCGCAATCCAATCATCACCTTAGGTGCATCAACCTCATACAATAGACAGGGTGTGTGCTCCTCATCACATGATGCTGATCATCCTCCCTATCTCCTCCTTCTATCTCCATAGCTCTGCAACCTACTATCAATGGCACAGATGTATCATGAGTTGTGCCTTGATCTCTACATGGGAGATCCTAGGGAATTTATTGCAACAACACAAGAATCCATCTATGTGGAGCAAGAGCTCCTCTTTCCTCCGCATGAGGTACTGGATCAAATCTAGCTATACCAGCACAGTTTCCCTCCTCCTCATCAACATGTAGGGGCAACTTCTCCAAAATTTGATCTCCTTTTGAAAAAGAGACTTACATGCTCTCTTGTGCAAGAATATGAGATGGTTACCTTGCCTCCAACAAGGTGTGATGCAAGATTTCAGCCTTCTCAACAATGTCTGAAGGAGTTTATGTTTCCTCCCTTCACATGTAAGATTTTGGTTTGCTTCTCCGCATGTGTTTCAGAATTTCTCCCACAAAATCCTTCCATCATTGCTTCAATAAATATGAAATAGGAATAAGTATTTGCATCCTTTAAAGAACATGAATCAACTATCCACCATGCATAGGTCTTACCTCTAAAGTGCAGTGATGCAAATTTGATAGCATCTCCTTTGGATACTTTGTGCTGCTGCAACATGGCCATCAGCTCCTCTACCCATGCTTTGGCTGAACATGTAGGTGAACCTCCGAAAGTAGATAGAACAAATCTATCTTGATGCTGGCTCCCCTTCACCTTAGAATTACAAAAATCCATGGAAGTGAGATGATATCTGAATGCCGGAGTTTGAGACTCATACTCTCTGAGAAAATCTCCAAGAGTTTTCCTCTTGATCACCTCTCCTCCTTTCCCATATTTTCCATGACAAAGCTGCACATGTGACTGCGTTGTGTATCAAAGGATGTGACTGAATGCTCAAATTCCTCATCAAAAACCATAGAGTTTGTTTTTGCTTCAAACCCTTGTGGAGATTCTTCAAATCTCTCCCTTCTCTCTTGCTTCTGGCTCCCATGAAATCCCTATATGGATTTAGGGAGAAGCTTGGCTAGCTCATCTCCTTTTTCTTTCTTCTTCTCCACAAAGTGGAGTCTTCCTCTTCTTCTTAGATGGAATCTTGGCTGAAGATCCATAGGCTAAGCCAAGATTATGCTCTAATACCACTGTAATGTTCCTTTTTCAGAAAAATTGTCAGTCGACAAGAAAATCTATTCCAGAGATAGACTACAGGGGCATTTACTGGATTTTTCACCCCCATAAAGAAGGATGAGCTCTAGAGGCTACCTGGACCACTATTAGACTCTGTCTATAGAGTGTTGTCAAGGGAAAATACCCCCAAGAGGGAAATACAACACTATTGGGAATCTTGCAAGATAACGCAAAGATGCAGCTACAACAATACACAAAACATAAACTGGAAATAGCAATGAATAAACATTATGCCAAAATGTATGAAAACCCTTGAGCCATTTTATTATGAATATTAGCAGAAAATGATACAATGAACATCAAAATAACAAGGCAAGAAACCTTCCATGAAAACATATGCCAAAATACAAAATGCTGCTCCATAGCAGAATGCCCATGAAAAGGGACTGCGCAGTCATAGAAGGGAGACTACTTTACTGAGTGAAAAACATCATGGATATGCATATACATGGCTCATACATCATTGGGAGAGAATATCTAAGGTCTGAATCACTACCTCAAGTCAATCATAGAAGGACTGGCTGAAATATGCAAAACTGTCAAAATGTCGGAGTTGTTGGGTAGCTGCAGCAACTCAATATGTGGAGTGGAATGGAAAAAGTTGAATGGTTGAATATGATGATGTGCCTTTCTCCAATGATTCTCCAAAATTTTAGGCTGATCCTGACACAAGAGAGTTCACCCTCTGAAATAGCTGCAACACCCTCACTCCAAATATGCCTAAAAAAGAACGCAGTCTATGAGAGGGTCTGTGCTGTAACTAATGGTGGTGGTTGGCCTTCAGCCAAATATAGTGGAATAAGATCTGGAACCATCCTAACTAACCTCCCAGAAGTATAGAACCTCCCTCCTCGAAAATATCATCTCAAAAGGGTGTTGTAGGAAACCTCCCAGCAACATTCCGCAACACTGCACAATAATCTGCTACAGACACTGCACTAATGGAGTAGGATGATGCTATGGCCTGAATGCCAGAATATGCAGGATGAGTGCAATCCTTCATGAGCTCCTAGAGAAGGAGAGGAAATCCTAAACAGAACTCCTCATGTCGTAAGGCACTACAGCTCTGCTGAATAGCAAGAGGCAGCAATTTGTCTGAATAGAAAAATAATCAAATGATCAAAGACAATCTCAATGGGTTACCTTGCTCCTCTTTTGAAAACAACGAAGTATACACCTTATTTCCTCTAGAATTTTCCTCCCCCATGTAATATTCCTCCACTAAAACTACGCTGTACGACTTAGTGCTTTCTAACTCATGCCAATGCAGTTTGACTTGGTCAACTAGGCCTTGTCCATTTGCATTTTAACCTCTTTCACACATGAGGGTGTGAAATCCCGCTCCATGATGATCCCTTTTCACATTATAAGGGACTTTATTCCTATTTATCACATGAATGGGTCACTTTACCCACTTTAATTCAACAAAATGGAAATATGCAACTATAATGTTCCATTTTAGCTTGAGGCTAAAATTGGGAACATTACATTGTAATTGTAATTGTATGTAAAACATTTGTAAAATTTTAATTGTATTAATGTGAAAATTTTAATTGTATTAATGTGAAATGATTTTATTAAAATTTTTAAATTTGTAAAATTGTAAATTTTTAAATAATTGTAAAATAATAAATCTAGAATAATATGAATTTTTGTAACATAATAAAGTTTAGAAAATAATGAAAATAAATTCATGTACTTTAGAATTATCATTATTTTATTATGATCTTACATACCAAAAAACAAAGAACTTTATACAGTACACCATTTCTAGCAGAGATTCCTGGTTTTTCGTCTGGTACGCTTATCATTATAACTCACACTGGTGCGTCTTATTATTGTAGTGCACTGGTGCTTCACAACTCTTCCACACCGGTGCGTCATAAAACACTGCGCAAAACATGAACTGCGATCTTACGAAACTGCACCGATGTGCCTATAAAACCCTACGCACCGGAACGAGGTTAAATAAAACCTCGCGCGAACCAGGTATGTCATTGAAATTTCTTTTATAAGAAGGTAAATTTATTTTGTAAAGTGTAGTATTAGAGCAGCGGAGGGTTCGAATCGCGGGCAAGAATTTTTTTGAGGAGATGAGGGTTTGAAAAGACGAGAGTTTGAATTTCGGATGATAATTTTATAGCAGAGAAATGAGTGATTCAAATAGAAATATGAACCAAGATGCTTACAGGGATGTAGATGACTACAGAGCTCGACAGATTACAAAAGGAGAAAAGGTTTATGAAAAATATAATAAGGGCGATTGAGAAAGCTTGGTTGAGACTAACAAAGAGCATTTGATTGAGGTCGGCGATGTTATCACTCAGATTTTCCTTGAGGTTGTTGGGAAGAGGAAAGGGGTTCGAGGTAACCACAAACCAAATTTTAGGTACAAAATCTAGCCAATCTGTACCCAGAGAGGGCTCTCTCTGTAAAATTTAGCTTTGTTTTGAAAGATATTAGGCTAGTTATAAAGTCCAGGGATTTTGATTGAGTTTGGGTGGTGAAATTCTATAGCAGAGCGTAAGACTGAGTATTTCAGGCCATTGGGCTAATGGAGTCAAAGAAGATGGCTTAAATGGATTAATTTTCTTAACAAAAGATGGTTTCACAGGGCAAGGTAATCAAATAGGGAACAATTATAGATCTAAACTGAATGGAATGAGCTTGAAATAGGTGGAGGGAAATTAAGAATCCTTCAACATATTCAAAAAAGGGGGAAATTGAATGATTATTAACAAAGAGAAATTAAGAATTATTTATCAAATAATCAAAATGCATAAACTAAAAAAACAGGAGCAATTAAGAATTCACTGTTTAAACCAGTTCAGAAGAAAACATTTAGAATAACAATGATTAAAAACAGATTGCACTTAAGCAGTTTCTGATTTATTCCTTTTCGTTAATTATTCAGATATGAGACACAAATGATATAATAAACAAGTATAAAACTTCAAAACATAAGAGATAGATGACTAATTGATCCGTTTTCTGACACAAGAATCCTGTAAAAAGTCTTTTTCATCAATTCCTCGTCCAGCTAGCCATACGAGATTTGTC
The DNA here is from genome assembly GCA_034641835.2 of Pinus albicaulis. Classification (NCBI taxonomy): domain Eukaryota; kingdom Viridiplantae; phylum Streptophyta; class Pinopsida; order Pinales; family Pinaceae; genus Pinus; species Pinus albicaulis. Next base: position 526,934,345 of record CM076572.1, on the reverse strand, counting down.
CAATAGCACTTTAGTCCAAAATAGTCAATGTTACAGCAAAGTCTGAGAATCCACCCCTCAATACTCCGATTGAGGGAGTATTTATACAAAAAATTATAAAAAATATCTCATAACAGATTGAGATATAATCTAGGATGACTCATAAGTATTTTACAACAAACTAGAGATAGATGGTCTCGTAGATAAGAAAAATGATAACTGATGTTGTGATGTTTCCTTCTTTTGAGAGTGTGCTGGATGCAGGCCCTAAGTTTTGTCTCGTTGCTATCCTCTTTAGTAACTCTGTGCTGGCTGCTCCATTTTACTGATACTCTTTAACCTCTATCTACCCTTATATCCTTCTTACTATCACTTTACTGTAGTCAATGATAAAAAATTCATGTAAGGATAATTTTTACAAAAGTTCTAACATTTATTCCCACCATTTATCTTTCGGTATTCTCGTTCTTGTGGATTCAGAAATGAATTGCTGGTTTTGATGAAAAAATGGGCACAATCACAGGTTTGGGAATGCAATTGTAGTTTTGGGAATTGAGGAATGAACTAAAGACCAATTCTGAATCGTGTTTCAGTTTCTTGTGTGAAATTCAAAACAAAAACCAGGTTTTTACAGAGTTCAACGGGAATTTGGGTAAATACCTATTTTCTGGGAACTAAACAGTGATGAAAACAGGTGCTGGTTATGGTTGATAAACTCTGGATTAGTTGACTGCAACTTTCTTCAGCAAGGTAGTGGCTGGAAAACTTCGACAGTTGATTTCGAAATTCGTTGCATGGGACACTCGTCACTGCATGAGATAGTGAAAATGACGCGAGTTCTTTATTTTATACACAAAGTCAAAGGTTGGCGGGTTTTTTTATTAGTTTAATGGATGACATTAGCAAGTACAGGGGCTTCATCACGGGAGGTAGGCGATAAGCAGTTTCCATCACACAGCTTTTGGGGAAGAGTGGTTTTCAGCGGAGGGCGAGCGATTCCATAAGATGGACGACACGTGGCACGGCACTGTTCAGAAAACTGCTTCGCCATCGCGCGTTATCGTTAGAACGTGTATGCACAACAATATTCATAATAACCATAGATCTAAGATTAGTCGATCGGACGGTCCTCGGGAAAGGAAGATGACGGGGAATCAATATGGTGGGCCCAATGTAATTTATTATGAAATAATCGCATCGGGGGCATTTTGATTGGTGGATTAGGTTATTAATTAACCATGAGGTTTAATTAATCCCTTTATACGGTGGAGTATCGATTTTGTTTATTAATTGTAAATTAAACCAATTAATTAAATTTATATGGTTATTTTTCAACCAACGGGGCGGGATATTATATTAATTGGGAAATTTAAAATAATACGGGAAAAATGGAAATTTGCAAGGATTTAAATAATAAATTAGAAATCAATATGGAAATGAACAGAAGCACTAAGTGTAAAACATCAAGGTAATGTATTTAACTTATGCTTTTATGAATAGGGTTTTTATGAAATATTGCATGATTTTCCTAAGTAAAATGGGATTTTACTTAGGAAAATATTTTTTTAGAAGTGAATGAATGTCATGATGAATGATTTTAAGTACTTATGCTTTTACCATTATTGGGCCGAGGGTCCCGTCCCTCCAAAAGTCAAGGAAATGCCTTGAGCCCCTTTAATTTTCAAATGCCTTAGTACTTAGGGGAAATTAGTGAAATTTTTAGGGAAAAATGAGAATGGAAGTTAATAATCTGACTTTGCTTTGCTTGAAATTATTCCAGTGTAGTGTCTGCCTTTGCACTTGTGATGAAAGTGAATATTTAACACATCTAGAGTCATCATCCATCACATGTAATTCTGCAACAACATCTACCTACCGTACCTACTTTACCCTACCATTTTTTCTTCTTTATTAGGGTGCACTTAGACTGGAAAACCCTTATCACACTTTTTCTTTTACATCTGGAAATCTCTCTAATTCTATCCTTATTACATCCAAGGGCTTAGATTAAACTGTTGAGCTCCTTTAATTTACTCTACCTATCTACTTATCTACCAAGATTAAACAGTTTGGTCAGATTTTATTCTCTATCTCTAAAACATAAAATTGAAAGATGAACTAGCCAAGCTTAAATTGTTTGACTGTTCATAAATTGTGGCATAAAATACAAGTTTCACACAATTTTATTTATTACATAAGAGGAAAAAGGTAGTGGCATTTAGACTTGCACACTTTCCTTGGCCTTTCTTTTAGTGGTGTTCATTTTCTTTAACTTTTTTGGCCATTTTATTCTTTTCACCCTTTAATTTTTCTTTTAGGGTATACCCTCTTTACATTTTTTAAATTTTTTGATTTTTTGACAATATGGAAAACCTTTGCAACAAGAAAAGGTATGAACATATTACATAGCCCATCAAGTCAATCATGACATATGACACCTATTGGTATAGGAGTCTAACGCTGGCTCCAGTTGGGGATGGTTTTTCCTGGTGAAAATTCAAGAACAACAGGTCAGTTGCCCTCAAAATGATTTTGAGTGAACCATGGAATATTCTTCTGCTTGTTGCTTTATTGTATGTATGCCAGTAATACTTCTGAAGCTTAGGGCCTTCTCCTCGGGCTTCAACTCCAATAAGTTACTATCCACTCAACACTGATACATTACAAAGGATATAGTATGTACATGTTAAAAAATCAGGATATCCTAATAAATAGGATCAAAGTAACGTTTCAACATTCGACCATTAACTAACCCTTCTTCAGTTTCTGTACCATCCAAGTTTTTCAGAAAATATGTATTATTTCCTTATAAAGAATGAATAATATAAGGTCCTTTCCATAGGAAGTCAAACTTCCCATGTTTTCCCTTATCCTCTCTTCTGGAATCCCATCTTAAAACTTTTTTTCCCAGTTGGAAATCTTCTGCCTTGGTCCTTTTATCAAATATCTTCTTTAGTTTCTCTTGTAATACTTGGGATCTTTGATAAACTTCCTCTCTGGTCTGTTGCAAATTGATAGTCTGATTTATTCTCCTTTGAATGTCATTAGGTTCAACCTAAGCTTCTTGAAGTAATTTCATTACAGGAACTCCTAAAGATGAAGGAAATACAACCTCAATACCATAGACTAACTCATAAGGACTAGTCCCAATAGATTTTTTGGTGGTGAGTCTGTCTGCCCATAGTGCATTTGTAAGTTTCTTGTGCCAATTTTTCTTGTTTTCCTCCAATAATTTCTTAATAATATTAATGAGAATCTTGTTGGAAGATTCAGCCAGTCCATTACCCTGGGGGTAATAAGCTGTGGAATGGCTCAAGGTGATATGATATTTGTTACAGAAACTTATCATCTTCTTAGATTTAAAGGCAGCAGCATTATCAGTTATGATTTTCTCAGGACAGCCAAATCTTGACAATATATTGGTTTCTAGGAATCTTATAATCACAGTGTCATTGGCTTGTCTGGAAGGAATTGCTTCTATCCATTTTGTGAAATAATCTGTGGCAGTGAGGATCCATTTCTGTTTGCCAGAAGAAGGAGCATGGATTTCTCCAATGAAATCCAGGCCCCATTGTTGGAAAGTTTTTTCAGTGGAAATTGGTTTCAGGGGTAAAGGTAATAGTTTTCTCTTGCCTTCAAAAATTTGACATTTATGGCAAGTAGTAACAAATTTCTTTACATCAGAGAACAAGGTTGGCCAATAAAATCCAGCTCTTAGGATATTGTCTGCAGTTGATTTCCAATAAAGTTGTCCACCACAGTCTACTGCATGGAATTCATTGAGAGCCTTGTCAGCTTCATATTTTAACAAAAAATTCAATAGAATACCATCATGATTTTTCCAAAAGAGAACATTATCTAAAATACAAAACTTTAAAGATGTCATCTTTAAAAACCTTTTCTTTGTTCTGGATAACCCTGGAGGAGCTTGCAGGTTTAACAATACATAAATTATATCAACATACCATGGTGAATCTAAGAAGGCCTGGCTGATTTGTGGAGTCACCATCTCCTGTTTGTCATCCAGTTCATTAATATCCAGGGCTTGGCAATTTGTTTCTGTCATGAGTTGAGCCAATCCCTGTCCCTTTATAAGCTTTTTAGGCTTTATCTCAATATCATATTCTAATATGGTAGCAATCAGTTTACCTCTTTTTCCCTCAATTCCATCTTGAGTTAAGATGTATTTGACAACAACATTTGGTACATAGGCTATCACATGGGAATACAATATATAGATTCTAAAATCTTTAATGGCTTTTGCAAGTGAAAAAGCTTGTTTTTCCATGATGTTGTATTTTAATGATGCATCTCTCAGTGCTTTACTAAAAAAGGCTATAGGTTTTTCACATCCTTTATCATCCTTTTGTAATAAAACAACTGCTACAGTATGTTCTGATGCAAATGAAAATATTATGAAGTGTCTATCAAATTGTGGACTGGTAAGAACTGGTGTTCTAGTCAAAGCCATTTTAATTTCTTCAAAGGCTTGTTTGGCTTCTACTGTCCATTTAATACTTGAATCCTTTCTTAACATATTAGTAAGCAATCTAATTAATTCAGCTAAGCTAGATATGAATCTTCTCAAAAAATTGATTTTTCCTATGAAAGCTTGAAGTTCTTTAACATTTCTAGGGTGAGGTATCTGCAATAAGCTTCTATTCTGGCAGGATCGATTCTAATACCATCTTTGGAAATGATATGGCCCAAAATCTTACCTTCTTCAAGACCAAAGAAGGAATTTTTTGGATTCAAAGAGATACCATACTTTCTGCATTTTATGAATACTTGTCTGAGATGGTCCAAATGCTGCTGATTTGATTTAGAAAAAACATTTAAATCATCCAGATATATAACAAGAAATTTATGAATTTCTTTTGCAAATGCAATGTCCATTACTCTTTGGAAGGTTGCTCCAGCATTTTTAATTCCAAATGGCATTTTAACGTACTTGAATGTGCCCCATGGTGTTGTAAAAGCTGTTTTTTCCTGGTCATCAGGATGAACCAGAATCTGGTTATATCCTGAGAACCCATCTAAAAGAGAAATCCTTGAAGCACCTACTACCCTTTGTAAAATGTGATCCATTTTGGGCAAAGGGTAATTATCCTTCAAAGAAACCTTATTTACATTTCTTAAATCAACACATAATCTGATCTCTCCAGTTTTCTTCCTAGTAGGTACTAAATTAGACACCCACTCTGAAAACCTAATGGGAGCAATTATCCCTGCTTCATACATTCGTTTGATTTATTTTTCAATTAAAGGCACCAGTATAGGGTTGATTCTTTTGATTTTCTGCTTAAATGGTTTCTGATTTTCTTTCAGAGGTATTGTATGTTGAATTATAGAGGTATCATATGATTTCAAGTCTTCATAACTCCAGGCAAAGACATCCTGGAATTCTCTTATTAGTTCAACATATTTTAGTTTTTTATTAGGAGGCAAATATTTAGATAGCTTTATTAATTTAGGATTTTATTCAGTCCCCAGATTATATTCCTCAATATCAGCTTTCAATGGTTCCATTTTGGGTTTCTTTGGAATATCATTAGAGTCGAAAAGACCTTCCAAAGGTGTTAATGCTTTAGACAAATGATTATCTTTCAAATTAATGATTTCAGATTCATATTTTATAATCTCATCAACCTGCATTTGTTTAAGGTCCTGTATTTCTTTTTTGGTGAATTTTGTTGGATGAAGCATTTGAATTGCATTCTCTTCTGAAAAGTCTGTTTCTTGTTCATTTATTTTATTAGATTCTATGACTGTATCTTCATCTATGTTACTGTTAGAAAATTCATTCTCTAGAATCAGAAAATTGTTAATCTGATTGTCATTTGCAAACACTTGCCAATTCTTAAAATTGTCTGGTATAGCTAGTCTGTGTCTAATCTTAGCTATGAACTGATGATTAGGTTCAAATGGTAATTTACAAGTTCTAGCAAACATTTTGAGACTATGAGCATGCAAATTTTGTTTTCTTGGGATTTTGGCAAGCTGAGTCTGCAGAAAGGTATTGAGAATATCTAAAACTGTTCCTCTATATTCTCTAAGTCTAGGATCATTTGTCAAAAAGTGACCTTTGATCTGTTGAATGATTAAATCAGAATATCCTATAACAGATACTCTAATTGCCCCTAATCTTTTGACAAGTTTCATCCCTAGCAAAAGAGCTTCATATTTTGCCATATTATTAGTGCACTTAAAGTTTAATCTGTAAGCATGGCCTTTAGCATGATCATTTTCAAGGTTGTGTATCCAAATTCCAGCTCCTGCTCCTAATTTATTAACGGAACCATCAAATTCTAAGTGCCAAAGTATTTCATGTTCATAATTGGTGTCAGGAGTTTCAGGAATTTTCTTAACAGTGAGATCTGGTTTGTTACTTTCTTATGGTTTCTCTTGGGTATATGATGTTTCTTTTCCCTCAGAGATTTCCTGGATTTGAACATTAGATTTTTGATTTGCAATTTATTTTGGTTCTGTTGCTGGTACTTCTAATTCAGTGAGAGGATCAGATTCAGCATTATAAAGAATAAATGAATCCATATCAGAGTGTACTGAGTAGATGGGGAAATTTTTAGGTTTCTCCTAACTATTGACCACATATTTCATTAAAGTTTCTCTGTACAGTCTCTTAGGTTGGCAGAACACTGAAATAGTAGCAAACGACATTTCTAATTGAAGAGATTCTCCAATCTTTGCACCCCAAGATCTGGACAATAGCATACCATATTTTGGAGGAATGTCTGCTACTAATATATCCATCAAAATTGTTTTTGCAGGGTATTGAACCAATGAAACACAGAAGTCTTTGATTAATCCTAAACATCTCACCTGATTTGAGTCAAAAGAAAAGAGATATTTGTATGGTCTGGTGATGTCTAGGTTTAATCTCTCCATTACAGCCTTTGGCATTAGATTGTGAGATGCCCTAGAATCAAGCATGGCATTGTGAAGTATTTTATCATGTATGTTCAAACTCACATAAAATGGAGGAGTTCCTCCACTTCCTAGTTTTCCATTCACTTCAGGGCCAAATAATAATCTAGGTTGATCATAAAAAATGTTTACTGAGTCATCACTTCCAGTAATATTAAGTGATCTATTGATTTGACTTCGGTAGACATCATGTTTAGATAATTCAGACAATGGAATAGCTATTTTTAATTTTCCTACTTCAGCTTCCAGATTAAAAGGTTTTTCAGTCTAAGTTCTTGTATTTCGAACAGTTGGATTTTCTTTATCTTATTTGTTTTCGATATTTTTCTCCTTCTCAGGAATAGGGTTGTGGGCTGGAGTTGTTTCCGAATAAACTTCTGGAGGTTCCTCTACGTTTCTTTTAGGAGGAAGAGTATTGGAAAGTTGTCTGTTATTCAGTTGATTATCGGATACATCTTCAATTATTTGGTTGGCAGGATTAGGATCTGATATAGAAAGAATACGTACAAGGGTAGTATTGGTTTTACCTTTGAGGGGCTGTTTTGTAGCTTTCTGTTTACTTTTTTCTAGAACATCAATTCTTCTGCTCCTCAAATTATATTGCTTATGAACTTCGTAAATGGATGTATCATATCCTTCCTTAAAATCAAATGATTCTCCTAAATGGGTTTGAAATTTCTTAAGAATATGAGCTTCTTGATCCTCTTGGGTCAAGAAAACTTTTGGTTCATTCTCGCGTTTAGTAAAATTGTTTATTTGAACATATTTAGTTGGTTCCTCAGAAGCTGAGGCTTCAATATAATTTTCCTGGAATGGGGGCCTAATATTTTGGTCAGGACCAATTTTTCCAGTATTTTGATTTTGGTTCCTTCTGAAATTTGGATTTCTTGCAGTATTGTTCAGTTGACCATCCCAAGGAGATTTCTTTTCAATTGTTTCTACTCTATCTCCTAGCCTTTCCATTCCTTTAATAATAACATCCAGTTTCTTTTCAAAAGCTGTGGGTTCTTCGTTTAAAGGAATTCTCCTTTCAGCTTTAGCTCTAGCTCGTTTCTCTATCAGGTTGGCTTCAGCACTAACAACTACACTTTGCATCTCTTATAAAGTTTTAGGAGCTCTTTCCCTAATTTGATACGCCATATCAGAATCAAATCCATCAGGGAATTTGATTAATACTGAATCTGGAGGAGGTCTAAGATTTTGGGGAATAGCATTGTAAGCCTCATTGAACCTGGTGACATAATCTTGCACAATCTCATTTGGTCCTCTTTTTAGTTTTCCAAAGTCTGATAAGATTTGAAGAGGATCTTTCTTATTTTTCCATCTATTTAAAAATGATCTATAAAGAGCTTGTAAGTCAGCAACACTATTTGTAGGAAGGGCTCTAAACCAGGTTCTAACTTCTCTAGTAAGACTTTGGACAAAAATTCTCATCCTTACATCATCAGCATCTATTTCATAAATTTCAAAATAATCAGTAATCTTTTTAGTATGATGTTGTGCAGTGTAAGTACCAGAACCATCAAAAGGAGTGATTTTACTTTGGTAATCTTGGGGCATAGCCCCTAGATTGGTTGGTAATACCAAAGGAGCATATCTGTTTGCCATTGGAAGAGGTAGTGATGAAATAACAGGTGAGGTTGGTCTGTGAGTGGTGGATGGAGGAATAGAAGGAGTAGTTTGGGGTTGAGATGTTTGAGGAAATGTTGATGAACTTGGAGAGGTTGAAGTGACCACAGAAATATTCAATGTTCCTTCAAAGGTAAGCTCAGATTGTATGGAATTTCGCAAATTTTTATCAAGATGTGAAGTAACAAATTCAAATTGTAAATCTTCAAGAAATAATGGGTCTGGAACCAAATTTGATAACTCAGATTCAGAAAAATTTACAAATAGGGATATTTCAAACTACTCATCAAAAGGTTCTTCCTCAAGATAAATCCACTTCACAAGACAGGATATTGATCTATAGAGAGGTCGAGAACTACCAGAGCTTTCTTGACTATCTTGTCTCCTAAGAATTATGGGGATCAAATTCGGATTTTCAAACATAGGCGGTGGATTTGGATCAATATTAGCTCTAGTGTAACGAGTCCTTTCTGAAGCCAGTTTTCTAGGTGATATTTTTTGGTTTTTTTTGTCTAAATGGAAAGAACAATACAACTTCAACAATTTATTTAAGAAGTTTCAGATATTGGGTTTAAATTTTCTTAAAGATTTATTTGACTAGAGCAACTGATCAAATGTTTGAAACCAAAGTTCAGTTCATAAACTAGACCAGAGATAGACTGAAGTATCATTTATTTAGTTATGCAATTGCAGAGAAAAAGCAGTTCAAAGGCTACCTGGCTAACTTCAGGCTTCGTCTGTAGTTTATAAAGTAAATAATAGTAACAATAAAATTATTCAGGTCCCCAGCGGAGTCGCCACTATGTTATCACTCATATTTTCCTTGAAGTTGTTGGGAAGAGGAAAGGGGTCCGAGGTAACCACAAACCAACTTTTAGGTACAGAATCTAGCCAATCTGTACCCAGAGAAGGATCTCTCTGTAAAATTTAGCTTTGTTTTGAAATATATTAGGCTAGTTATAAAGTCCAGGGATTTTGATTTAGTTTGGGTGGTTAAATTCTATAGCAGAGGGTAAGACTGAGTATTTCAAGCCATTGGGCTAATGGAGTCAAAGAATATGGCTTAAATGGATTAAGTTTTTTAACAAAAGATGGTTTCACAGGGCAAGGTAATCAAATAGGGAACAATTATAGATCTAAAGTGAATGGAATGAACTTGAAATAGGTGAAGGGAAATTAAGAATCCTTCAACATATTCAAAAAAGGGGGAAATTGAATGATTATTAACAAAGAGCAAACAAGAATTCTTTATCAAATAATCAAAATGCATAAACTAGAAAAACAGGAGCAATTAAGAATTCACTGTTTAAACCAGTTCAGAAGAAAACATTTAGAATAACAACAATTAAAAATAGATTGCACTTAAGCACTTTTTGATTTATTCCTTTTCGTTAATTATTTAGATATGAGACACAAATGATATAATAAACAAGTATAAAACTTCAAAACATAAGAGATAGATGACTTATTGATCCGTTGTCTGACACAAGAATCCCGTAAAAGGTCTTTTGCATCAATTCCTCGTCCAGCTTGCCATACGAGATTTGTCCAACAACACTTTATTCCAAAATAGTCAATGTTACAGCAAAGTCTAAGAATCCACCCCTCAATACTCTGATTGAGGGATTATTTATACAAAAAATTATTAGAAATATCTCATAATAGATTGAGATATAATCTAGGATGACTCATAAGTATTTTACAACAAACTAGAGACAAATGGTCTTGTAGATAAGAAAAATGATAACTGATGTTGTGCTGTTTCCTTCTTTTGAGAATGTGCTGGATGCAGGCCCTAAGATTTGGCTTGTTGTTGTCCTCTTCAGTAATTCTGTGCTGGCTGCTCTGTTTTACTGATACTCTTTATCCTCTGTCTACCCTTATATCCTTCTTACTATCACTTTACTGTAGTCAATGATAAAAAATTCATGTAAGGATATTTTTTACAAAAGTTCTAACATTTCTTCCCACCATTTATCTTCCGGTATTCTGGTTCTTATGGATTCAGAAATGAATTGTGGGTTTTGATGAAAAAACGGGCACAATCACATGTTTGGGAATGTAATTGTAGTTTTGGGAATTGAGGAATGAACTAAAGACCAACTCTGAACCCTTTTTGAGTTTTTTGTGTGAAATTCAAAACAAAAACCAGGTTTTTACAGAGTTCAACGAGAATTTAGGTAAATATCTGTTTTCCGAGAACTAAGCAGTGATGAAAACAGGTGCTAGTTATGGCGGATAAACTCTGGATTACTCGACTGCAACTTTCTTCAGCAAGGTAGCGGCTGGCAAACTTCGACAGTTGATTTCGAAATTTGTTGCATGGGACACTGGTCACTGCATGAGATAGTGAAAATGACGCGGGTTCTTTGTTTTATTCACAAAGTCAAAGGTTGGTGGGTTTTTATTTTATTTTAATGGATGACGTTAGCAAGTACGGGGACTTCATCATGGGAGGCAGGCAGTAAGAGGTTTCCATCACACAACGTTTGGGGAAGAGTGGGTTTCAGCGGAGGGTGAGCGATTCCATACGATGGACGACGCGTGGCACGGCACTGTTCAGAAAACCGCTTTCCCATCGCGCGTTATCGTTTGGATGCGGATGCGCAGCAATATTCATAATAACCATAGATCTGAGATTAGTCGATCATACAGTCCTCGGGAAAGGAAGATGACGGGGAATTAATATGGCGGGCCCAATGTAATTTATTATGAAATAATCGCATCGGGGGAATTTTGATTGGTGGATTAGGTTATTAATTAACCATGAGGGTTAATTAATCCCTTTATATGGAAGAGTATCGATTTTGTTTATTAATTGGAAATTCAACCAATTAATTAAATTTATAAGGTTATTTTTCAACCAACGGGGCGGGATATTATATTAATTGGGAAATTTAAAATAATACGGGAAAAAGGGAAATTTGCAAGGATTTAAATAATAAATTAGAAATCAATATGGAAATGAATAGAAGCACTAAGTGTAAAACATCAAGGTAATGTATTTAACTTGTGCTTTTATGAATAGGGTTTTTATGAAATATTGCATGATTTTCCTAAGTAAAATGGGATTTTACTTAGGAAAAGATTTTTTAGAAGTGAATGAATGTCATGATGAATGATTTTAAGTACTTAGGCTTTTACCATTATTGGGCCGAGGGTCCGGTCCCTCCAAAAGTCAAGGAAATGCCTTGAGCCCCTTTAGTTTTCAAATGCCTTAGTACTTAGGGGAAATTAGTGAAATTTTTAGGGAAAAATGAGAAGGGAAGTTAATAATCTGACTTTTCTTTGCTTGAATTTCTTCCAGTGTAGTGTTTGCCTTTGCACTTGTGATGAAAGTAAAGATTTAACACATCTAGAGTCATCATCCATCACATGTAATTCTGCAACAACATCTACCTACCCTACCTACTTTACCCTACCATTTTTTCTTCTTTATTAGGGTGCACTTAAACTGGCAAACCCTTATCACACTTTTTCTTTTACATATGGAAATATATCTAATTCTAACCTTATTACATCCAAGGGCTCAGATTAAACTGTTGAGCTCTTTTTATTTACTCTACCTATCTACTTATCTGCCAAGATTAAACAGTTTGGTCAGATTTTATTCTCTATCTCTAAAACATAAAATTGAAAGATGGACTAGCCAATCTTAAGCTGTTTTACTGTTCATAAATTGTGGCATAAAATACAAGTTGCACATAATTTTATTTATTACATAAGAGCAAAAAGTAGTGGCATTTAGGCTTGCACACTTTCCTTGGCCTTTATTTTGGTGGGGTTCATTTTATTTTAATTTTTTGGCCATTTTTTATTTGATTTTTCTTTTAGGGTATACCCTCTTTGCATTTTTAAAATTTTTTGATTTTTTTTTTGACAATATGGAAAACCTTTGCAACAAGAAAAGGTATGAACATATTACATAGCCTATCAAGTCAATCATGATATATGACACTTGTTGGTATAGGAGTCTAACAGGCGATAGGGTTAAGAGGTCTCGTGATGGAGAAAGGGAGAGCAGAGTTGATGGTAGTGAAATACCTGTCTACGCTCTAGTGAATAGCAAGGTGAAACGGTCCTTCGAAAGTAAGGAGTCATGTTCGCTAAGGGATGTAAGAGATAGATTCTCATTCTTACAAGGATGGCAGGGAAATATTGGAAAATAGATAAATATCAATCGATGTAGTCATTAAAGCAAGAGGCACCATGAAGGGAAGGATTCTCACTCCCTTAAGGACAAGAGAGAAAGATCAATTGATGTTTTTGATCGGGCTGGTAGGTCCCATGAAGGGAAAGATTCTCTATAATTCATTTGAAAGCAGCTGGGAGTATTATCTGAGCTTTGGTTGGCTTACATAAACTTTTACCGGCAAAGTTAATGTCGAATAAAATCACATCTTCGGCTTTCAAATGAACCTGAATGGAATCTCTAACTTGTCTGAGCTGTGTTCCTATGAATAACATGAATTATCTCATGGAAGGTACCCAAAAATCCAAATTTTTGAAAGTATAGGTGAATTAGCACTTATCAAAGAATGAAATGCTGAACAAAATGCGAACAAGATACACTTAAGGATTCCATGGTTCTATTTGTTATTGAAAATGATGCTCTCTCTATATGAAACCAGTAAAAAAATTTCTTGCATTATAAATGGAAATCCAGTGACCATTTCTATGGGAAGAAAAGCATAGATACCTGCATCTACCATATTTCCATCCGCAAATCGGTTTCCAATTGGAAAAACTAATGTAATAGGCCATTTTGAAATGTCTTTCCTTTGCTCAACCTTATACTCATTTTCCACGGGAAACCATTTCCTCCACATGTAATAACTGCATCGTTTAGTCGAAAATCGGTCTTCTTCTGCTAACAAATGCAGAATGAAGGACTCGTTGTCATCTCTCCGAGAACATTCAAGGTCAGTTTCTCGTAAAATAGAGATTCTATAAAGTTTGTTAAGATAAAGATAGAAATCACAAAGGAGAAAAGAGGAAATTGGATGCCAAGATGGAGGAGGACCTTACAAATGAGCAAGCAGATCATGGGTTAGCAAGAAGATCATGGGGCAACTTCTCTTGTTGCAGGTTATAGAAAGGTTCAAGTTTATTTTTTTGAAAGAAGAAGAGGTGTAGTTTTGGAAATAAATGGCCCAAAGATTTTCACAACAAAATGTACATTTCCAACATGTCTAATTTTGGTGTACACACGTAAAAGTAATTTCGCTGCCTCAACCGTAAATCGATGCTAATGTATAGATAACCGCACTAGTGCGTTCTAGTTACTGTGCATCGATGCATTTTAGTTACTATGCATCGATGTTGTGTTACCAATGGACGCACTGGTGTAGTGCTATTAAGTGATGCACCAGTGATGAATAAACACAAATAAAAGAAACACAACTTTATTTTCTTTAAGTGAAAAACAAGCGGAAAATTGAAAAATGGGTGGAAAAATATTTTCGAAAATCTAATTTCATAAAAAAATTCTTTAAATACTAAACACTTTTCATTATTTCACTATTTTTGCTAAAATTTTCAGCCCGAGATTTGCAGGAGACATACCTAGAAAAATATAGCACGAGAGTATTGTGGAGCAGTGAAATACATTCGAACATAAGTATACAAACAATCAGAATCCAAAACTATGGTGATTCAAACCCTGTAGCATATAATTTCAAATGATCTTGTGATAAAATTTGATTATTTTTTTTTACTTTTTCTACAGTTTTATCCATTTTTACCCTAAACCCTTCATTTTTTTTTTTTTTTTTTTTGCCCTTCTTCTCCTTGTTTCTATGATTTTAGAATTAGGGATTTTCATTTTAGATTGACATCCAACCCACGGGATGACTTTCATAGTCGGATCCCAATCCATGTCGACCTTTGCATTAATTTTTGAAAAAAATGGATTTTTTTTATTTTATCGGTGTGCCCTATGTAACCTAGTGCACTGGTGTGTTGTATTATACAGAGCATCGTGCAAGTACTATGTAATAAAAAAAATAAAAAATTAATCAGTGTGCCATATCTAAAATAGGGCACCGGTGCGCTATGTTATGAGGATAGCACCATACGGTCTATTATACTATTTGTGCAATGCATTTATAATACCCCCACGCATCGACATCGGTGCGTACAACATGAAAGGTGCACTGGTTTCTTGAGATTTATTTTTTACCTGAAAATTTGACAATTTATTTATAAATATATTAATGAATGATATGGTACAAGTTTCAGATAAATAAATGTCTGACAAGAGATCAAGTAGCAAAAGTACTGATAACACATCAAGAAAATCAAAAAGGCAAGTTCTTTGTAAATTCTTTACAAAAAATATTATTTTTGAACTATATGTAAGTTTAACTAATATGTATTGTTTATTGTGTATCATGCAAAGCCACAAAATAGCGAAGCTCGATAAGATGATTTCTGATCTAGGACCAGAAGGGCGTAAAATCTTGATGAAAAATTTGCAAAAGGATGAATCAGGTGAATGAAAAAATACTATCGATCCAATATGAGTTTCTTTTTTTAAATTTTCATTAATAATATACTTAAAATTATTAGATAACATGTGTCAAAAAATATATTAATTCACATCTTTTTAATGTTCTACAGGAACCAACAACTCAGAAAAGGAATGTTGTTCTAAGAAAAGAAAATAAAATAGAACATGCAAATGAAAATGAATTTATCCTTAGCTCATCTGGAGTGGTGCTAGAGGTTAACGAAAGGGGGGAAAACTCTTACAAAAGTTTGAGGGATCTAGTGGAACGAATGTATAGACATTTTTTCCACTTACAATACAAAAACCAATCCAATGATTCCAAGAACCAAATTTTATCTAAACTACAAGAAGAGTTTCCAGAGAATTTGTCAATGAGAAATGTCAGACTTTTAATAGCAAAAATGTACAACAACAAAAAGAAAGAATGAAAACGTAATATTCCTTTAAATTCTTGTCTAGAATTATTTATAAATATCGCTTTTGTTATATTTACTTTTCATATATCAATATAAAAATTAAATAGTTATTGTCATGTTACATTTTCAGGAAGATTATGAGAATCTCAAAAGATGAACGGTGATGTCGAAAATATGCCGGTAGGAATGTCCCGAAAAGGTGTACAGAAGATGGTTAAAGAAATGGACAAAATTGCACATCGCGAGAAGAACCATCTCAACAATAACGTGCTTCAAATATTAATATGTAATCGTTAATTTTTTGATCATTAGGTACAATAAATAAAAAAATTTCAGCATCCAAATATTAATTTTCAGAATTTTATTGTAGAAAAGAAAAGAAAATGGAATCCATTCAGCACATAAAACAGAACGACAAGGAAGAAAAGGGTTGATATCTAAGTTTGTGAGTAATTGTTACTTGCTTATAATAACTTAAATATATTTCACTTTTGTATTTTTTAATTTGTTTTACAAAAATCATCATTGAATGTCTTCAAACAGGTGCTAACATACAAAGAAGAACCATTAGACGAATTGATTGAAATTGGGTTAAACATGGGTTGTGAGTATATGTTGGCATATCATAATTTAATTGTGGAATTTGTAAGCATCTATCGATCTTGTTTTACTTAGCTTCGTCTATAATTAATAGAACAAATACATCTTTTATATTAAATATATGATTTGTTATGGGGTATAAAACTTGCAGGAAACAAAGTATGGAACTGCGCCAACAAATGAAATTTTGAAAGATGGCATGGTATATGGTTTTGAAATAATGTGTATAGTTTATGAGTCAATTATTGCTATGGTAAGTCATTTTTATTTTCGATTTACATTGATGTATATTATTTAATATTGCAATTTTAATTATTCTCACCAATGTATATACACTCATTTTAGTTTATTTTTATGTTTGTAGATGGAAGGTGAAGAAGAAGAAAACAATCAACACCGTGAACAAAGAACTACAAAAATAGCCCAAAATCAAGGACATCTAACAGCAGCCATGATTAAATGAAGGTGTGATCACTGTTGGATAATGAATAGACAGCAAAGACTTTGAAATATTATCCTGTGAAATCGGACATTTTGTTTAATGTAATGGACATAGTGTTCCGATTGAAAGACAAAGGGCTACCAATAATTGTCCCATTTTGTATGAAAAACATTGTCTTATTCATATATAAAATAATAATAAAATATAATTTAATTTATTCTATTGCGACATTCTCCATTTATTAATTCTCAAATACACTAATAAAAATTTAATTCATATGAATATTGTTATAAAATATATATGTGTCAACTTTTGATGAATAATGAATTTTAAAAAACCACAATAATTATGATATGATATAACAAATTAATCCAAACATCACATTCAAATGCATTAATAAAAATTTAATTAATATGAATATTGTTATAAGATGTGTCAACTTTTGATGAATAATGAATTTAGAAAAATCACAATAATTGCACTGTCACAGGTCGATATTTCTAAAAAATACAAAATGAACACCGGTGCATGTCAGTTATTGTACACTAGTGTGTTTGTATGCTATAGTGCACCGATGCATTTCTACGACCTATGGGCACCACAAAAATACCAAAACCAATTAAAAATTTCGGTGTATTTGTTGGATACTGTGCACTGGTGCTTTTATGTGAGACTATGCACTGATGCATTTGTAAGACGTATGGACACTGCACAAATACCAATACCAATTATAAATATCGGTGCATTTTTCTGATACAGTGCACCGGTGCATTTCTATAAGTCTACGTATCGGTGCGTTGAGAAGACCTGTGGGCATCACAAAAATCCCAAGACCAATTGGTACGGACCTGTGCGTTGTATTACCAACATTGCGTCCGGTGCTGTTTTATACCTTGATAGCCTGGTTCATGAACCTTCGACCCCCTTGCGACAACCGTCTAGATGTCATGCACCAGTGCGTTGAAACCTTAGTGGTGCACCGATGAAAAAAAACATCTGTAATAACCTCCGACCACCCAATTTTTTTAGTTGTGTTGAATTTTTGTGAAAATCTCCACCAAAACCTCTGTAACCATAAACAGATGTTGTAGCATTTAATGTTTTTTTGACAATTTTGGCCAATTTTATAACACTAAAAACCTCCTTTATAAACTCCACTAGAGCGTCTTTTCCTTGTAGTGTAATATAAATATCCTATCTCTTCTTCTATATTTAGAACTTCCCATGTGGTGTATATATATGACCCAAAATCAGTTGATTCAGTTAGCCCACGAGATCTTGTAGGCGGGATTTCGGTGAAACTCATAAACCCCACCCAAAAAATAGGATATTATATATTTTTTTCATATTTTAAATTATATATGCATGTTCTATATGGATGTACCCACGTGTGTACGCATTTTTTGAGGGGTAGAGTCACGTATGGAATTCAAAACATTGATTTTTAATAAAGAGATCAAGTGTTAAGGGAAAGGGTTTCCCAAGGCCATAGAATAGAGCATCAGAACTACATGAGTGATAAATGATGTTATAACAGATGCCCCCTAATATATGAGGTCATAATGGGTACATGATGGCCTAAATGTATAAGTGTATCAAGGAATCATGTGAGGACTTGGGAAGAGATGACCAGATTCGAGCCTGTAAAAAATAGTGGAAGATATAAAAAGAGAAAGCTCATGTCTAAGGCAGGGAAACCCATGCTCAGAGATAGTAAAGCATGTCCTCTAATAAAGTGTAGAGCAGATCGAATATGTATACAAGTACAAAGAGAATTGAGAAGTACATAATGGACCGTCTAATCATAGCCGCATAGGAACACATCAAGGCTATGTCCCAATATCACATATAGTAGAAAATATGATAAATGATGCTCAAAGTAATGTATAATCACTTATGTCGCATAACTAATCAAAAGGTAGAATAGGGGTACTGCATGCAACTCGGGTGCAACCATATAAGATGATGTTGTGATGAACTGCAACATATAAGGTGGATGGTGTCACTGGAAGGAAATTGAAGGAGTTTTCAAGTGAACAATAATTGTTGGCATTATGATGTATGCATTTTTGTCCTTGATGGAAACCCACTTGTAGCAGGACAAGTATATGGTAATTGGATGAGTTCACAAACTAGTTTAGAGGTGACAAAATGATGGAACAAAATGATAGAATGATGAGACAGAGGTTTGGAGGTTAGAGACAGAATATTTATAAAAGTGAATATTTGAAGAAATATACGAGGGTTAGATTAGATCAAGTTGTGTGCACAACAAGATATGATGAAGAAAAGTCGTTTACATTTTGACACATTAGTTTATTAAATACCAAGGGTATTTACCATGGTACTGGCCCACAATATTGAGCATACTAACAACTATTTGATCCTGTCAAATATTACCACCTGCACTAGTGTTGTTTTGGCTCATTGTATTGGCTAAGGATGAAACTATATAGGGAGGTGAAGATCAAAATGCTAAGGTGTCCATGTGTAAGGGTTTTTGATGAATACCTAAATTTGAAGTATATTTGCATATCATGGGTTATAATTAATAAATTGATCAGAAATAATTATGCACCTATAAATATAATCATGGATCAAGATCATGAGACCTGAAATGACTTTACATTGTATGATCTACCCATCCATTCACTAGATCTATGATTTGACGCATGTTTTATCTTTGAATATTATGATCTGGGTTTTTATGAATTAACGAAGGGTTGTGCAATTATAGGTCAAAATTTTCTGATCTATACGCAGGTTGGTCTCGGTGAAAGCGTGTATCCACACGAGTTTTCTTCATAAAAATCATGTACATAAAGGAAGGGTTTCTACTGAAAATATGTGTGATCAATCTGATCTGTGTTGTTGTATTTATGTTGTCTATCAATGATCTCTTCATTTTGATAAGTGTTTAGTAGAAATTCCTTAAGTTGAATTGATTCAATGATGATCGGTTGGATAATATCCTTGTTGAAACTAACTATATGGGATTTTAGAGATCTGTAATCTAGAAGAATACTTCAGTATGCTTGTGAGCAATTATGATTAAAAATTTTTAGAATTTGGTAGGTTGAGATATATACAAAGGTTTTTGTTCATAAAAGTATGTATACACGCAGGTTTCCGTAGGTGAAATAGTTTATATATTTTGTTTTATGGATGATTAGGGCTACAGTTGATTCAGTATGTTGATGTAGTATTTGTCTTCAGTTTTTATTACATTGATCTCACTGTTATGTTTGATTTAAGTTCGTGATTGATTAAGTGATTGTTTGCTACAGTGATTGTTTGGGTTAGTGGTTGTTAGGGATTGATTGGTTTAGTCATTATTTTCAGTGATTGGTTTGGTACAGTGATCAGTTTTAGTTTTTGAGGTTGAGCTTAAATGATGTTAGTGGGGTCAGTATGAAAATTTGATGAAAAGTTGCCTACAAGTTGTGATGTGTTGAAGAAGGTGGATAAAATGTGAAAATTTATGAAACATGGTCCATGAATGGTGCTGAGGGTTGGAGCCTTCAGTGAGTAAGTCGAAGATTCCTTCCAGTAGGAGCCGATGATCATATCCAGGGGTTGAATCTCCCTTCCAGTGGGTGCTTGTAAATAAGATCAGGGGGTTGGAGCTCCCTTCCAGTAGGATCTTAAGAATGAGTGAAGGTTGTAGCCTTCAACAGGTGGGTGCTTGCGTACTGGTACGAGTCTACACTGGTACAATAATGTAAGAAGTTATTCATAATAATAATATTTAAGACTGATACGAAAACATGAGTGGTTTTTTCCACATTAGGTTTCCACCTTAAATCTTGGTGTTCATGTGCATTGCTTATGTGTGATGGTTTAATATGTTCTTACTGCACATGTTTAATTGTTATTAATTTTCTGATGAATCAATGATGCACTAGTATAAATCAAGTAATTGAAGATTTATCTGAATATAAGATTATTGTGTATATACTATTTTCCTTAATAAATGTCACGTACATATGCTAGTTTTCTTCATTCAAGTCGCGTATAGAATTAAAAAAATAAAAGTAAAATTTTATGTGAGTTTTAAATACTGATTCACACCCCCCCTCCCCATTATGTATTTTTTCCCAACAATTGGTATCAGAGAATGTCCTTTAGAAGAAGCTTGATCGCTTGAAGGAAGGTCTACTAAGATGAGAAATCAAGATGGAAAAATATCTATCAGACCACCACTCTTAAACGAAAATAATTTATTGTTCTAGAAGAAAAGAACAATATCGTATCTACAATCTCTTGGAGAAGATGTATGGGAAATTGTTGAAGGAGGTTAACAATATCTAGCTACAGTCCCAACAAATGCAGCAGAAAATAAGAAATATGAAACCAATGGAAAAGTTGTCAATGCCTTGTTGGAAATCCTGACATAATCAAAATTTCTCAAAGTTATGCAGCTAAATTCAGTAATCAAAATATGGGACAGGATCATCCAGACCTATGCAGGCAATGACAAAGTAAAAAGTGCTAAAATCCAAACTATTAGAATTCCATATGAAACTCTCAAAATTCATAATGATGAAAGTATTACAAGTTTATTTCTACGAATAGATGATATTTTGAATCGTATGAGAAATCTGGATGAAGATATAAAAGACCCAATTTTAGTATAGAAAATCTTGAGATCTCTAACTCCTAAATTCATGTTAAAAATGTCTGCCATTGAAGAAAAGTAGTATCTACAGAACCTTACTATTGTTCAATTTCACGATATCATAATTTCCTTTTAAATGATAAAGGAGGTCCCTCGAAAATAGGAGAGGTTGCATTCAAATAATATACAAGAGGAAAGGAAAAGGAATAACATAAGGAATCAAGTTATATATAAGTAGAAGATGACGTAAATTTTGTAAAGAAACTCTAACTTGGCACTGGAAGGTTTAGAGGTAAGCTTCCCTTGAATTGTTTTTCTTGTGGCAGATTTGGTAATTATGTTGACAAGTGCCCTTATAAATAAAACCATGAAAAGGGGAAGGAAATTGCAAAAGAAAATAGAATAATTTTTCAAAATAAAAAAAATTTAGTATACTTATGAAGATAATGTTGGTTGGTGAAATAGTGAAGAAGGAGAGTCTCATCAAGATCTTAAATTACTCATGGAATTTGAAAGAAGTAATAATGGGTTTGATGAAAAATTTGTGGATGCTTTAGAGGAAAATGAAGTTTTTCATTTAAGAAATAACTCAGCTTAAATATTTTTAGAAGAAAACAAAATAGCCATAGATACTTTACAAAATAAACTCATAGAAAAGGAGAAGCATAATGAGAAGTTATATGTGAAATAGTAAGTCTAAGAAAGGAACTTGAGAAGATAAAAACTCTAATATTATATTTTTTAAAGGATCTGAAAATTTAGATGAAATTATCAAGGTTCGAAACTCTCCTCTTATGAGGACATGTCTTGGATACAATGGAGAATCATAAAAAATATAAAAATACTTTGTCACAACCGGAAGCTATCTAAATTCAGTAAAAAATTGTTAGCAAAGATCCAAACTTCGACAAAAGAATAAATATAATTCATAGGTAGATCATATCCACACTAATCCAAGGATAAAAAATAACAGAAGCATCGGTCAAAAGATAAACAACACCAGAATATTCTATGATCACTGGAATTTCTACTTTAATGGGAAATGTTTCTCTTCTCATAATTTTGGTCACAAGTCTACTCAATGTGTTGCATACAAAACCATCATGACTAGAGAATCAAGAAAACAAAGGAATGAGATGAGAATCAAGAAAAGAACCTATAATAATTTCTCACCTCTTAAAGATTAAATTGAATTCTCATTTTTTAATAACTTTGGACACGAGAAATCTGAATGCGGGAGCAAATTACAACCAATATTTCAAAAGGATAAAACATCGACAACTTCTAAGGTATGGAAAAGGAATAACTTAGAATCTGAAAGTTGTGACATATAATGGTATGCAAAAGATTAATAAAATAAGTGGTACATTGAAATTGGATGCTCAAACACATGCCAAGTGATAAAGATAAACTAATTTCATGCAATGCATTAGAGAAAGAAAATAATGTTACTTTTGAAAATGAATCATGTGCTATCATTAAATGTAAAGGATCTGTTTTTCTAAAAGAAAAGGTAAAAGTTGTTAATGGTATGTTTGTTGATGGATTAAAGCATAAATTTCTAAGTGTTAGCCAAATGTGAGACCAAGGAAATGAGGTTGTTTTCAGATCAAAAGAATGTGTGGTGTTATCCTCCACAGTGTCCCAAGGCTGAGAAAGGAGACTGAAGGAGGTAACCTCAAACAACTTAGGATTTTGTAGCTAGTACTACCAAATAAGAGAGGTCTCTCTATGTGATCTTGCAGCCAATAAGGTGACTGGAGAAGGAAAAATATATTAGGATAGGTATTAAGCTCTAGGGTTTTTAAATTTACGGTTTACCTAGATCAGGAGGAGAGGTTAAGGAAACTAAGTCAAATGTCAAAAGCTTTCAGTTGTAGGGATACAAAGGGGCAAGGAAGGTATGTCGAGTGATACTTTTAGGTTGTCAATGTAGTGTAGGGTGGAAAATAAAAGGTTCAAAATGAGCATGAAAAACATGAGTTCATTTATCAGAATATGAATAACATAAACATGAAATTCCTATCAAAACAAAGCATAAACTTGAGAATTCTATTTAAAAACTCATAGGAATATCATTAAAAGAAAGGGTATGGAAATACGGATAACTAAAAATTCATAAAATTTATATACAAAAGGAAAAAATTGTCACAAAATCATACCACATGAATCCCTATATAATAACTGTAAATGGCCTTGTATTTCTGCAAAATATACTTTACACAAAGATCCAAGCCTTCTACTCTTTGATGTCCAAATTTGAGTTTGACTCAATAAAGGCTACATATAGACCAATTTTTTTTTTTCCTCTCTCAGGGGTCGAATCCATCATGGTAGGAACATATTACACTAATTTCCCTAACCAAACCTAAAACTAGGGAGGTTCGGAACAAACTCTCCATTGAGCCTTTGACTGAATTTTACAAACATTAATGACCAGGAATTTACATCAAATTAAAATTTACCAGCTCCATTACAATTAATTACATCATGTGAAAACCAAAGAATACAAATTACATCATGAAAATTTGATCTTGACTTGTAAAACTCAAAAAATTGACATGCTAGCAGAAGCACAGCATGATTTCTCAGAAGTGTGACATGCTGCTTCGAAGGCACTTTTGAGTGGTATTTCTTGACTATTTTGCTGAACTGAAGGCTGCTGAAGATACCTATGGATGTCTACTAGTAATCTAAACCCTTAAACCTACAAAAATCATTCTCCAAGGGATCTAAAAATCAATTTTCCCACATCTAATCTAGAAGAGCAGTGAAGTCCTGTTTGAAAAGGTGGAATAAACATGTTCTTTGACCTATTTTTTGAATTTTTCTTGCAACATGTGAAGTGGCATGGCAAACCAAGTATAAAACAGACATGTAATATCCAATATATATCCAACCATTTAGGTTAGACCTCATACATAGCATTTTATAAGAAGCTCAGTGCAAGCTCAGTGTACTTCTATGCATCATTAAATTTCAAAATTTCCAAAAATTCCAAAATTTGACCAAAATTTCAATAACAAATATGCAAAAATAGGGCTCAAAGGTAGGTCAATATCTCTCTAACCATAAAAATTTCTGAAAAATTGAGAGTGGATTTTTTTCTTTGGTATGTTATGAATAAAAAATCCTCTAGTTTTCAAAAATTCTTTCCCATTTGGTCAGAATCAAAGTTTCAAGTTGATCACTCAAAAATTGGAGAAGCGGAGCATGCTCTCAGCAGAAGCGCAATGTGGTCTTTGAGAGGGTGTTTGAAGGAATTCCCAGAATATTTTTGGGCTTAAAAATGCATGTTTGGAAATATTATGATGTTTTTTACACAATGAAGTCATTAAGCATTGAAAACACCTTCTCCAAACCCCTAAAAAACTGACTTGAAGTCAAGCTGCCCAAAAATACAGGAAACCTCCTACAGCAACAATAATTTTGGAATTTATCTCAAATAATAAAAATTTTGCATAAAATGAAGGAGGTTTGTGTTCATGGGTCTATTATGGACAACAACCTTTTTCACTTTTGTCAAATTCATCTTCCTTGCTTTAGAAACTAATTTTGAAGTAGATGTATCCCTGTGTGCATTGTAAACGCTAGGGAGCCCACATCTTGAAGAGATTTCTTGATGAAATATGAAGCCATGATTTATTGAACTTTAGTGGGCTCTGCTTTCACTCAATAATTTCTCAAGGTTAAATAAATAACTCATCGAGGTAACCAAAATCCTACTTTTAAGCTTTAGGATCTAGCCTTCCTAAGGCTCACAGAGGGCTCTCTCTATAAGATTTAATTTTCTTTTGATATATGATTTTAGGCTAGCTATATGGGGCAAATTGGTTTTGAAGTTTTTATTTGGTTTGGTGGGAAAATCAATTAATGTGATGGATAGTAATAGATCTGGTTTTCCATTTGGAAAATGGAGTCAATGTGTCCAGTAGAGAGATCAAGATCAAGGTCTAAAGTCAAATTTTTGTAAGGCAAGATAGCAGAGTCACTCAAGAGCTTTATAGGCTGATTTTTGAAGTGGTTTTAATCAGGATAAAGGGAATTTAAGGGTTCTTTGATCCGGATAAGGAATGAATAGATAGGGGTCAATTGAAATCAGGGAGAAATTAAAGGTTCCCTGGTCTGTATATCAACATAAAACATTAAAATAAAAACCAGTCAATAACAGAGTGCTTTTAACAAATTTTGATATAAAAATTCATGATTTCACATTAAAATTCAGAACACATTGATGAATGAATGGAAAACATAAGAATATTAACAAGTAACTGTTGGGTGTGGAGCCTGATTATCTTGTTTATTTTGTATCATGGCGTTGGACCCCTGTACCTTAATGGGGGCAAAAACGCCACCCATAATTAAACCCTACCTAGGGGTCCTAGGGGGGGAAACTGTGACTTTATGGAGCCCCCCCTTGGCGGGGGGTTTCCGGGGAAATGCCCCTGAAGCTAAAAACAAATGTAAAATTTCCTTGTAAAGTATAGTAATTTCTAGTCAATCTGGGCTATTCATTAGGCGGATGATCTGACTGTAGAAGTTATGTTTATTTTATGGTTTTTTTCCCTAGAAGGCAACCCCTCGCTTTGTATGAGGCTATTTTTATTACGACTATGCATTGTAGGTGTATTCTCAGAGTGAGAAATAGATAGGGAGACTGTGAGAGAGAACAGAGGATATTACAGCAGATTTGTTGTAGGTTGTGTCACTTCATTTTTCTAGATAATAGAAAGGAAGGACTGGCTATTCGGGGTGGACGTAGCCCAAACTGGGTGAACCACGTATATCTGTGTCTCTTTGGTTTTATGTGTTTTGTGTGTTTGTGTTTTCCGCATATTTCATGTGTTTCATTGCTCTGTAATATATATAATTTTCTAACAACTGGTATCAGAGCTGAAGGTTTATTTAGCTGATAAACTCGCAGGAAAGGAGGGTTCCTGGTTCGAGTGGGAGCAATGGCGGAAGATGGTAAGTTTATGGTTAAGAAATTTAACGAGCAAAACTTCCCACTGTGGAAGATGCAGATGGAAGATTATCTGTATTAGATAGATCTGTACCTACCATTGAGCAGGAAAAAAAGAAGCTGACGGCTATGACAGACGTAGAATGGGAGATTATCAATAGAAAGGCACTCGAAATAGTACGGTTGTGCCTCACGGTGTCGGTAGCCTTCAATATTTTTAAGGAAACAACAACAGAGGGTTTGATTAAGATGTTGGCGAAATTATATGAAAAACCCTCGGCCTCAAACAAGGTATTTCCTATGAAACATTTATTTAATATGAAGATATCGGAAGGTGGATCTGTTGTAGACCATTTAAATGATTTTAATACATTTACCAGTTAGTTAAGTTCTGTAGGGGTAAAATTTGACGATGAAGTTAGTGCTCTTTTATTTCTGTGCTCATTGCTAGAAATTTGGAATGGTTTAGTTATGGCCATTAGTAACTCTGTCTCTGGATCTAGTACTTTAAAGTTTTATGATGTTGTCGGTGCTATCCTTAGTGAGGAAATGCAACGGAAAGGCTCTGGTGAGACATCAGGTAATGATTTGAGTGCAGAGTTTAGGGGAAAAAGAATGGAATGGGGAAAGAGCTCAAGATATCGCAGTAAATCAAGGAAACGCAGATCCAAGTCCAGATCGGGGATAATGTGCTAGAAATGTGGAAAGAAAGACACCTGAAGAAAGACTATAGATCTCGGAAGGGAAAAGAAGGAGACGCACAACAAGAAAACAATCATGAAGAAAATGTGACAGTTGATGTGTTACAATATGCTTTTATTCTTTCTTTCGAAAATGTTACTAATTCTTGGGTTGTAGATTCAGGGGCCTCATTCCATGCCACACCTGATAAGAAATATTTTCATGACTATGTTCAAAGAGATTTTGGACAAGTCAATTTGGGTGATGATAAACCCTATAAAATTGTTGGAATGGGTAAAGTTCTTGTAAAATAGCATAATGGAAACCAATGGCTATTAAAGGAGGTAAGGCATGTTCTAGGTCTGAAGAAAAATCTGATTTCAATAGGGTAGTTAGGCGGTGAAGGTTGTGTGACAAATTTCACAGATAAAACCCGGAAGGTCACCAAAGGAGCCCTAGTAATAGCAAAAGGCGAAAAGGTTGGTACATTGTATTTATGCAATGGAATTTCTAACTCTGTTAATGCTTTAACATCCAAAGGAGCAGATGTATCATTATGGCATCATAGGCTCGGACACATGAGTGAGAAGGGGATGATGAAGATTATTCTTTCAAGAAATTTGTTGCCAGGTTTGAAGAATGTTGATTTGGATTTCTATGAGAATTTCATTTATGGAAAACAAAAGAGAGTCAACTTGCTCAGAGTTGGGAAAGAAAAGAAGAGCGAAAAATTAGAGCTTGTGCATACATATGTATGGGGACCTTCTCAGGTATCATCTCTTGGTGGCTCTCATTATTATGTTAGTTTTATTGATGATGCAACTAGAAAAACTTGGATTTATTGTATTCAGAATAAATTTGATGTATTTGATATTTTCAAGAAATGGAAAGCCTTGGTTGAGATTGAGACAGGAAAGAAGTTCAAGTGTCTCAGACCAGAAAATGGAGGTGAATATTGCAGCAAAGAGTTTGATAGGTACTATTCAGAGCATGGAATTCGCAGAGAGAAGACAGTTCCAAGAACACCACAAGAAAATGGTGTGTCAGAAACGATGAACAGAACAATCATGGAGCGTGCAAGGTGCATGAGATTTCCTGCAGGATTGCCTTTACAGTTCTGGGTAGATGCTGTAGATACTATTGTTTATCTAATAAAAAAAGGGCCTTCAAGTTCCTTGGATGGTGGTATTCCAGAGGAAGCATGGACAAGTAAAAAGTTAAGCTACTATTTTTTAAAGCATTTTGGTTGTGAGGCCTTTGTCCATATTAATAAAGAAAATAGAACAAAGCTTGATGAAAAATCAATGAAATGTACATTTATTGGACATGGTGTTAATGATTTTGGTTATCTCTTATATTATTATGAAATTCACAAAATCATTAGGAGAAGAGATGTAATATTCAATGAAAAGGTCTTGTATAAGAATCAGTTGCAGGAAAAGAAACAGGAAAAAGAAAACAAAGAATACACAGTTCTTGATGAGATCACAGAAAAAGTCAAGGTTCCTGAAAATAATAATAATCAACAACCACAACAACAACAACCACCACAACAGAAACAGGCACCTCAAACACTTGAAAGTGGTGTTAGAATATCTATCAGGATAAGTAGACCCCCTGAATGATACTCTCCTTCATTATATTATTTATTGTTGACTAATTCTGGTGAAACCTAAATGTTATGAAGAAGCAATGTAGGTTGAAAACATGAAGAAGTGGGAGCTAGCCATGGAAGAAGAGATGGAATCCTTAATTCATAACCGGACTTGGGACTTAGTCAGGTTTCTTGTAGGTAAAACTACATTATAGAATAAATGGGTTTACAGGCTGAAGGAAGAAGATGGAGGAAAACATAGGTACAAAGCTAGACTTGTGGTGAAGGGGTTTGCACAAAAGAAAGGTATTGATTTTGATGAAATATTTTCTCCTGTTGTTAATATGACTTCAATCAGAACTATTTTAAGTCTAGTAGCAGTGGAAGATTTACATCTTGAACATTTAGATGTAAAGACAACATTTCTCCATGGAGATTTGGAGGAAGACATCTATATGGAGCAACCAGAAGGATATGAGGTCAAAGGGAAGGAAAAATTAGTATGTAGGTTAAAGAAGAGCTTGTATGGCTTAAAATAGGCTCCAAGGCAGTGGTGTCTAAAATTTGAAAGGTTTATGTCTGAACAAGGTTAGACTATATGTCACTCTGATCATTGTGTTTATATGAAAAAGCAAAATGATGGCTGCTATATTATATTGTTATTGTATGTAGATGACATGCTTGTTGCAGGGTCTAACATGCAGGAAATAAATGTGCACAAAAGAAAATTGGAAAATTCATTTGCAATGAAGGATATGGGAGCTGCAAAACAAATCCTTGGTATGAGAATAAGTAGAGACAGGAAAAATCGCAAATTAACACTGCCTCAAAATGACTACACACAAAAGGTGCTGAAAATATTTAATATGCAGAATGCAAAAATAGTTAGTACACCTTTTTATAGCCATTTCAAACTTAGTAAGGAGATGTGCCCCAAGACCCAAGAAGAAATGGACTACATGTCTAAAGTTCCATATGCATCAACAGTTAAAAGCTTAATGTATGCAATGGTCTGCACAAGGCCTGATATTGTACATGCAGTGGGAGTTGTAAGCAGGTACATGAACAATCCAGGAAAAGAACATTGGATGGTAGTGAAATGGATTCTCAGATATTTTAGAGGTACCACAAATCAAGCATTATGCTTTGGTGGTCCAAACCTTTCTCTACAGGAATATGTTGATGCATATATGGCAGGTGACAGAGATAACAGGAGGAGCACTACAGGATATGTATTTACTGTAGGTGGAACTGTTGTTAGTTGGGTTTCAAAAATCCAAAGTTTTGTTGCACTTTCAACAACAGAAGCAGAATATGTTTCTGCTATAGAGGCTAGTAAGGAAATGATTTGGTTACAAAGGTTTATGGATGAATTGGGTAAGAAGCATGATATCGACACGTTATACAATGATAGCCAAAGTGCCATTCATCTTGCAAAGAACTCAGCATTTCATTCCAGGACTAAACACATACAGCTCAAGTACCATTTCATACGATCAGTATTGGAAGATGGACAGTTGAAGATGGAAAAGGTACACACTAGCCAAAATCCTGCAAATATGCTAACAAAAGTTGTAACCAGGGATAAACTGAGAACATGCTCAGTTTCAATTGGTCTTCAAGGATGACGATGAAGATGAGAAATAGCCAGGTTGAAAGAGGAGTCATTTTCCATCAAATGAAGCAGCAGTGGAGTTGCTACTATCAGTCTCCAAGTGGGAGATTTTTGGGTGTGGAGCCTGATTATCTTGTTTATTCTGTATCACAGCATTGGTCCCCTGTACCTTAATGGGGGTGGCAATTCCACCCGTAATTAAACACCACCTAGGGGGTCCAAGGAGGGGTGGTTACGAATTTATGGAGCGCCCCCCTGGTGGGGGGTTTTGGGGGCAGTGCCCCCGAAGCTAAAAACAGATGTAAAATTTCCTTGTAAAAGTATAGTAATTTCTACTCAATCTAGGTCATTCGTTAGGCAGATGATCTGATGATAGAAGTTATGTTTAGTGTAGGGTTTTTTTCCCTAGAAGGAAACCCCTCACTTTGTATGAAGGTATTTATATTGTGGCTGTGCATTTTAGGTGTATTCTTAGAGCAAGAAACAGATAGGGAGACTGTGAGAGAGAATAGAGGATATTGCAGCAGATCTACTGTAGGTTGTGTCTCTTCATTTTGCTGGGCAATACAAAGGAAATATTGACTATTCAGGGTGGATGTAGCCCAAACTGGGTGAACCACATATATCTGTGTCTCTCTGGTTTTATGTGTTTCGTGTGCTTGTGTTTTCTGCATATTTTATGTGTTTAATTTCTCTATAATATATATAATTTTCTAACAATAACATGAGAAAGTACTTCACTTATGTGGCCCAACACATGAATCCTGAAATATGATGCTTTATTGCTTGAAATCCAATATTCTGACTCGAGCTTGATAAAAAAAACCCTTAGTTTCATAATGCTACAACTATAGAAATCTTCAACAATTATCCACACTCAATACTTCAAATGATGAAGTATTTATACAAATTCTAAACTAGAATATCTTGAAAAAATACCAAGATTGGTTTACAAATATTTCAAACTATATTACATAAATAGAACTTCAATAAAGGACACTCAAAACTAATGAATATATTTGGCACTATATTATTGGATTGATGGTGACAAAGAAGAGAAATTCTAATTTGATAGCAACTCTTAGTTGATGGTTAAGCTTCCAAGTCACTAACTATATCCTTCCTTTGTGCATTTTTCTCCAGAAATTCTGCAAAATTGGGGTCCACTGATACCTTTGTATATCTCAATCAGTGATAAATATGTAAAAATTGTAAGATTTTATTGTTGATAAATATGTTATTGAGATAAACCTCTCTCAGTTTCCTAAAATTACGCTCCAGTTGTTCACAATAAGTTTTGAAAAAATATATGTAAAACAGAGCTTTGCATAGTCCGAAAAATAGGCTATGAAGATGTGCATATATCTCCGATTCTATAATACCTATGCATAAAGTGAGATAGGTTTTTGTAGGTTGGCTTCTTAGGAACATAATCTTCCTCTAGGTTTTCAAAATTTAGCTTGGATTGGCCACAATAGTTTCTGCAAAACTATGACTTAAACAAGAAATTTCTGGAAAATGTCCCTTCTTGCTCCGTTTTCATCTTTTAACCTTATTGTTATTTTAACTATTTTGACTTTCACTTTGGATAAACATCATTGTTGCTGGTGAAAGTGTTTTCATCTTAGTTTAACCATTACTGCCTTCATGTTTACTTTTACTGTTTTACCTTGACTGCTTTGTTACTTTTTCACTTTTACCTTTTACAGTAAGAGTGAGTAAAATATGTCCTGGAGAGTTGCTGATGGAAATGCTTTCATCCTCTGTTCTGACCACTTGTGTAAATTTCTTCTTTCTGCTCTGCTATTGTATGAAATATTCTTGTTTTAGGAAAACAATTTGAACTCATTTCCTTGTGAATTCTTGGAGTAAACAAGTCTTTAACTAGTATTAAGTTGTATCCAAATTATTCTTTTGCCAATAACCTGCAAAACAAAACAATTGTTAATAAAACAAAAGTCAGAAGGGAAGCCAATAATGAATTTAGGGAACAGGGAATACAGTGAAAGGTGTTCTAGCCATAGCAAGGGTTTTCTCACAATTTCATAGAGGTGTGCGAATAATGGTAGAGATGCGTTTTGAACCTCAAAATAGCTTAACATATTGGTGCGAGGCTATAATATTTTACCATAGGGAAAAGTGAGTATTGTTTTTTGAAAATTGCGCAGATATTACCACAATGGTTCGGGATTTTCATTTCATTGTTTTATTGCCTTTAGCACAAAGTGTAACAGTGGCTTATCACGGTAGAGGAATTATTTAAAGCATTTGTGCAGGAAATAAACTGATGGTTTATCACAATGGGCAGGATAAACTACTGGGTGGTTTTCACAAGGTCGAAAGGTGGTAAATAGGATTGATGGAATCGATGCGATCCAACAATAAAGTGACGAGTGTAGAGAAAATAGTAAAACAACTTTTATCGCAAATTTGGATTTTTTTAACAATCATGCTATGAAATATGAGATATGGAATAATCACCATTAGATCTAGCAGAATGAAGCGAATGGTTGAGATTGAGCAATGAAGCTTTGGGGTAATGAGCGTGGGGCCCGAGAGTTCTTTGTGTGGTGAGTTTTCAACTTTATACATTAAAATGAAGTTTTAACATAAATTTTTAATGTTTGAAGGGATAGGCGGATAGGCGGGTTTTAATGTTTTACATAGAAAATGTAATGCAAGCAGGTGTAATGTAAACATTAGGCGGGTTAATAAAAAAAAAAGATAGTTTAAACCTATGGGGAGCGGGGAATATATCACGTGGGGAAATTACGCCATAGGTTTAAAAGTAATATATGGGTTGGGATATGTAATAAATTTTGAATTCCTATATGACGGGATAAAGGGTATTTAGGGATTTAATACATTATATTAGTATGTTTAACAATGAAATGAATGGGGGAATGAAAAATACACTAAGCAACGTGTAAAATCTGATGTTAGGTGGGATTTTCATTGTGGTGGCCCCATATTTAACATTTCACACTTATACTTAGGATAATAGCATTTTTGTGCGTTTTTGGGTATTTTTGTATGAAATGAGAATTAATCAAGGGGGTTTTACTTTTCCTAGCTAAAATGTGTTTTAAGCTTAGGAAAAGGGGATTTTGTAAAGGAAAATGAATGATGTAAGGAGGAAAAGGGATTTTGATGAAGGAGAAGGGTTTTTATGAGGGGAATTATAATACCTTAGTGTCAATAAATCATTAAGCCATGGCTCTGGTCCCAACAAAATTAAAATAAATTCTCTGAACCTTTATGACTGAAGGATTTAGTACTGGATCACATTCTGGGGAGGGAAATTAGTAATATGCCAAATGATGTTTATCCATGCTTGTGAAAAACTGCTTCCTTACTACCCATCATTTATTCTATCATTTTTTCCTTTATTTGCATGGGTGCATCTAAGCTTGCAAACCCTTATTCATTTTTCTTTTAAAACAGGAAACTATCTAATTCTAACCTTATTTCATCCAAGGGCTTAGATTAAACTATTGAGCTCCTAATTTATTCTCTAACTATCTAATTATTTGTCAATTTTAAATAGTTTGACATATCTTTATTCGCTATCTAACAACATGAAATTTAAAGCATGAGAAGTCAAGATTAAGTAGTTTGACCTTCATGGATTATGGCATATGCATGTTTGCAGAAAAAGGTGTAAATGATTCAAAACATGGTGGTATGGAACTTTCTTGTGTCATTTGATCATGTATTTCAATGGGAACTGATAACTGCAATTGTGAAACTGAATCCTAATCAAGGGTTTCATTATCTTCTTTGTTGTCAATCACAATTCCTAAAGACTGTTGATTATTGATGGAATGAAATTTGTCTCTAATGAATTGAAATGAAGCAAAACAAAGAGGTAAATAATATTTACTTATTTCTACATTTTCTTCTCTTTCTTACTCACTCTCATCACTGATCTATATCGGTTGAAAACTGTATTCTGGCTACTGAAACTAAGTTTCCTCATCCCACAAACTAGCTTCTGATTGCTCTATAAAATTAGCTTGAGTTTGTAGAACATAACTATCATCATAATGATCATAATTAGGAAAATCATCAAAAGAAGGAATGTCATCAAACATACACATTATATCAACAGATTTCTTCTCCTCATATTGATCTATAAATCCATTTTTTTATTTATGATAATTGGAATTAGCAGGAATTTGTTCATGGCTATCAACCTCTTCTATTTCTTCATGGTGATTTTGAACCAAAAAAACACCTTTCATAGTGATCTTCTGTATCATGTCATCTAGTTTTGTTACCAAAAGGCTGAATTTTACCTCTGCAATGTTGTTCTTCTCTCCCTCTTCTTTCAACTTTTCCTTTCTTTTTTGAAAATTAACTTCAACTTCAATTGCAATATTTTGCATCTATACAAGTGTTTCTGAATCTATTTCTCTTAACTAAAATTCTATTTCTGAATCAAAGGAACCTGGATAATGCAAGAGAGCTGAATCATGAGGAGCTCTTATATTTTATGGCATTTAATAATAAACTTGATTAAATCTGTCAAAAAATTGTTGTATTGTTTCATTTGAATGTCTTTTTAACTTATTATATTCTTCTATGATCAGAAAATGATTGACTTTAATTATCCATTTGTCTAGAAAATCTTTGAAAAACTGTTGGAAATTTGAGATGCTTGCATTAGGCAGATTCTTGAACCAACTCTTTATTCTATTTTGCAAAGAAAGAGAAAAAAGTCTGATTCTAACATCATCTTCATCAATCTCAAATAGGTCTAGATAATTCTCAAAACCTTGAATACGTTTTCGGGAAATGATGTTATTATTTTCTCCATCAAACCTGGGAAGGTATTTGTAATAGTTATCAGGGAAATTCTGGAGTACATGAGGTAAAATGAGGGGCTTATATCTATTAGGAACTTTACAAGGTACTGGAATATGCACAGGGATTGTAAGATAAATCTTGATTATTTGAGGCTTATCAATTGCAAAATGATCAGCATTAGTTCCATCAGAAACTTTCTCAAAAGGATAATTTATATTTACACTCTTCAAAGGAAAATAATCAAATATTAGTCTAAGATCTTCTCTAAAACACAACATACATTGAAAAATTTTCTTAATCAGAAAGAACATGGTATCTTGCATTGTAATCCATGTTAAAAGCCCTATCTTTCCATATTTTTCTTTCAGGTTCATTCCTCTAGTGGAGTCTTGATTGTGAAATTGATTTAGAGTCGCCAGGTGGATGATTTTAACATTTGTGTGTCTGATCACTCTCCACCATCATAGATCAGATCTAAACCTGTAAAATATTTTTTGAATTAAATGTTAGTGTCCCTAGCGGAGTTGCCATTATGTTATCACTCAGTAATTTATCAAGGTTAAAGAAAGAACTCACTGAGGTAACCACAAACATACTTTTAAGCTTTAGGATCTAGCCTTCCTAAGGCTCATAGAGGGCTCTCTCTATAAGATTTAACTTTGTTTTGATATATGATTTTAGGCTAGCTATATGGGGAAAATTGGTTTTGAAGTTTTGCTTTGGTTTGGTGGGAAAATCACTTAATGAGATGGATAGTAATAGATCTGGTTTTCCATTGGGTAAATGGAGTTAATGTGTCAAGCAAACATATTAGGATCAAGGTCTAAAGTCAAATTTTTGCAGGGAAAGATATCAGAGTCACTCAAGATATTTAGAGGCTGTTTTGTGAAGTGGTTTTAATCGAGATAAAGATCATTTAAGGGTTCTTTGATTTGGATAATGAATGAATAGATTGGGGTCAATCGAAATAAGGGAGCAATTAAGGGTTCCCTAGTCTGGATATCAGCAGAAAACATTAAAATGAAAACCAGTCAATAACAGAGTGCTTTTAACAAATTCTGATATAAGAGTTGCTGATTTCACATTAAAATTCAGAAAACATTTATGAATGAATGGAAAACATAATAATATTAACAAGAAACATGAGAAAGTACTTCACTTATGTGGCTCAACACATGAATCCTGAAATATGATGCTTTATTGCTTGAAATCCAGTCTTCTGACTTGAGCTTGATACAAAAATCCCTTAGGTTCAGAATTCTATAGCTATATAAATATTCAGCAATTATCCACACTCAATACTTCAAATGATGAAGTATTTATACAAATTCTAAACTAGAATATCTTGAAAAAATACCAAGATTGGTTTACAAATATTTCAAACTATATTACATAAATAGAACTTCAATAAAGGACACTCAAAACTAATGAATATATTTGGCACTATATTATTGGATTGATGGTGACAAAGAAGAGAAATTCTAATTTGATAGCAACTCTTAGTTGATGGTTAAGCTTCCAAGTCACTAACTATATCCTTCCTTTGTGCATTTTGCTCCAGAAATTCTGCAAAATTGGGGTCCACCGATACCTTTGTATATCTCAATCAGTGATAAATATGTAAAAATTGAAAGATTTTATTGTTGATAAATATGTTATTGAGATAAACCTCTCTCAGTTTCCTAAAATTACGCTCCAGTTGTTCACAATAAGTTTTGAAAAAATATATATAAAACAGAACTTTGCATAGTCCGAAAAATAGGTTGTGATGATGTGCATGTATCTCTCATTTTGTAATACCTGTGCATAAATTGAGATAGGTTTTTGTAGGTTGACATCTTATAAACATAAACCTCCTCAAGGTTTTCAAAGTTAAGCTTGGATTGGCCACAATATTTTCTGCAAAACTATAAATTAAATAGGAAATTTCTAGAAAATGTCCCTTCCTGCTCTATTGTCATCGTTTAACCTTATTGTTATTTTAGCTGTTTTGAATTTTACTTTGGATAAACTTCATTTTTGCTGGTGAAAGTGTTTTCATCTTAGTTTAACCATTACTGCCTTTGTGTTTACTTTTACTATTTTACCTTGACTGCTCTGTTACTTCTTCACTTTTACCTTTTACAGTAAGAGTGAGTAAAATATGTCCTCGAGAGTTGCTGATGGAAATGTTTTCATCCTCTGTTCTGACCACTTGTGTAAATTTATTCATTCTACTCTGCTACTGTATGAAATATTATTGTTTTAGGAAAATAATTCGAACTCATTTCCTTGTGAATTCTTGGAGTAAACATGTCTTTAACTAGTATTAAGTTGTTTATCCAAATTACTATTTTTCCATTAACCTGCAAAACAAAGAAATTGTTAATAAAACACAAGTCGGAAGGGAAGCCAATAATGACTTTAGGTGACAGGGAATACAGTGAAAGGAGTTCTAGCCATAGTAGGGGTTTTCTCACAACTTCACAGAGGTGTGGGAATAATGGTAGAGATGGGTTTTGAACCTCAAAATAGTTTAACACATTGGGGCGAGGCTATAATATTTTACCACATTGCAGAGTGAGTATTTATTTTTGAAAATGGTGCAGATATTACCACAATGGTTCGGTATTTTCATTGCATTGTTTTATTGTCTTTAACAGAGAGTGGAACAGTGGCTTATCACAGTAGAGGAATGATTTAATGCATTTGTGCAAGGAATAAACTGGTGGTTTATCGCAATGGGCAGGATAAACTACTGGGTGGTTTTTGCAAGGCCAAAAGTTGGTAAATGGTATTGATGGAATCGATGCGATCCAACAATAAAGTGATGCATGGAGGGGAGAGAAAATATTAAAACAACTTTTGTCACAAATTTGGATTTATTTAATGATCGCGCTATGAAATCTGCGATACGGAATAATCACCGTTAGATCTAGCAGAATGAAGTGAATAGCTAAGATGGAGCGACGAAGCTGTAGGGTAATGAGCGTGGGGCCCGGGAGTTCTTTGTGCATTGGGTTTTCAACTTTATACGTTAAAATGATGTTTTAACATAAAGTTTTAATGTTTAAAGGGATAGGTGGGTACGTGGGTTTTAATTTTTTACATAACAAATGTAATGCATGCAGGTGGAATGTAAACATTAGGCAGGTTAATAATAATAATAATAAGATAGTTTAAACCTATGGGGAGCGAGGAATAGATCATGTGGGGAAAACACACCATAGGTTTAAAAGTAATATATGGGTTGGGATATGTAATATATGATGAATTACTATATTATGGTATAAAGGGTATTTAGGGATTTAATATATTATATTAGTATGTTTAACAATGAAATGAATGCGGCAACGCAAAATACACTAAGAAAAGTGTAAAATCTGATGTTAGGTGGTATTTTCATAGTGGTGGCCCCATATTTAACTTTTCACACTTATACTTAGGATAAGAGCATTTTGTGGGTTTTTGGGTATTTTTGTATGAAATGAGAATTAATCAAGGGGGTTTTACTTTTCCTAGGTAAAATGTGTTTTAAGCTTAGGAAAAGGGGATTTTGTAAAGGAAAATGAATGATGTAAGGAGGAAAAGGGATTTTTATGAAGGAGAAGGGGTTTTATGAGGGGAATTCTAATACCTTAGTGTCAATCAATCATTAAGCCGTGTTCCCTCCAAAAAAAAGTCAGAGAAATGCTCCAAGCCTTTATGACTGAAGGATTTAGTACTAGATCACATTGTGGGGAGGGAAATTAGTAATATGCCAAATGATGTTTATCCATGTCTGTGAAAAAATTGTTCCTTCCTACCAATCATTTATTCTACCATTTTTTCCTTTATTTGCATGGGTGCATTTGAGCTTGCAAACCCTTATTCATTTTTCTTTTAAAATAGGAAAATATCTAATTCTAACCTTATTTCATCCAAGGGCTCAGATTAAACTGTTGAGCTCCTCATTTATTCTCTAACTATCTACTTATATGTCAAGTTTAAATAGTTTGACAGATCTTTATTCTCTATCTAACAACATGAAATTTAAAGCATGAGAAGTCAAGATTAAGCAGTTTGACCTTCAGGGATTATGACATTTTGAACAAGCTGCACATAATCTTTATTTTGTAGAAAAAGCAAATAGTAGTAGAATTTTGATTTGCATCACTTTCATGTTTTATTTTTAACTGTTTTTTCTTTGGGGTCCATTTTTCTGTTCTTTTTGATATTTTTTCTTTTAAGTCATTTGATTTTTCTTTTAGGACTTTTACCCTCTTTACATTTTATATTTTATTTTTCTGATATGGGACAATAATTTGCAAAAAGCAAAGATGTACATATTACAAGTCTAATCAAAGTCAATTCAAAATTATGAATCCTATTTTTATAGGACCCTAACAGTCTCATAACTAGAAATTTTCCCTCCTTTCTAATTTTTCTTGTCAGTGTCTATGGACTCTCCCTCCATGGGAAAACCTTAGCTCACTTGGAGGAAGCTTAGGGTTTGATTTTGGGAAAACAAGGGATTTGAGACTATTTTGTAGAGGGACGTGAATGAAGGGGTTAGGGGTTGTATAAATTTATGGTAAAATTATGGGGAGTATGGATAGGTGTTAGGGAGTGTAGGGAGGTGGAATTTTGAGAAATGAGTGAGGGGAAGGGGTATAAAAGTGCAAAACAAATTCCTAGCCTAGGAAAGCATTAAAATTGTAGCAATAGACTAGGGTTTGTGGGAAAGTGAGGGAAATTAGGGGAATTTGCATGGGAAAAGGTTAGGGGAGAATAATTTGAGGTGTAGGTAAGTGTGAGAGAGGAGGAAACTAGGTGTTTTACCAGTGAATTAGAGAAAATTTTCATGGAATTGAAAAGAATAGTGAAACCCTAGGAGAGGCAATTTCACTAAAGTTGTTGAGGAGAATGATGCACAAGAAAGGTAATAAATGCATAGTTACTTGAGAATGAGATTCAAAAATCTTTGAAATTATGAGAAGATCCCTTTTGATTATTTTTTTCCCTCTAAGATGAAAAGCACAACAAGGAGCCAAAAGCACAACGAATTAGGCAAAAGCGCAACGAAGGAGAAAATTAGGGTTTTCTTATGGATGATTTGAGGTATTTGAATGTTGAGATGAGGCTAGATGATGGATGATAACTCTAGGAAAGTGTAATGATGAATTATAAAGCATTCTATGATCTTTTATTAGTTGGAAATCAATTTTTCTATTGATGGTTGCATGACATCATCATGTTTTTTTGAGAAATGATGTGATGTGACTAAAACATAGTCTTTTGCAATGATAACATCACCTTTTCCATTATAGATTTTGTTCCGAAGATTCTAACTCCCTTTAATGGTGACTCATGTTAATGGACATGACTCTTTTTTCTTTAAATGTATAACATTATGATGAATTCAAGTGACAACCTACACCATGACCTATATGATGATATTTTAATTGCTCCACAACCTTTGACACCTGCATTATAATATGAACATGATGAGGGTTGATGAGTACGAACACTAAAGGATGAAAATTGAAGGGAGTAGCACTGATGTAGAAACACCAACCAATGATCAAATTTTATTTTAAATTCACTTGAAACTATAAAATTTGACCTAGGACCCTATCAACCATTATGAAAGAGCATAATTTGATCACTGGTGGCTGATAGGATTGACAAACACTAACATTGGCTCCAGCTAGGGATGGAAGCTCCTTTAGAATGTGTGAAGAACACCATAGAATAGGTAGCATCATCCATTGGACAATGGAGTAAAAAATGAAAAACAAGACACGAAATTGAAAGGACTTAACACACTGAAATGACTTGACAAATTGAAACTGACTACTAACTCAACTTATTTATGGAAAAAATCCATCAATATTTGAGGGCTTCAAATCCTGATGATACCCACCCACATACTGAAGACATATATATACAATCATGTGAAATGATCCCTCCAGTGTAAACAATCCAATAAATGTCTACTTACTTGAATCTTGCTTGCACTTTCATCGAGCAGGAAAAAGAAACAAAAGATAGGAAACTCTAAGTATCCACTGAAAATATGCTTCTGATCCATAAATACAATAAAATACATCTTCCATGCTAACTGTAGAAAATCAGTAAAAGGGCCCTCAATAATTTGAAATGTTACCTTGTCTTGAGATCCAATAGAAACAAAAACACATGCTTCATTTTGATCTGAAAGAAGACTTAGTCGTTGATCCATAGGAAGACATAGGAAAGTTTAAATTTATGCTAGCTGAGTGTTGGCTTTAAATTCCTCAAGTATGAGAAACTCTAATTCTATCTCTAGAAGAAAATCATCATCTGCAAGAGGCTCAAAAACAAACTTTTCTTTATTGCTACTCTCCTCTTCATAATTTGCTTGTAATTTTTGATCTTTATTATTTTCCATAATGTATAGTGATCCTTGTTCATTCATTTCATTAGAAACCTGATCTTGAAATAAGCACCCAGAGAAATAACAATCTGAAAAAACAAGTGAATGACCCTCTTCATATCTTTTTTGGTGATTTGGAAACCGATGAATTATAGAGGTCGGTTCCTGGGGTTGAGTATCCTTTGGAGAAGTTGGCCTCTTCAGACTCGAAGTGATAGGCACATTTATGTTTCTAAAATTATGTTTCCTCTGCACTAAATTGAGCACATTCTGGTAACCTATCTAATAATATTCAGTCTTTGTTGCTAACATGTCATCAATCTCAAGAGATAAAACTTGTTGCTCATTATTATTGAACTCAGAAGATGGAATATGATTATCATTGTTGAATTTAAGAATTTTATGATCCATAATGTAGATAAGTGTACTTTCAGATTAATCATGTCATTAGGATTAGGTCGACGTTTCAAACCAGCTAATGTGGTTCATCCTCTGGACAAAGTGGAAAGAATAGTAAATCTCGATGAATAAATAGTGGAGATGCATGAATAAATAGTAGAGATGCATCAATACCCTGAAATAGTCGTTGAGAACTATTTGTTAAGAACTAGCCGTTAATACTAGCTGTTAAGAACTAGCTATTAGAAAGTTAGCTAGTTAGCTAAAAATAAATTTTTATTAATTAAATAAAATTTATTAAAAATGGGTTTATAAATTATTATACAATTTAATTTAATAAAAAATAAATAAAAAATTAATTAATTAATTAATTATTTAGACAAAAATAAAATAATAAAATAAATAAGCAATATATAACTAAATAATAATAAATAAACAAACAGAGTTACCTAAGTAGGTACTAATGAGGGGCCAATTTTTTTTGATAAATAAATAAATAAAATATATAAATAAAGTAAAGTCAATTAAAAATTAATTAATTAATTAAATGAAATTATATTCAAATGTGTTTATAAATCATTATCAAATTAAAATAAATATTAAAGGTAATAGGGGGCAATTTTTTTTTAATAAAATAAAATTAATTAATTAATTAATTAGATAAAAATAAAATTAATCAATAAACTAACTAAAAATAAAATTAAGAAATAAAGAAAGAAACCTAAGAAGGAACTAGGGAAAAAAATTTAATAAATAAATAAAAATAAAGTAAAATAAAATAAATTAATTAATGAATTTTTTTTTGGATAAAATAAAAATTAATGAATAAATTTAAGAGAATATATAATGGCAATAGGAAATCCCTCATACCATAACCTGGCATCATCCTCTAAGGTTGCCACAAACATATTCATCAAACAATCCTTAGGAAACCACAAACCTAGCCTATGTATATGTATATAAAATTTAATCAAATGTATAGCAACATTGCCATCTTTTTTATTTATGAACCTAGGGAGACTTGTTTGCCAATATAAGCAAGGTATTCGATTTGGAAAAACAAAAATATAAGCTCATTAACAGTCGCATACCTTCTAGAAGTTCAATCCATGTTGAGACAATAGAATCATGATTCTTCTGCCATGGGTTCTTAGGCTAGTGAAATTACCAATGAAACCCTGATTTCTAGATGCTATTTCTATTGGAGTCTTTGGATCAAGTTGAAGTTGATTGGATTCGAAAAGTGAATGTTTGAGCCTTGATATGTATCTGACCATTGTCCAACATCAACAATCAAATCTAATCTTTGTCGTTCTCACCTAGGGAAGATATGATCTCTCGGTCCCTGGCAACGATGCCAAAAATGTTACCCTCCATAGTGTCCCAAGGCTAAGAAAGGAGACCGAAGGAGGTAACCTCGAACCACTTAGTATTTTGTAGATATCCCTACCAATTCAGAGAGGGATCTCTCTATGATCTCGTAGCAAATAAGGTGACTGGAGAAGGAAAAATATGTTAAGATAGATATTGAGCTCTAGGGTTTTGAAATTTAGGGTTTAGCTGGATCAGGAGGAGAGGTCAGGAAACTAGGTGAAATTTAAAACTATTTTAGTTGCAGGGATATAAAGGGGAAAGGAAGGTATGTTCAATGATACTTTGAGGTTGTCAATGTAGTGTAGGGTGGAAAAGAAAAGGCTCAAAATCAACATAACAAGAATGAGTTCATTTATCATAATATGAATAACATAAACATGAAATTCCTATCAAAACATAGCATAAGCTTGATAATTTTGCTTAACAACTCATAGTAAGACCATTGAAAGAAAAGATATGGAAAGAAGGATAACTAAACATTCATAAAAATTATTTACAGAAAGAAAACATTGTCACAAAATCATAACACATGAATCCCTATATAATAACTACAATTGACCTTGTATTTCTGGCAAAATATATTATACACAAAGCTTCAAGCCTTCTACTCTCTGATATACAACCTTGAGTTTAACTCAATCAGGGCTACATATAGACGA
Source organism: Pinus albicaulis (assembly GCA_034641835.2). Taxonomy (NCBI): domain Eukaryota; kingdom Viridiplantae; phylum Streptophyta; class Pinopsida; order Pinales; family Pinaceae; genus Pinus; species Pinus albicaulis. The sequence continues at coordinate 526,890,735 of CM076572.1, read as the reverse complement.
AAAAAAACATTCCCCTCTCTCATGGGTCGAATCCATCATGGTAGGAACAGATTACACTAATTTCTCTAACCAAACCTAAAACTAGGGAGGTTAGGAACAAACTCTCCATTTAGCTTTTCACTAACTTTTACAAACATTAATGACCATGAATTTACATCAATTTAAAATTTAACAACTCCATTACAATTAACTACATCATGTGAAAACCCAAGAAGAGAAATAACATCATGAAAAGTTGACCTTGACTGGTAAAACTCAAAAAATTCTGAGAAATCATGCTGACAAAAGTGCAGCGTGCTACTTGGAATGCACTTTTTAGGGGTTTTTCTTTATCATTTTGCTAACCTGAAGGCTGCTGAAGATACCTCAGAATGTATACTAGTCATCTTATCCCTTAAACATGCAAAACTCATTCTTCAAGGCACCTAAAAATAAATTTTCCCATAGCTACTCAAAAAATGCAGTGAGGGGTCTGAAAAGGTGGCAGAAACATGTCTTTTGACCTATTTTTTGACTTTTTCTTGCAACCTGTGAAGTGAAATGGAAAACAAAGTATATAACTGACATGTTTTAGGAATTTATAGGGTAAGTTGCGTAGATCAAGAACCAAAGGTCACTGCTCACAAACAGATCACAAATCAATACACCAGTATAATCACGTGGTTAAAACCCTCAAAGAGGGAAATAGTCTACGCCCTAAGACAACGTGGCCACTTCAGGGAATTTATTAATGTAAAAATAAAAGTTACATAAGTTTCTCTCATAAACTGTTACTAGACAAATGACCCTCCATGCTCTTTAAATAGAGATCATGGACCAGCCACGGATCAAGTGCCGTTAATACCGAGGTGAGAGATAACTATCAGATCACTACAAATTGTGACCGTCAGATTATAAGTTACAAATGTACATGGTAAAGAAACACACTTTATCTAACTCTACACTATACTAAGTTATTCTTAATTATTTCCTATGTGTCGGAATATCCTAACACATGTACTATCCAATAGCTGTCCAACAATTTAGGTTAGAAGTCATTTATAACCTCTGATAAGAAGTGCATCGTGAGCTCATTGTGCTTCTATGCATCATTAAATTTCAAAATTTCCAAAAATTCCAAAAATTGACCAAAATTTCCCAAAATATTCTACAAAACTAGGGCTCAAAGGTAGGTCAATATCTCTCTAACAATAAACCTTTTTGAAAAATGGGAAGAGGTTTTTGTTATTTGGTATGTTATGAATAACATCATCCTCCCTTTTCAAAAATACTTTCCCATTTTCTCGGAATCCAAGTTTTACGTTGATCGCTCAAAAATTGCAGAAGCGTAGCGTGCTCTCAGCAGAAGTGCATCGTGGTTTTTGAGAGAGTGTTTGAAGAAATTACCAAAGGAATTTTGCGCTACAAGTAGTATGGTTGGAAATATTATGATGTCTTCTACACAATGGAGTCATTAAGCACTGCAAAAACCTTCTCCAAACACCTGCAAAATTGACTTGAAGTCAAGATGTCCAAAAATGCAGGAAACCTCCTATAGCAGCTCTTATTTGGGTATTTATCTCAAATCATAACATCAGTGCATAAATTGAAGGATATTTTTGTCCTTGGCCTATGATGGATAAAAACCTCTGTCACTTTTGTCAAATTCATCTTCCTTACTTCAGAAACTAATTTTGAAGTAGAACTATCCCTGTGTGCAATGTAAACCCTAGGAAGCCCACATATTGACGATATTTCTTGATGAGAGATGAAGTCAATATTTCTTGGAATTTAGTGGGATAATACCTGAAAATTTTCCCTCCTTTATAATTTTATTGCCAACATTTGTGGTTTGTTTTGTAGAGTGAAGGGAATGAAGGGATTAAGGTTTGTATAAATTTATGGGGAAATTTTTGGGGAGTAAGGATAGGTGTTAAGGAGTGTAGGGAGGTGGAATTTTGGGAAATGAGTGAGGGGAGGTGGTATAAAATTTCAAAACACAATCCTAGCCTAGGAAAGTGTTAAAAGTGTAGCAATAGGCTAGGGTTTGTGGTAAAGTGAGGGAAATGAGGGGAATGGGCATGGGAAAAGGTTAGGGGAGAATTATGTGAGGTGTAGGTGAGTGTGAGAGAGCAGTAACTAGGTGTTTTACCACTGAAGTAGAGACAATTTACATGGAAATGAAAAGCACAGTGAAACCATAAGAGAGAGAATTTCACTAAATATTTTTAGAAGAATGATGCACAAGAGAGGTAATAAATGTCTACTTACTTTAAAATGAGATGCAAAAACCTTTGAAATTCTAAGAAGATCCCTTTTGATTCTTGTTTTCCCTCTAAGATGAAAAGCATAGCAAGGGGCCAAAAGTGTAGTGAATCAGGAAAGAGCGCAACAAAGGGGAAAATTAGGGTTTTCTTATGGATGATTTGAGGTCTCTGAATGCTGAGATGAAGCTATATGATGGATGAGAACTCTAGGAAACTAGAATGAAGAATTAGAAAGCTTTGGATGGTCTTTTATTGGTTAGAAATCAATTTTGCTATTGATCGTGACATCACATCATCATGTATTTTTGATAAATGATGTGATGTGACTATAACATGTTCTTTTGCAATGATACCATTACCTTTGCCTTTATTTCTTTTGTTCCTAAGATTCTAACTCCCTTTAATGGCGACTCATGTTAATGGACATGACTCTTTTTTATTTAAATGAATGACATTATGATGAAGTCAAGTGACAACCTAGACCATGACCTATATGATGATATTTTAACTGCTCCACCACCTATGACACCTAAATTATAATATGACCATGAAAAGTGATGAAGAGTATGAACACTAAATGACGAACACTAAAGGGAGTATAATTGAATTAGAAATACAAATCAATGATGAAATTTTATTTGAAATTCACTTGAAACTCTAAAATTTTACCTAGGACCCTATCAATCATTATGAAAGAGCACAATTTGATCACTGGTGACTAAGAAGACTCATAGGCACTAACATGTGGTTCATGAACTTGACATAGGGAAGACCATAATAAAGGGAACAAGAACTCCAAGTAATCTTTATTTATTTAAATGTAGGTAAGAACAATATTACTTAGGGAAAGAAGAGAAAAAATGGTTACGACACAGAAGGTTGGAACATCTAAGCTTCTCTCAACTACACAAATCAAGAAAGCTCAAAGATGTTCGTGATTTTCCCAACATCACATTGCCAGAAATTACCATATGAAATTCATGTCAATTTGGTAAGAAAAATAGGGTTTAATTTAATGCCAAAGAAGGATCAACAAGTAAGGATCTTGGACTTATACATACTGATTTGTGTCAGCCAATAAGGAAAAAGTCACCTTGAGGAGAACAATAATAAATCTTATTTATTTATGAATTTTCTAGAATGTCTTGGATCAGTTTATTAAAATACATAAGATGAATAATTTGATAAATTCAAAGCCTTTAAACCATTAGTTGAAAATAATTTAGATATAAAAATAAAATGTATCATATTTGACAAAGGAGGAGAATACATATCAAATGAATTATTTGAATTATGTGAACAAAATGGCATCAAAAGGTAGTTTTTTGTAGCTAGAACTCGTCAACAAAATGGCGTGGTAGAAAGGATGAATAGAATAGTTCAAAAAATGGCTCTTAATGTGCTTGATGATTTTAGAACTCCTAAAATTTTCTAGGTTGAAGAAGCACATACCACGGTAAATATTCTTAGCAAAGCTCATGTTTGAGTAAATAGTGATAAAACTCCTTACGATCTTTGGTATGGTAAGCCTACTAAAATGAATCATTTTAGAGTCTTTTGAAGTATTTTTTTCATAAAAGATAATGATTAAAATCTTGGTAAGTTTGAAGCTAAGGTAGATGAAGGAATTATTCTTGGTTACTCATCCAGAAGCAAAGGATACAAATGTTACAATAAGAGACTTTGAAAAATTGATGAATGTATTGATGTTGTGATTGATGAATCATGCACATATCCCAAAAGGATAAAAACAACAAAAGAGGTTGATGATGAGTGCTTTCCCACATCAAATAAAAATGGCATAGAAGAAGAAAATAATGAAGTAGCATAAGAAGACACAATTTTTAAAGAAAAGGCTCCATCCAAGTATGTTCAAAAGAATAATCAAGAAACTCAAATTATAGGAGAAAATGAATCTAGGGTACAAACAAGAAGAACTCTTGTAGGATATCTTAGCTATCTATATTTATTATCCACTATTGAACCACAAAATGTAAATCAAGATAGCAAAGACGAATGTTGGGTTAAGGCCTTGGATGAAAAACTTGATCAAATTGAGAATAATAATACATGGGAATTGGTTCCAAGGCCTCAAGGGAAAAACATTATTGGGACAAAATTGATATTAAAAAAAAATTGAATGAAAATGGAGAAGTCATTAGAAACAAGGTTAGACTTGTTTACAAAGGTTATTCTCAACAAGAGGATATAGACTTTGTAGAAACATTTGCACCTGTAGCCAGAATTGAAGCCATAAGAATGTTTCTTTCTATTTCAAGCTTCCTCCATTTCAAGGTTTATGAAATTGATGAAAAATCCACACTCCTTAAAGGAGATCTAGAAGAAGCAGTATATATTGAAAACTAGATGGATTCATTCTAGGAATGATGAAAACCCTGTATGAAAACTCAAAAATGCTTTATATGGGCTAAAAAAATCCCCTCAGGCATTATATTATTGTATTCATGAGTATCTTCAACAACAAGGATTCACAAGAGGATCCACAGTGAACAAATTGTACACAAAAATAGAGTATGATATACTGCTAATTATTTTTGTTTATGTTGATGTATCATCTTTGAGAATAATGAAGAATATATGAGTGAAAAAAATTCTTCTGTTATGTAGCAAGAATTTGAAATGTCTTTACTTGGGGAGCTAACATATTTTCTAGGTTTACAAGTACAACAAGCAAAAGATGGCATATTTCTCTGGCCAAAAAAATATCTCAAGTAGTTTCTAAAGAAATATGGGATGGAAGACTGCAACCGAGTATTTACTCCAATGATGAGAGGATGTAGCCTCATATCACATGATAAATTTCCCATAGTAAACCAACCAAAATATAGGTCTATGATTGTAATTATTATTTGTCTAACATATACTAGACCAGATATCATGCATGTAGTTGGGATTGTTTGACGTTTCCAAGAAAATCCAAAGGAAACACATCTTCAGGAAGTTAAGAGAATATTAAAATATCTACAAGGAACCTAAGACTTTGGCTAATGGTATCCTCAAGATGCATATATTACCCTTCATGCATACCCATATGCGGACTGGTTTGGAAATGTTGATGACTGGAAAAGCACTAGTGGAGGTTCATTTTACTTAGGACCTCGATTGGTATCTTGTTTCAGCAAGAAAAAAGGTTCTATTTCCATATCTACAAAAACAGCATAATATGTGGTTGTTGCATCTTGTTGCACACAAATTCTATGGATGATGCAGACATTACAAGATATTCAAATCAAATTTTATCCACCCATTTCCATCCTATGTGATAATTCCAGTGCTATTAGAATTTTGAAAAATCTTGTTATGCACTCCAAAACCAAGCACATCCCAATTCAGTACCATTTCCTAAGAGAACAAGTGATTGAAAAAATGGTTAAATATGAGCATGTTCCCTCCAAAGAACAAATTTATGATATATTTAAAAAAAATATTCCAAGAGAAGCATTTGAATATCTTAGACAATAACTGGGAGTAGTCTCTGCCTCATCTGGTTGTTGATCAAGACTTCTCATACCTTCTTGTACAAGTGATATTTCAGAAAATTTATTTCTGTATATGGGTTTCATGAAATATATTCATGTATGTACATGATTTTATATTCATACAGCCTCTTATATATATCTCTGCATAGAAAATTTGGATCCAACTCAAGAAATTTTTTTGATATGCTTCTGTCATCTATTTACTATTCAAATGTTGATTACAGTTTTCACCTGTTATTTATAACTAGTTTTGAGCACTAGAATTTGTTTGAACATGTCATTTATGCTTGTTTGATGAAGATACTCTGATGCATGAATTGATGATCTTTCATAGAACATGTAGCACAAGTTCACAAGGATATTTAGCATTGTTGCTAATGATGAATTTTGGAATTATGTGTAATAAGATACTGAAGATGTTCATGTGGTTGGTTGATGATGCATATATGAAGAATTCTTCAATGTTTTACAGGATGGTGATTTTGCTGGAATGGATGATACTTTATTGAATTATTTTATTTCATGAGGATCTCTCACTGTTAAGGTTCTTTGGTTGGTTATACAAGTCATATCTATGTAAAGGTCAAGTGGATACTTATGATTTAATTATTCATTGATGTTATGTAATCCCACTTGGCTGGCTGATTGAGTCATATATGTAATCCCATGTTGGGAAGCTGATGGTATGTAACTGCACTTGGTTGGTTAAGGTAAGGTTATTTTTTAGTTGATTCATAGAGTCATGTACTTCATATTTCAAAAAATTCAACATGTGCTCAAGGGGAGCATTGGTCAACCCTTTTCCCTTAATGACAAGGAGGGGGGGGGGAACTATCTTGGTGTTTGAATTTGGTGATTGATATGTTTTTTTCAAGTATCTACAGTTTATGGGGATAAAACATGAACATGGTTTCCATCGAGTCCAAAGGGGGATACTGTTGGAATTATGATGTATGTGTTGTTGTCCTTGATGGAAACCCACTTGTAATAGAACAAGTATATGGTAACCAGATGATTTTACATATTAGTTCAGAGGTGATGAAGTGATGGAGAAGAATGCCAAAATGATGAGACAAAGGTTTGTAGGTAAGAGACATAATATTTATAGAAGTTAATATTTGAAGCAATATACATGAGTTAGATGAAACCAATTTGCCTACACACATGGATATGATGAAGAAAATTCATCTACATAGTGGCACATTATTTAATTAAATACCAAGGGTATTTACCATGGTATTAGCCCACAATAATGAGCATAGTAACAAATATTTGATCCTATCAAAGATTACCACCATCACTAGTGTGGTTTTTTCTCATGGTATTGGCTAAGGCTCAAAATATATAAGGATGTGGAGATCAAAATGCTATGGTGTGCATGTGTAAGGGTTTTTGATGATGTAATGTTCCAAATGGGAAAATTTCTGCTCCGTCGGGAATATCTTAAGATGTTCCAAGATTCCAACTCCGGGAGTATTAACAATCAACACTGAAATATTTCAGAGATTGACTACTGGGGCATTTACTAGATATGTCACCTTCACAAGGAAGGATGAGATCCAGAGGCTACCTAGCCCACTAGCAAACTCTGCAAATAGAACTTTGTCAAAGGCTAATATTTTCCTTCAAGGAATTTCTGCAACAACTATCCATGAGGACACTGTATAAGGAAGCCCATGTGAAAATAAGGCAATCCAGTGTTGGGATGCCTTAGAATGTATCTAATGCAAACTCTCGGTAGAATATAAGCCCAAAGAAATAACCTTAATCAGGTTATTCAGATCCCCCACCAAAAAGTATACTGAAATAATGCTCAATAAGAGAATCTTCAGCAGCATGAAAACTTCAACAAGTAGTAGTAGTCATGAAATAATGTCTCACATAAAGTAAGAAGAGTGAAAATCTAATATATAATATGCAACAACAAATGTAATACAAACTCCTCGAGGAAAATGCCTCTCAAGGTGAGCTCAAATCATCCTCAAAGGGAAATGTACATGCAATGAAGAAACACACGACTACATAAATCCAGCTACTCTCTAACTACGCAGTATATGAGGGAAAATGACTGCAGACTGATATATATAAGATGATATAACAATAGATGCTCAAATAAAGAAGGGGGAGAAAGATCTCAACCCTAGAAAACATTATTGCTTCAATCCTCTAAGGGATTGGCTAAAATACATAAAACAGAAAAATGTCGGAGTTGCAGTGTGGCTACTACAACTCAATAATAATAAAAGAATGGAGAAGAAAGTAGATGCTGCAATAAAAAATGATACCTCCTCCAATGATCTCCAAAGTGAAGGGGATGATCCCCTTACTGAAGATTGCACTCACTAGTGCACAAAACGAGCTCCACCTGCAAACCCTCTCTGAGAATAACACTGTAAGAAGAAGGGACTACGTTGGGCATGAGAGAAACATATATGGCCTGATGCCAAATCTACAATATGAGCTCTGGAATCTCCTTCGCTGATCTCCTAGAGAAAGAGATGGCCCCTCCTCTACAGAACAACTCTAGAAATGTGATGATGAAGGTCCCTCACTGCAACACCAGCAACTCCAACGTTCTCTTGTTGCAAAAATAACGCAGTAGCTATAGATGATTGCTTTGGCCTCAAGACAAGATGTGAGGAAGATGAATAAAAATCTCTCCATGGCCCCCCATGGAAGAGTAGGGAATTCCTAAACAGGAATCCCTCATGTGCTAAACATCAACAAGTTGAATAGAGCTTCAACTTCAAATTATATCTTCAATAATGATCTCCACAATGGCTCTCCATATTTTATGCAATGTGTGCATGGACCCCACTCACATTAGGGTTTCTTTCATTTCAAATTTTCCCTCCACTCCAACTACGCAATATTCTTGTGCAAGCTTCCCCTCTTAGGGTACGTTATTGACTTGGTCAACCATGGTCTAGCTTACTTGCCTTTGGCCCTTTTCACACTTGGGGCTACTATCTTAAGCCACTTAAGTGACGTTTTTCACCTTATGAGTGTTTATTAGATTGCTACATGGGTTCCCTCACCCATTTTATTCCTTTTAATAAAATAAAAGAAAAATTAATGTTCCAAATATTTTATTGCAAAATTTGGAACATTACAGTCCTACCCTCCCAAAACTTGCTTGTCCTCAAGCAAGAGCAAGTATGAATTGAAAAAGGTCCTCCACTCAAGGCATGGAGTCTGAAATATCCTCATGTAGATCCTCCATCCTCAAGCAATCAACCAAGAAAAATGAGTTACCCTCCAACTAGGCAACTCCTGAAAGTACTCCACCTTGTGCTCATGAGAAACAGGTGGGCTAAATTTTTGAACTTTATAAGCTTCATAGCCTACCCCATGTTGTCCTTTTCTCCACTTATGATGAATGTGGAGTGAAAGTTGAACTTGGGCTGCAATAGTGTTGCCTTCAAGAGGCAAGATGAAGTCTAGATCCCTAAAGATCTCTCCTCCAACGCTGCAAATCAAGTTTGCCCAAATCATCTCATATGTGATGAGTTGGAATTCATCAACATATGGCATCCAAAAATCATATGGTTCACCTCATGGAAGTACACATGGCTGAACATGGTGACCATATCATTTCTCATACTCCTCTTGGAGCATGTGAAACAAAAGAAATGGAGGTCTTCTCTCCCAAAGGGCACATCCACCCAATGAGTCTCTCCCTCCTCATGATACATATGGGGCTGCTGCTAATATATGGCTGAAATAAATGGCCTTCATGAGAGACCCAAGCCACCCCATCAATCATACAAACCATGAAATGCCTCCTCCAAAATTTTGAACTCTCCAAATAACTCCTCCCACATGAAGGAAAGAGATGAAGCTTGGTAATCATGGGCTGCTCATTGCTTCTCCAGAAATATACAACATGTAAAGTATGGAGAATAATACTCCCAATGGGCATCATCAACTCATATCCCACTCTCCAAACAAGCTCCCCATGAACCAATAAAAATCTGCAATGCATGGAAGCAAGAGTCAATAGAAGAAAGTTGTCTCATGAAAATCGGAAAGTGGATCATTGTTCCGCCAAGGGAACCTGTGCAGTGCACTCATGACCTACATCAAAATTAAAAATAAGAAGTTCTTTATAGCCACTTTTTTGCTGCCACATTCATCCTGCAAGATGTGATCATGAAAACAAAATTTGGTGCCAAAGGTGCACACCAAAACTATGTGGCTTTCCCCCACAATCCACTGTTGAAATGGCCATCATTTTGCTACAATGAACCATAAGTACAACAAAATACAATGTGCAAGAAGGAAGGATCCCTCTTGATCTGAAAAACTGCTCATAAAGATAACAGAGTGCAAGGCATGTCACAAAGAGTTACCACCCTCATCATGTACTTTGGCCTTTGAGCTGAAATGGCTCCAATGAAAAGTCCCCCTTACTGCAACATAGTAGGGGAGTGGTTGTGCCAACCATCTCATCATATCTTGGGCTATGCATCTAGCCAAATTATGATATACATCCATTAGGAAGCCCTCCCAAGTGGACTCCTCCATCAATGAAAAATATGCATGAAAATGCATGAAATAAGAGCCCATAAACATTGCATGTAGATTCCTCTTCTTGTGCTTGTGCAACCAAGCCAAGAGAGTCAAAGTGTAGTACGAGTGATCTCCTCCATTACTCCTTCATGCTCATCACCTAAATGCCTCCAAATGTATCACTTGTGAAGTGGCTTGGAAGACACTCCAACAAGTAGCTCAAGCTCTCAAGTGACAGCGTTGCTGGCGTTTGGAGTAGGGCCACTATCATCTCAAAGCTCCCCTCTTCGACATGAATCTTGCCAAAGAATAATCCCATCATGTTGTTGCAAATGTAGATCTCCTCCCATGAAGAAGGTGCTGCTTGTCATCCAAGATCAAAGAGCAATCCTCTTGCACTATGCTAGTGCCTCCTCTTGCTCCCACAACATCCAAACAAAGTCTGAGAAACAAGAATGTTTGTTTCTCCCCTATACTTCCACCATACCAAATCTGAAATGGGAACATAATGAGTGGAAATAGAAATGCCACTCCATCATGATGCACCCATACTCTCCCTTGTCCATCAAGTGCAAGAAGTGTGAAATGATCCTGGGACCTATGGGTTATGGATCCTCCACATTTCTGCTGGGCACATATAATCCACAAAGCACTGCTCTTTGGTGTAAGTATCTTGCCACTTGGTACCTCTCTCACAAGAGCTACCATTGTCCCCAAACAGATTTATCATTTTTCATTTCACGGGACATTGAAATGCAATCTCCTTCATGACAAAATTTCAAAACCCTACCCTCACATGTGATGCATGGCTCATCAATAGTGCATGAGGATGATGAGGGTTTCTCTCCTCAAAATGGCATAGTGTAGTGAAGGTCTCCTGCTCTAGAAAATCAGCATGAAATAATGTACAATCCTCCATGATAGATGCAAACTCATGCATACCTTGGAGAGATTTGGAAGAATCTTGTGTTGCTGCAAGAGTCTCCTCCTCAAGTGTGCTGGCTACCTTAATAGCTGAACGTGGAGGCTGCTCCTCCATGAATGTGTCAGCGCCAGCATGTGCCTCTGGTGGTGAGGGCTCCTCCCTCCTTTGGCGAAATATTTTGATCAAGATCTGAGAAAAATCAGCAAGAGTAGAAACCCTTGCATGCCTCCCATGGCTGAACCACCAAGTTCTTTCCTCTTCCTGCTGAACAAGTGTGAAAAAGATAGAGTCTCTTGGAAGACTCTAGGGTTTGCTCCATATTCAGCAAGATAATCACTTAGAATTTCAAATTCCAAGTGTTCTCCATGCTTCTGCTTTGCTTCTCTGTGAGAATAGGAAGTGCATGGTCCTTCCTCTTCTCCTTCTTCTATCTCCTCAACCTCCTTGGAGAGGTTCTAGCTGGACCCAAAACTGATGAGATTAATCTCATCTTCTGCATCATCTTGGCCTCTTCTTCTCTGAAATTCGAACTTCACAGGCTGAGCCAAGTTCGAAGCTCTAATACCACTGTAATGTTCCAAATGGGAAAATTTCTGCTCCATTGGGAATATCTTAGGATGTTCCAAGATTCCAAATCCAGAAGTATTAAAAATCAACACTGAACTATTTCAGAGATTGAATACTGGGGAATTTACTGGATATGTCACCTTCACAAGGAAGGATGAGATCCAAAGGCTACCTGTACCACTAGCAGACTCTGCCAATAGAACTGTCAAAGGCTAATATTTCCGTTCAAGGAATTTCTGCAACAACAGTCCATGAGGACGTTGTATAAGGAAGCCCATGTGAGAATAAGGAAATCCAGTGTTGGGATGCCTTATAATGTATTTGATGCAAACTCTCGGAAAAATATAAGCCCAAAGAAATAACCTTAAGCAGGTTATTCAGATCCCCCACCAACAAGTATACTGAAATAATGCTCAATGAGAGAATCTTCAGCAGCATGAAAAATTCAACAAGTAGTAGTAGTGAAATAATGTCTCACATAAATTAAGAAGAGTTAAAATCTGATATATAATATGCAGCAGCAAATGTAATACAAATTCCTTGAGGAAAATGCCTCTCAAGGTGAGCTCAAATCAGCCTCAAAGGGAAATGTACATGCAATGAAGAAACACATTGCTACATAAATCTAGCTACTCTCTAACTGTGCAGTCTATGAGGGAAAATGACTTAAGACTGATATATATATATATAAGATGATATAACAATACATGCTCAAACAAATAAGGGGGAGCAAGATGTCAACCCCAGAAAACATTATTGCTTCAATCCTCCAAGGGATTGGCTAAAATACATAAAACAAAAAAATGTCGGAGTTGCAGTGTAGTTGCTGCAACTCAATAATAATACAAGAATGGAGAAGGAGGTATATGCTACAATAAAAAATAATACCTCCTCCAATGATCTCCAAAGTGAAGGGGCTGATCCCCTTACTGAAGATTGCACTAACTAGTGCACAAAATGAGCTCCACCTGCAAACCCTCTCTGAGAATAATACTGTAAGAAGAAGGGACTGCGCTAGGCATGAGAGAAACGCATATGGACTGATGCCAAATATGCAATATGAGCTCCGAAATATCCTTTTCTGATATCCTAGAGAAAGAGATGGCCCCTCCTCTACAGAACAACTCCGGAAATGTGATGATGAAGGTCCCTCACTGCAACACCAGCAACTCCAGCGTTCTCTTGCTGCAAGAATAATGCAGTAGTTGTAGATGATTGCTTTGGCCTCAAGCCAAGATGTGAGGAAGATAAATAAAAATCTCTCCATGGCCACCCATGGAAGAGTAGGGCATTCCTAAACAAGAATCCATCTTGTGCTAAACAACAACAAGTTGAAGAGAGCTTCAACTTCGAATTCTATCTTCAAGAATGATCTCCATAATGGCTCTCCTTCATCTTTTATGCAATGTGTGCATGGGCCCCACTCACATTAGGGTTTCTCTCATTTAAAATTTTCCCTCCACTGCAACTACGCAATCTTCTTGTGCAAGCTTCCCCTCTTAGGGTACGTTGTTGACTTGGTCAACCATGGTCTAGCTTACTTGCCTTTGGCCCTTTTCACACTTGGGGCTGCTATCTTAAGCCACTTAAGTGACTTTTTGCACCTTATGAGTCTTTATTAGATTGCTACATGGGTTCCCTCACCCATTTTATTCCTTTTATTAAAATAAAAGCAAAATTAATGTTCCAAATACCTTATTGCAAAATTTGAAACATTACAGATGAATACTTCAATATGAATTATATTTTCATATTATGGGCTATATTTGATAAGTTGATCTAAAATAATTATGTACCTATAAATAAAATGATGTATCAGGATCATGAGACTCGAAATGACTTTCCATTATATGATATACCCATGGATTCACTAGATATATGATTTGATGCATGTTTTATCTTTGAGTATTATGATTCAGGTTTGTATGAAGTTCTGAAGGGTTGAAAAATTATAGGTAAAAATTTTCCAATATGTACGCATGTTGGTCTTGGTGAAAGTGCATGTACATGTAGGTTTTCTTCATAAAAAAACATATACATAAAGGAAGGGTTTCTGCGGAAAATATTTCTGATCAATCTAGTATGTGTTGTTGTATTTTTGTTATCTGTCAATGATGCCTTCAAGTTGATCTGTGTTTAGTAGTAATGTCTGAAGTTGAATTACAGAATGATGATTGGTTGGAGAATATCCTTGTTGCGACTAACTATATGGGGTTCCAAAGATTCGTAATCTGACATAATATTTTAGTATGTCTATGAGCAATTATGTTTTTTAATTCTGATTAACAGTTTTTAGAACTTGTTAGGTTGAGATTCGTATGCAGGTTTTTTTTCAGGAAATGGCATATACATGTGGGTTTCCTTAAGTTAATTAGAGTATATATTTTTTTTTATGGATGATTAGGGCTGCAGTGGATTCAATATGTTGATGGAATATTTTGGGTTTAGTTCTAGTTATAGTGATTTAAGTTGGCTATCGGTTAAGTGACTATTTGCTATAGTGATTGATTGGTACAATGATTTATTAGTCTAGTGATTGTTAGTGATTGATTGGTTTAGTGGTTATTTTCAGTCATTGGTTTTATATAGTGATCAATTTCATTTTTTGAGGTTTAGATTAAATGATTTTAGTGGGTCTTGAGCCCTAAAAGTGTCTTCTTCTTTGCTAAATTCCATTTCATCTTATCATTCCTTTTGTCATTTTATAGACCTAAAGATCAATAAGATGATTAAAATCACTCAAGGAATACATGCAGTGACTAAATTATTGTACTTTTGTGGTTTTGTTGTCTTAAATGATTTCTGAGTAGTTTTAGATACAGAATGTAGTCATTCTGTAGTCAGTTACACATTCCATAGCCATTTTGGTGTTTGAACATATTACAGGTGTCATCCGAAGAAAAGGAGTATATGGTTAGATTCTAAATCTTTCCTACATCATTCCTTGTCATCCACGAAGGCTAAATGAAAAACTAGAGATGCCTATGTACGTGGTCAAACCAAAAGTCTGAGAAGCAAATTTCTATAAGGATAAGGACTCTTGATTTGCTTTCAGCAAATCACGAGTCCTCAAAAGGCGTTTTAGTTTGATTTTTACTTTAGAATACACCTGTGCCTACTTTCATTCAATATCGGTTATGTAATTGCCTATAAATTTAGCTCGGTGAACCGAGAAACACAAGTTAACTTCTATTTTTCCAAGGCTATGATACTCTGTTTTGAAGTATTTTTGATAATAAGAAGAAGCATAACTTTGATGCTGTGTTGAAGAAAAACTTGAGGAGTTAAATATTTTCATGCCAAATTGATAGAAGAGGCCCCCTGCTATCTAAGGAGGCTTCTACATGCTTTCTAGATAAGTAGCTTTTGATTCTGTGTTGTTATATTTCTCACTTAGACAGTTTTCTGAGTTTATATCTTTTAGTATCTTGTCTTGCACTATTTGTTTAACTAATAGATCCTCATGATGTTATAATTATTCTTTTCTTAATGATTTTCCAACATATCTCTGTTCAGTGAATGGATTTAATTGTGACATCTTGAGTTACCAGCACTTTAGCTTTGTCATTTAGATTAAAAGATCCTCAGTATCCTACAGCCATTCTTTTTCTGAAAAAGCTTTTCCAACATATCACTATTATGCGAATGAGATTTGGTTGTATTATGTTGAGTTAATTAGCACTTTCTTTTCTGCAATTAGATAGAAGATCCTCATATTGTTACAAACATTACTTTCTCAAAATTGTTCCAATAAATCTTTAAATCATAGAAAAGGCCTAATTGTAATATTGTGGGTTACTTGTTGTTTAGAAGATCCTTATTTCGTTATATCTAGTCTCGTTCAATAAACTCTTCCAATAAATCTCTAGCTGGTGAACGAGATCTAGCTATAATGTCATAAGTAGTTCAAAACATTCATAGGAGATCCTTAGCATATTGTAGCAATTTTCTTCTCAAGTTGTTCCAAAATATCTCTATTATATGAATAGGATTGCACTACAATATTCTAAGTTGTTGTCTGTTTTTAGGAAGATCCTCATCACATTGGAGTTCAATCTCTTCCACAAACTATTCCAACAAACCTCTAACTAAAAGGATCAGGTTGAAATATAATGTCTTGAGGTACATTTATGCTTATTTGCAAGCTAGGACATCCACGGATTAGAATGCTCTATTTTTCATCATTTTCCTGATTAGGGACAGAATTTACAATTACATTCTATTTTGAGTCTAGGGTTCTCTTTTCATTCCTTTTTGTCATAGATTTGATATCACCTTTTGAACATAGAATAGCATACTAAAACCTAAACATAACCAAACTCAAAAACATCAACAAAATACTGAAAAGAATGAAATAAGAATAAGGATATTTAGGCACAAATAGAGCAACTATACCTCATCAGTTTACAAGCCCTGGTCGATAATTTATGATATCAATTTAGGACACTGAATTGACTAAAAATTTTGGCGCCGTTGCTTGGGAGGTAAAACTAATTAGCCTTATTTCCTATTTCCCAAAAACAATGATATGCGTAGAGAAAGATATTCTAGGGGTAGATTTGTAAGAGGAAAAATTTTAATTCCCACAACTTCACTCACTCCAACAAGACCAAGAAGTAGCACACCTCCAACCCAAACTCACATTCCATACTATACTAGTCATAAGCTTCCAGAATTCTCAAGATCAGATATCCCATCAAGAAGATCCCCCACTTCATCCACTGAAGCAATTCTAGAGGAAGAAAATCCAAGGACTCCTACAGAAGGGGTAACCTTTTTCACTTCCAGAGGGGAATATATTCCAGTATAAGAATTACAAATCCCTAGTGAAGAGGAAGAAGAGGACTATTTCTTCAATATACCCTTAGTAGAAGAACCAATAGAACAACTAGCTCTTCCAACTGAACCCTATATCGGTTTAGAAGAGTCTATCATGGCATAATAAGGGGAAGGAGAAGTCTTTAATGGATAACATAAAATATTTCGAGGAGGTAGAGGAAGAGGAGGAGACAGAGGAAGAGGTAGAGAAAATGTAGAAAGAGGAAGAGGAAATGCAGAAGGAGGAAGAGATAGAATGGAAACTGGAAGTTCTTTTGGATTCTCTATAGTAGATGAACATACTAATGCAACTATGAAAAACATCTCACCTTCTATTCTTCCAAAATTTCATGGACTAAAAAGTGAGGATCCTGAAACCTTCTTATTTGAATTTGAAGTTCTATGTAGAACCTATGATTATCTACAAGATGCTCAGAAACTTAAACTGTTCCCTTCAACATTGAAAGGAGCAGCAATAAAATCGTTTATGAGTTTAATCAATAGGTCTATTAGGACATGGGATGATATGAAGAGAGAATTTCTATAGAGATAATTGGATTACTGTATACCAGTCAACCATAAGGAATAAGTGTTCAAGATGATGCAAAAAGAGGATGAAAATCTAGAAGAATTATTGGAAAGATTCAATTATAACATCAAGAGGGAAAAAATGGAAACCTCAGATCAAGAAACTTTGAAAGCTCTCTTGTTGAAAACAATTAGGGATGAATGGATGGATATCCTCAATATGATGGGAAAAGGGGACATATCTCAGCTTCCATTACCTGATATAGCTGAGTTATGTATCAATATTTTAAGAGGAAAATCTAAAATTCTAAAAGGAACAAGAGACCCTACTCTTACAAGGGCAAGTAATCTGCAGCTGGAACAGTAAGTAGGGAAGAAATAGGTAATATGCTTGATGAATTTAAATCTTACATTCTAGGGAGTCTTAGTGAACAAATAAACATTGTTAAGTTACAAGACAAGCAAAAAGCCGAAGCTGATTCCTTAGAAATATTTTTTCCCAAATGTAGGAAGAAGCATGCCTTGAGAGAGTGTCCTTTAGATGAAAAAGTAATAGAGACTTGTGCAATTTGCTCAGAAAAACATGAGACCAAGAGTTTCCCTTCACTCCTTGGTCTTAAGGCAGTCTTTCAAGAAGAAACAATGCCAAATTCCACAGAATATCTTAACTTTATCTCTAGAAGACCTTGGCAGGGACCTCAGACACAAGGGTTTAATAATCAAATGTATAATCAATCCCCACCAAATTGGAACTATTGGCAGCAACCTCGGTCCCAATTTCAAAATCAATCTCAACCTTGGGCACAAGGAACACAAAATCCTTATGGAAGGTTCTCCCAATACTATCAATATCCACCTTCTTATGCCTCATATCCAACATATTCAAACTTTCCCCCACAACAAAATCCTCAACAAAATCCACAACACCAAAACGAGAATCAAAATCAACCACTTCCATTACCATTTCCTCAAAAATAAAATCAATTTCCTGTCGAGCCTATACCAAACCCCAACAATAAAAACCATCAGAATACATATATGATAGAAGGTCAACAATTCCCAACCTATTTGATTACTCCTTTAGACCTTAATGATGTTCAACTTAGGTCTGGAAGAATACTTGAAAAGAAGAAACCTTCTATAATTATACAAGAAACAATTCTGAGGAAGATTATCTATGAGTAAATAAAAGTCTTGACGGAAGCACATCTTTTCAAGACCAAAACATTGAAAAATCAAAATAGAAAGAGCCAATAATTTCAACTCCTATATTAGAGAAGCCATAAACATCTACTTCTACACCTCCTTTTCCAGAAAGATTACAAATTGATAGGGGTGTAGAAAAACAAATTATTATGCCTAATTATGATTTCCTAGATGAGTTAAGAAATGTTTATATTAAGATTCCATTATTACAAGCTATCAAGGAAATCCCAATCTTATAAAAAACAATAAAGGAGTTGAGTATGAAAAAAACAAGAAAAGGAATAAAAGAGATAAAGAAAATATAACTGGTAGGAAAAATAGCAGATATAATGATGGGTAAGATTTCCATTCCTAAGTATCTAGACCCAAGAAATCTAGTTGTTAGAATACACATAAATGGAATTGAAATCCAGAACACACTTATTGATTTAGGAGTAGAAATCAATATCATGAGTAGAAAAATCATGGAAAAACTAAAACTTCCTAATCTTCTTTTTACACCCACACTGCTACAATTAGCAGATATATCTGTGATCAAACTAGATGGGATAATAGAAGATATTCCAGTTTCCTTAGATGCTTGGGAGTATCCTATGGATTTCATGATCCTAACTCCTAAAAATGATCTAGGAGGACATTCTATTATATTAGTAAGACCTTGGTTAGCTATTGCTGATGCTTTCATTAGATGTAGATCTGTTGATATGTACATCTCTGATGGAAGTTCAACCAATAAATTTACCTTGTATCCTCCAGAAAGAACAATCACATAATGAGATGATACTCAGTGGATTGATGACGAAGAAGATATACAACCTCTCTTCACAATTTCAAAAATTAGTGAAGATAGTCAGATTCTGAATACCTTGGAAAATTATAAATCTTCTTCAGAATTTCAAAATGAGAAATTTCAAGAAGAATATAACATTGAGATACTATCATCAAGATAGATGTCTCTTTACTCCATAGAAGATTTTGGCAGCTCTACAATTGAAATATTCCCAAGAAAAAACCTAAATATAAAAAAAAACCTAGAGAAGTTTCAACAAGAAAAGCTAGTCAAAACATTACAGAGACATTATTCTACATATTCTTGGGAGTACACTGACATGAAAGGGATCAATCCTAAGACTTTCACTCATCATATCTGTTGATCATAATCCATTTCCCATAGAATTTCACAGGCAATCTGGCATAGAGTTCTCAAATTCCCCCTTTCAAACTTGGAAAATCATTTTTGTATCTATCATTGCCATTTCCTGCCTCTAAAATTAATTATAATTGGCTGAAAATTTCATATTTGAAATACTTGAGGCATAGCTCCTTCAGCCCTAGCCCCTCTGTTCTTTTTCCCACGTAACCTAAACGCTAGACCAGGCGCTATTCCAAAAGGCGCTTATCGAATGCATATTGGGCGCATTCTGGGCTGTCCGATCAAACCATAGATCAACGTATCGCATCTCTCCTGCCTTGTGGTCCCCGCCCCACTTCCACTATTTTAAAAATTTCACGGTATTCATCGCACCACCTTTCGGTGGTAGGCGGTAATTCCCCTTGGGCCAGCGATTCCACTCATTGCCCGGCGTGTGTCTCCGCGTACGGCCTGAAAACTGCTCTCAATTGCGCATTATTGTTTGGTCAAAGTCGTGCAGCGATATTCACCACAACCATCCGATCTGAGAGCCTTCATCCGACGGCTATCATGCCCCGAAGCTGCACAATATTTAACCCAAGCCAATAACGCCCCTGGCCCACTATCTATTACCTCCGATGCTCTTTCCACTGTCGATCTCCTCCTGAGATCAGACGACTAAGATTTCATCATCCCTGCCATTGACCCAGTCTCCGTCCACGTCATCATCCCACGTGTTATCACATTTCCTCCTCCACCATTATTATATTTCATTCATATGTTATATTTTAATGTTTTTCTCTGGTCAGCTCGTCCACCATTCCTCTGCTACATTTTTCCGCCACCCTACATTGTTTCACCATATCATAGTTTACACAACCATTTCCATTAACCTTGCCATCATCCCCACTGTGTTCACCTTCCCATGCCTAGTTTTCTTTAACAAGTTTGTGGATTTTGCAGTTGTACAACGACGAAGAACTATTATGACTCACAGTCTTAATTGCTGTGATAGAACACACATCAAAGGAACATTTTTCAGAGCAGAATTATGAAGAGAGTCCTCAGAAGCCAAATTGACAAGACTCCAATTTAAGAGGCAGGGTTCAAATTTTTCAAACCCTTCAGGACATTCAAGGCACCGATTTCTCAGATGGAGATACCAATGGGGCATAGAAAAAATATCAGTGATCAGCAGAGATTTAAATACAGGAAGTTGAAGATTTTGGGGGTCTTGTTCTAGTTTTTTGAAGAAGAGTACCAAATTGAAGATCCTGCACATCATTCGAAAGATCTGTACACAAAAAAAATGTCCTCAAGGCTTTATTTCAACAGAGTTTTCTTTCAGGAAAGGACAGAATGTTGGTATGGTTATCACTATATCGTGTTCCTGAAGATATTTTTACCCAGTGCATTTACTTCAGAAAACGGGCAGCAGAGTACATCCAGCACTACAACGCCATCAAGCACTATGGGCGGGCACTTCTCCACCATTTTGTTTTAATGATACAATTAAATTTTCATCACCTACCTCTTTTGCTAGGTTTTATTTCCTCTTATAAAAACCATGAAGAAACGCATTGTAAGGGTTCCATATTTCTATCAGAAAATTATGCAGTCAAAGGCTTTTTGCATACATTTTGTAAAATTCTTGTATGAAGGCTCAGAGCCCATAGGGTCTCAGTGAGGAGGAGTTCTATCTGTCAAAGAGGATTCTGGTATTTGGTATTTCATAGTCTGTAATATTCCTCATTGTGTTATATTAATAGAAAATTTCATTTCATCCATCTTTCTTGTATCATGTTTTGGAATGCGAGTGGCTCATTTATTTTTGGTGTGGATTCATCCTAGTTGATGCCCATGCTCGGATCAGTCAAGCGCTTTAAATATGGCTCATGCATGATATTATGTTCCATTATTCAGCTAACCATACTTCTGCTATATTAGTTGTTTTGGGAGGGTGCTTTTAAAATGCTATTATCATGTATGGATTTTAGATTGGTAAGCCCATGCATGGTGGTATTGTATATCTGGGTATCAACTCAATGTTAACTAATATCTTCTCAATATTTCTTTCACTACATCCACCTTCTGATAATTTATGTCTGTGAAGTATTTCTGAATCAGCCCGCTTTGCAGTAAACTGTCTCTGAATTGTCTGTTGTCTTTGTATTAGAGTTCTGCATCTTGCCTCTATAGTGTCTCTTTCTTGTGTTAGTTTCTGAGAGTTTGGTCCAATTCTATTTTATTTCCCTGTTTACAGGAGATAGCATGTGAGCTGAAGCTAACAACTTCATACATCATATTATATGCTCCTTGCTATGCTAAGATGTCCTAGGCACTGGTCTATCACAACTCTAGGTTGTCTCTAGGAGCTACAACATCTTTCTGGTGCCGTTGGCGGGGAAGAATTTAAGAAAATTATAAACCCCGGGCCTCGAAAAAATCATATTCACTCTCTAAGTAGGTGAGCACAGAGAGTTGAGAGTTTTAAATCCCTCACCTTGGTGACTCCACACCTGTTATTTGATATATCTAGTTGCAGTCCTGGCTCCTCGTAAGCCCCACCTGAGGTCAGATACGTCTAAGCCAAAGACACCTTCATTTTCTGACCCTGACCAGATTATACATAGAAGAAGAAATTGGAGGGAAATAAAATTAGTCTGTTCCCAGATTCCTGAAGTGCCTACAAAAGACTTTCCATCCTCTTCTTCTCAAGAAGCTCAAGTGCTAGATCCCGACTCCACTGTTGGAGATACTGATTATTATTACTCAGATAGTCCACCCCGAGAGAGTATCAGAAATAAAAACAATCTTCATCCTACTCCTGAGGTTGAGGAGGTCAAGGAAGTAACCGAAGTATCTTCTATTAATAGACCTTTATTCCCCTCAACCCCTCAAGTTGCAGTTGAATATATTCCTATTATTATTTATACTCCACTTCCTCCCCCTCTTCCTCCTCTTACTCATCAAACTATTGCACTACCTCCACCTCCTCCAATGGCCAATGTTATATCCTTCTTGATGAACAAATATGCTCCCCCAGCACTACCCCAAGTGCTGAATGATATGCCCCAAGATTATTTGAAAATCCTGCCCAGATTCAATGGAGGAAATGAGATTGATGCTCAGAAACACCTTGAGACTTTCTGCTCCTTTATCGAGAACTTTAATGTTGAACATTTAGATGTGGTCTTAAGACTGTTTGTGCAATCTCTAGATGGTGAAGCTCGAAAATGGTTTAAAACATTAGCTGGCCATTCTATTACCACTTGGGATAATATGGAAGACACTTTTCTTAGGAGATGGGGAGAGAAGAAAGACCATGGAAATTGTCTCATAGAGTTCAATACACTAAATAAAAGACACAATGAAGGACTGTCAGAATTTATCAAGAGATTTAATAAATTCTATCTGAGTCTCCCTGCTGATATGAAACACCATCAAGTTGCTGCTAAAGTTGTTTTTGTAGCATCCTTTGATTTAGAATTTGGTTTCTCTCTTAGAGAAAGAAAGCCTGCTACTCTGGATGATGCTCAGGAAGACGCACTAGATCTAGAAGCAAACTTTGCTTCCAATGGTAAATCAAAAAGAAAATCTGAACAAGATGCCAGAAGAAGGGGCAAAGAGGAGGTGTCTACTTCTAGTCGGGACAGAGACTCAGTCAATGATAAAATGGAAGAAATGAGAAAATTAATTAAGAAAATAGTCAAGCTTGAAGTGGAAGCCAAGAATTCAGCCTTCAGGAATTTCCAGAATGCTCCAAACAGAGGTTACAATCCTCAGTATAGGAAACCACCCTTGCAAATATTGCCAAGGGAAGCAAAGGAGCAACATGATCAAGTACCACACCCATTGTATCTGGAAGGTCAGTAGATGACTCCACTGAGGACACTGCCTATAGACTGGAGGATGAAAATCTTTCCTTTTCAAATAGTGATGGAGAGGAATACCCTTTACAATGGAATGATGAAGTTGGGTGCTCATTGCAAAAAGAAGAAAAGATCAGAGATGCAGAAGAAGCAGAGTTTGATCATTATTGTAAAAAATTTGATGATTTCATGCAAGCACATTTCAACAGAAGATATGATCTGAGATCTTCTAGGAAGAGGACTCATACCCAAGAGCAAGAAGAAGAGCGACCCCAGAAGGAAGCACCTACTCAGGAGGAATCAATAGTGCAGAAAGCTACAGACAAAGGTAAGCAACCTCTAAACAAACCTTTGCAGTCTAATGATCAAATTCCTCCTTCTTCAAAAGTGGTTACTTCTCCTAATGTCAAGCCTGTGTCTAAAGAAGTCAAGCCCCCAATTGAAAATAAAGAGCCAAAAGAGGTTGTGATAGAAAAATCCCCTCCTGCTTTCAGTCTGCAAAAAGAACTAGAAAAAGTCAAAATCCCAGTTCCCTTGACTGAACTGTTGAAACAGCCATCATACCAATCTCAAATCACCTCTTTCATGCTCCCTCCAAAAGTAACAATCATCCTGGATAGCCTCAACCTTCAAGAAGAGAGACCCATGGTAGTTTTTGGCCCACATGTTGAGGAGATAAATCCTTCCACTCCTCCTTTCTATGTGTCTCTAGTGATTCATGACCTACTGCTACATAATTGTATGCTAGATTCTGGAGCTTCCCATAATCTTATGCCTCTGTCAGTCATGGAGCAACTAGGTTTACAAATCACGCGTCCATATAAAGACCTCTATTCATTTGACTCCAAAAGAGTTAAATGCTTGGGGATGATCAAAGATTTGGTAGTTAATTTGGCCCAAATCCCAGCAAAAAGTGTAGTAATGGACATCGTGGTGGCGGACATCCTAGCTCATTTTGGTATGTTGCTGTCAAGGTCTTGGGGAACAAAAATTGGTGGATCACTCAAATTGGATTTAACATATGCCACTATCCCAGTTTTTGGTGGCCAAGAGAGGAGATTGTACAGGGAGACTAGATTTGTCAAGATGGTGACAAAGGCTGACCATTCTTTAAATTCACTAGTCTACAGTAAGGAAGGAGATTTTTCATGCTTGATGCTGGAAGAAGATCAAGATTATGCTCATGAACCAACCTTCTACTAGATCAAGAGTGAGTAGCCCTCAGAAAACATGGAAGCAGGAATATGGACACTACATTTTGATGGAGCCAATTCAAAATAAGGAAATGGAGCTGGAGTGCTATTGATTTCTCTTGCAGGAAGATGGATCCCACTGCCTTTCAAATTAGAATATGAAGCCACTAATAATGTGGCTGAATATGAAGCACTTCTGTTGGGATTACAGATAGCCAGGAGCATGGGTATACAAAGTTTAAAGGTTCTGGGAGACTCAAAACTAGTAGTAAAACAGGTCAGGAATCAGTGTCAGACCAAACATCCTAGGCTGAGGGCTTATAGGAATGAAGTTTGGGACATGGTAGAGAATTTCTTCTTGGAATTTAATATCCATTTCATGCCCTGAGAACAGAATAGGATGGCTGATTCCCTTGCTGTAGATGCAAGTACATTCCGACCATCTCAGAACCCTCTTTTAAGATATGAAGTTGAGGTGCGTTACCGGCCTTCAATCCAGAACAACATTAGACAATGGCAGGTGTTCGAAGATGAAGAGAAGATGAAGAGATTCCTGGAAACAATGGGAGAATTCTCCAATATGGAGATTGATGATGAAGAAGAGGTAGAATCTGAAAATACTTCAGAAAGAAATTGGGAGGAGAAAGTGGCAGGAAACAAAGTGTTGCAGTTAAAGGGAAACATTATACCTAGAGGGCTGGTGCCTCTAGAAATATTA
The DNA here is from genome assembly GCA_034641835.2 of Pinus albicaulis. Lineage (NCBI taxonomy): Eukaryota > Viridiplantae > Streptophyta > Pinopsida > Pinales > Pinaceae > Pinus > Pinus albicaulis. Next base: position 526,865,518 of record CM076572.1, on the reverse strand, counting down.
TTTGACAAGAATGATGTCCCACTACAGCCAAGAAAAGTGGTAGAAGATAATCAGGTGGAAGACCTGAATTTGGGTACTGAGGCTGAACCCAAAATTCTTAAACTGTCCAAGAAAATCCCTGAAGAATATAAAGAGCTATATCAGAAATTGTTTCAGTCTTACAGAGATGTGTTTGCATGGTCCTATCAAGACTTGAAAACTTTTGATATCAGTATTATGCAGCACAAAATTCCATTGAAGGAAGATGAAAAGCCCCATAAGCAGAAGCTCAGACAAATCAATCCCCTGCTGCTGCCTTCTATTGAGAAAGAAATCAAAAAGTTGCTAAAAGCCAAAATAATTGTGCCATTGAGGTACTCTGAATGGGTGGAAAACCTTGTCCCTGTACAAAAGAAGAATGGAGAAATAAGGTTGTGTGTGGATTTCATAAATTTAAATAGAGCATCCTTAAAGGATAATTATCCACTTCCCAAAATGGATTACATCCTGTAGAAAGTGGTTGGATCTTGCAGGATGTCAATGATGGATGGATTCTCTGGTTATAATCAGGTGGCTGTACTTCCACAAGATCAAAAGAAGACTGCTTTCACCACACCATGGGGTACATTTATGTATGCCAGGATGCCTTTTGGATTGATTAATGTAGGGGCCACTTTTCATAGGGCAATGGATATTGCTTTTGTCGGGGAGCAGGATAAATTCTTGGTGGTCTACCTAGATGATATTACTCTGTTTTCCAAGAATGATGCTGAGCACATTGAACATCTGCGGAGAACTTTTGAGAAGTGCAGAAGGTATGGTCTCTCTCTGAATCCTCATAAGTATTTATTTGCATTAGAAGAGTGAAAGCTTTTGGTCCATATCGTGACTAAAGATGGGGTGAAGATAGATCCTAAGAGGGTAGAAGTTATAAACAGTATTTCTTTTCCCAGAAATAAGAAAGAAGTACAATTATTCCTTGGGTGCATAAATTTATTGAGAAGGTTTATCCCTAACTATGCTGAGATGGTTAGGCATATAACAGATATGCTAAAGAAGAATAATGAGGTAAAGTGGTCACAAGAATCACGGGAGGCATTTACCAAGATAAAGAATGCTTTTGCAGAAGCCCCTGTGCTGGCTGGACCAGATTATGATAAACCTTACATGATTTTTTCTTTTGCATCACCTCATACAATAGCAAGAGTTTTATTACAGAAAAATGAAGAAGGGTATGAGCAGCCTATTGCCTTTTTTAGTCAGGTGCTCTGTGATGCAGAATTAAAATAAAACATATGGAAAAGCAAGCATATGCCCTAATGAAATACCTCAAATAATTCCGTGTATATGTCTTACAACCCATATTACTGCATTTGTACCTTCAACTGTTGTAAAAGATATCCTCATTTAGGGGGATAGTGAAGGAAAAAGGGGCAGGTGGATTGCTAAAATACAGGAGTATGATCTAGACATTCGCCCTACTAAGCTAATCAAAGGACAGGGGCTTGCCAAGATGATATCTGAATCAAACTATCAAGCCCTAGGCATAAATTTGTCTATTAAATCAGGTGAGGAATCTGAGGAGAAAGAAGAATGACATGGAATTCGAGTAGCTACTCCAGAAACACATCTTAAGTACCTCACCAGTCCGTGTTACAAAGAGATAGTAGAATATCTCCTTACACTCAGCTTCCCTCCAAGTTGTGAAAAAACCAAATACAGAGCGCTGAGATTGAAATCACAGAAATATATAGTCGCCAATGGCTGGCTATACTAGTGATATCCCATAGGTATCTTACTCCTGTGTCTCATAGAAAATGAATTAGAGAGCATTATTGCAGAATTTCATGAAGGGATCTATGGAGGTCATTATAGCTGGAGGGCCACAACTCATAAAATTCTGAAAGTTGGCTTCTATTGGCCAAAGATTTTTGGAGATGTTTTTTCCAGGGTAAGGGCATGCGATAAATGTCAGATATTTTCTGAAAGACATAAATCAGCACCATTTCCCCTGATTCTGGTCCATGTGGATGAACCATTCAAACAATGGGGTATTGATTTTATAGGTGAAATACATCCTCCTTCAAGTGGACAACATAAATGGATATTAATAGCCACTGATTATTTCACTAAATGGGTGGAAGCCATACCTACAAGGAATTCTACAGATACTATGATCATAAAGTTCATGGACGAAAACATCATATCCAGGTTTGGCTATCCTGCTAGGATAGTAACTGATAATGCACAGGCCTTCAAGTCTACGAAATTTATGAATTTCTGCCAGCAATACAATATCACACTGAGTCACTCTACAACTTACTATCCACAAGGGAATGGCTTGGCAGAGTCTTCAAATAAAACTTTGGTGAGGGCCTTGAAGAAGACTATCAATGAAAATCAGAAGAATTGGGATTCCCAATTGAAGTTTGCTCTATGGGCTAATCGAATCACTAGCAAAAGTGCAACTGGGAAATCTCCCTATGAATTGGTATATGGACGTGCAACAATTTTTCCTATACAGCTGGCCCTACCAGTGGCGCGCTTCATGCAAGAAAGCCAGGATGAACTTGATGATATGATCAGGAGCAATCAATTGGCGGAATTAGAAGAAACATGGGGCCAGGTGAATCAGAGGTTAATAGAATATGAAGAGAAAATGAAACACATTTTTGATCAGCACGCAAAAGAAAGGAAGCTGCAGATCGGTGATTTGGTGCTCAGGTGGGATATCCAGAGAGCTGAGAAGGGAAAACATGGTAAATTTGACCCCCTCTGGTTTGGTCCTTTCAAAATTGTGGAACATGGGGGAAATAATACTTTCAAATTGGAGAATTTACAGGGTGACTTGCTAGATGCCCCTGTAAATGGTCAATTTCTCAAGCCCTACTTTCAGTTCTGATTCAGGCAAATGCAGCCTGATGTATTATATTGTATGATAGTTTCCTTTTTGTTTTTTTTCAAATAATGTTGGTGTTGTGATGAATGATAAAGTGAAAAATGGAAGTGCTGGAGAGTAGAGTTTGCATACGGGATGATCAGAGGGTTTCCGAGTTCTCGACACGTCCGAGGATGAATGTGCCATCCCCAGGTGGAGAAGATGTTGATCATAATCCGTTTCCCATAGAATTTCACAGGCAATCTAGCATAGAGTTCTCAAATTCCTGCTTTCAGGCTTGGAAAATCATTTTTGTATCTATCATTGCCATTTCCCACCTCTGAAATTCATTATAATTGGCTGAAAATTTCATATTTGAAATACTTGAGGCATATCTCCTTCAGCCCTAGCCCCTCTGTTATTTTTCACACGTAACCTGAACGCTAGACTAGGTGCTAGTACAACGAGCGCTTATCAAATGCATATCGGGTGCGTTCTGGGATGTCCAATCAAACCATAGATCAACGTACCACATCTCTCCTGCCTTGTGGTCCCCGCCCCGCGTCCATTGTTTTAAAAAATGCCCGATATTCATCGCACCGCCTTTCGGCGGTAGGTGGTAATTCCCCTTGGGCCAGCGATTCCACTCATCGCCCCCCGCATGTCTCCGTGTACGGTCTGAAAACTGCTCTCCATCGCGCATTATTTTTCTGTCAAATTCGTGCAGCGATATTCACCATAGCCGTCCGATCTAAGAGCCTTCATCTGACGGCTATCACACCCTGAAGCTGCACGATATTTAACCCAAGCCAATAGCGCCCCTGGCCCACTGTCTGTTGCCTCCGATGCTCTTTCCACCGTCGATCTCCTCCTGAGATCGGACGGCTAATATTTCATCATCCCTGCCATTGACCTAGTCTCCCTCCACGTCATCATCCAACGTGTTATCGCATTTCCTGCTCCGCCATTATTATATTTCATTCATTTGTTATATTTTAATGTTTTTCTCTGGTTAGCTAGTCCACCATTCCTCCGCTACATTTTTCCGCCACCCTACATTGTTTCACCATATCACAGTTTACACAACCATTTCCATTAACCTTGCCATCATCCCCACTGTGTTCACCTTATCGTGCCTGGTTTTCTTTAACAAGTTTGCGGATTTTGCAGGTGTACGATGACAGAGAACTATTATGACTCACAGTCTTAATTTCTGTGATAGAACACACATCAAAGGACCATTTTCCAGAGCAGAACTATGAAGAGAGTCCTCAGAAGCCAAATCAACAAGACTCCAATTTAAGAGGCAGGGTTCAAATTTGTCAAAACCTTCAGGACATTCAAGGCGCCGATTTCTCAGATGGAGATATCAATGGGGCATAGAAATAATATCAGTGATCAACAGAGATTTAAATACAGGTAGCTGAATATTTTGGGGGTATTTTTCTAGTTTTTTGAAGCAGAGTACCAAATTGAAGATCCTGCACATCATTCGAAAGATCTGCACACAGAAAACAATGTCCTCAAGGCTTTATTTCAACAGAGTTTTCTTTCAGGAAAGGACGGAATGTTGGTATGGTTATCACTATATCGTGTTCCTGAAGATATTTTTACCCAGTGCATTTACTTCAGAAAACGGGCAGCAGAGTACATCCAACACTACAGCGCCATCAAGCAGTATGGGCGGGCACTTCTCCACCATTTTGTTTTAGTGATACAATTAAATGTTCATCACCTACCTCTTTTGCTAGGTTTTAGTTTCTCTTATAAAAACCATGAAGAAACTCATTGTAAGGGTTCCAGATTTCTATCAGAAAATTATGCAGTGAAAGGCTTTTTGCATACATTTTGTAAAATTCTTGTATGAAGGCTCAGAGCCCATAGGGTCTCAGTGAGGAGGAGTTCTATCTGTAAAAGAGAATTTTGGTCTTTGGTATTTCATAGTCTGTAATCTTCCTCATTGTGTTATATTAATAGAACATTTCATTTCATCCATATTTCTTGTATCATGTTTTGGAATGCGAGTGGCTCATTGATTTTTGGTGTGGATTCATCCTAGTTGATGCCCATGCTCGGATCAGTCAAGCGCTTTAAATATGGCTCATGCATGATATTTTGTTCCATTATTCAGCTAACCATACTTCTTCTATATTAGTTGTTTTGGGAGGGTGCTTTTAAAATGCTATTATCATGTATGGATTCATAGATCGGTAAGCCCATGCATGGTGGTATTGTATATCTGGGTATCAGCTCAATGTTAACTAATATCTTCTCAATATTTCTTTCACTACATCCACCTTCTGATAATTTATGTCTGTGAAGTATTTCTGAATCGGCCTGCTTTGCAGTAAACTGTCTCTGAATTGTCTGTTGTCTTTGTATTAGAGTTCTGCATCTTGCCTCTGTAGTGTCTCTTTCCTATGTCAGTTTCTGAGAGTTTGGTCCCATTCTATTTTATTTCCCTGTTTACAGGAGATAGCATGTGAGCTGAAGATGACAACTTCATACATCATATTATATGCTCCTTGCTATGCTAAGATGTCCTACGCACTGGTATATCACAACTCTAGGCTGTCTCTAGGAGCTACAACAATATCTATATAGAGGAAAATTGTAAACCAATCAGACAACCTCGGAGAAGGATGAATCCAAACCTTAGGGAGATTGTTAAAGAAGAATTGCAGAAATTATTAAATGTCAATTTTATTTATCCCATTTCAGATAGTCAGTGGGTCTCTCCTTTGGTGATTGTACCCAAGAAGAATGGAAAATGGAGGGTATGTATTGATTATAGAGAACTGAACAAAGCTACTCTTAAAGACCACTTTCCTTTACCTTTCATAGATCAGGTGTTAGACACATTAGCAAGCAAGAAGTACTTTTAATTTTTGGATGGGTTCAGTGGCTACAATGAAATTCAAGTAGCGCCTGAGGATCAAGACAAGACCACATTTACCTGTCCTTGGGGTACCTATGCCTACTGAGTATTTCCATTCGGATTATGCAATGCACCTGCAACATTCCAAAGGGATGTATTAGGAATCTTTTTCAGATCTAATACATGATTGTGTAGAGGTATACATGGATGACTTCGCAGTCTATGGAAACACATTTGAAGAAGCTTTAGCAAACTTGGAAAAAGTTCTAAAGAGATGTAAAAAATCAAATCTTTCATTAAGTCATGAAAATTGTTTTATGATGTTTACTGAAGGGATTGTTCTAGGAAATCACATTTCAGGAGAAGGGATCAAAGTTGATAAGTCAAAAGTTGAATTCATCTCCAGATTACTAGTTCCAAGTTGTCAAAAATATGTTAGGAGTTTTCTAGGATTTACAGGGTATTATAGGAGATCTATGGAAAACTTCACCAAGATAGCATCTCCACTTTTCAAATTACTTACCAAAGACTGTGAATTCAATTGGAATTCTGACTACCAGTTAGCCTTTGAAACCCTGAAAACAAAAATCTCTGAAGCACCTATTTTAAGGGGACCTAACTATAAATTACCTTTTCATATTTCAACAGATGCCTCAGATACAGCTTTAGGAGCTGTATTAGGACAAAAAGACCCGATTCCTTATGCCATCTACTATACAAGTAAAAATTTAACTCCTTCAGAGTTGAATTATACTATAGCTGAAAAAGAGTTCTTAGCTGTTGTTCATGCCATAAATAAATTTAGCCACTAAATAACAGGCTATGAAACTTTTGTTCACATAGACCATTCTGCAATTAGGTACTTAATGAACAAATCAATTACTAATGGCAGAGTCACAAGATGGTTATTACTTTTACGAGAGTTTAACATCACCATTCTAGATAGGCTCGGGAAACAAAATACAGTAGTTGATTTCCTATCTAGACTCCAAAACATTAAAGACAATACTCCAGTTGAAGACAAATTCCCTGATGAATATCTCTTTATAATTACCACTCAAACTCCTTCGTTTGCTGATATTTCTAACTATTTGGTTTCAGGAAAATTTCCTTCAATTATGAATACAAGGGATAAAATAAAGATGATTTATGACAGTGAAAAATATTCATGGATTGCTAATGAGTTATACAAAATAGGTCCAGATTTCATTATCAGAAGATGTGTTTGAGAAGATGAGATGCCTGAGATCCTCAAGGCATGTCATGATGAACCATGTGGTGGACACTTTGCTGATAAGATGACAACTAGTAAGATCCTTCATTTAGGATATTATTGGCCATCTCTCTTTAAGGATGCTAAATAATATGTTAAAAGGTGTGACAATTGTCAAAGGGTAGGGAAACCTTCTCTTTCAGGTGAAATGCCACTGCAACCTCAGGTACACATTGAACCCTTTGAGAAATGGGATTTGGATTTTTTAGGACCTATTAATCCTCCATCAAGGCAAAAGAAATATATATTAGTTTGCACTGATTATGTTACCAAATGGGTAGATGCCAAACCATTACTTTCTGCTACTGAAGCATCTGTAGTCAATTTTCTTTTTGAGGATATTTTTACTCGTTTTGGTGTCCCAAGAGAATTTTTTACAAATGAAGGGGCTCAATTCACATCAAAGCTAGTGGAGAAAATGGTAGAAAAGTACAAAATCAGACACAGGAAATCTACTCCCTACCATCCACAAGAAAATGGTCAAGTGGAATCTACTAATAAAGTCATTGAAGGGATCCCAACAAAGACTCTTCATTTACACAGGAGAGATTGGGCAGAAAGGCTTCCTGAAGCCTTGTGGGCCTACAGAACTACATGGAGAAACAAAACAGGTCACACTCCTTATGAACTTGTTTATGGAAAAAAAGTCTTGCTTGCCATATAGTTTCAGATCCAAACTTTTAAAATGGCAGTCCAGTTAGGACTTGATCTAACAGAAGCACAGAAGCACCGACTAGAGCAAATTAATGAATAGGATGAGATCAGACAAGATGTAGTCTAGAGAACAAGCATATTCCAACAACAAAGGACTAGATGGAATGATAAGTACATCAAGGAAAAAAAATTTAAAGAATTTGACTGGGCTCTCTTATTTGATTCAAAGTTCAAGGATTTTTCAAGTAAATTTCAGACTCATTGGCTTGGGCCATATGAGATTGTGAAAATCTTTGAAAATGGAGCAATAAAAATCAGGACAATAGATGAAGGAAAGTTATCCTTTCTTGTAAATGGACATAGACTGAAATTGTATCATAAGCCACTTTCAAGAGAGGAATTTGGCAAGAAATTTCAAGATAACATTGATATGAAGTTAGTGAAGAAGGACCCTTCTTTTTCACTAACTTAATTGTATTCTTCTTCTTCTTCTTCAACACACACACACACACACACACACACACACACACACATATATAAAGGTTATAAACATGAAATCTAATCATTGATTGGCATGCTTATACAAAAAATCTAAGGTGAAAATCAGAGTTCTTCTAACACTTTAGATTTTCAAATTTTTTTCTTTTCTATAGTTAAGTATCATAAAATCATAAGATGCAAATTCATTTTACATGTTCATGATCCATTTCATTCATTCCATCCATATCCCACTTTTTCCATGATCCATCTCATACTTCATTCAATCCACATTTTCACTTCATTCCATTCCATACTTCATTCTATCCACATTTCACTTCATTCCATTTTCAGAGTTTTTACAGGTACATTCTATAGCTACATGTTCTACAACCAGATCCATTTTGCAGCCAATTGATTCTGCAAAAATCCACTTCAGATAACAGAGGATGAGTCAAAGAAGATTATGGAGCCTAAAGAATCAATATTTTTTAGATGAAAGACAAAGCACACCAAAGAAACAAAAATTCAAAAAGGGCTAAGGTAAAATTGTATGAAATTATTTTTGATAGCAAATAATTAAAGGTATAATGTGGTTAGGTCATATGTTTTCCTAAGTTATTTTATGATTCAAGTTGATCAAACCCCTATCATAACATTCCTCGATCAAATCCCTTTCAGCCCGCTCCATAAAAATCATCATTAACTAAAAGCTAACGGTCATAACCTAGAAGTGACGTATTAGGTCATGTTATCAGACTGGAGAATTCATTGATGATTTTTGAAATCTTCATAATATTTCTTCGCAGTCATTCATCCCATATCAAACTCTTATACCCGATTATCCTTATGATTTACCACTACCCTGTTCCGTTCACATCCACTCACTACTATTTCCTTCTGTAGCCAAATGATCATTTGTAGAGAAGTCATTTTAGGACAAGACAACCCTCCACAGTTGCTTTTGATTTAAGAACATGAACAAAGAAGTAAATTGAAGCCAAAGAAAGGAAGAAATTTTCATCAAGAATAAATGGGACTTATTGTAAGGTCGAAGCCAATTGGAACTAAGTATTTGGAAGGATACCCTCAGATTAAAGGGTTATTGCAACAGGCTGGATGGCTGCGCTTTATAGAGAAGTTTAATGGATTTCATAAAGAAATCACAAATTCATTTTTCAGATCATTCAATGGAGCAGAAGTGGAGATTGGGGATCTCAAATTCACCATCACAAAAGCATTTATAGCAGAAGCAACAGAGTTTCCAAGACAGGGAGAGCGTTGGTTTAAAAACAAAGAATTTCATAATGAGGCTTGGAGACAAATGTTAAAAAACCCAGGTATAGACACTGCAGTGTTTAAGAAAGGTATTCCTAGTTCATATTTGAAGAATAAATGGAGAAATATGCTATTAATTTTATAAAAGTTCATAACCTGTGAAGGCAGATTTGGCACTTTGTATGTTTATCACATTAGGATCATGATGAATTTTCTAGATAAAGAAATAAATCTGCCATTTTCCCTACTTAATAATTTGAAAAGGATGTCTTCAAATGTCTAGAAAAGGCTTCAGTTCTTAGAGACTAACTTACATCATCACGACTTAATTAAAATTTTAATTGAGTTTCATTTGAAGAAGATAGGAGATAATTGGAATGAATTCCTCCTAAGGAATGATTTTGAAGAACCTAGAGAAACATTGTCTAAAGAAAAACTTGTGAGAAGAAGTAGGAGAGGAAAGGATTTTAAAACTGTTGAAATCAAGCCTAATGTATCAACACAGGAATACAGTAATGAAATAATATCTGAAAAGTTGGTAAAAATCAGGAAACAACTCAAAAATAAAAGGAAGGAGGAGTTAACAAATGAATATGTTGAGGGAGGGGATGTAAAAGATGAAAATCCACCCAAATTGAGAAGAAGTTCCAGGCTTAAGGGCATGGTGAAAAAGACATGCATTAAAGGAACTGAAATCATAAACATTGAAGAAGAAGAAGTTCCAATTTAGACCCTAGTTGACAGATCTCCTGTATACGAATATGAAGAAAACTCTGGTAGAAGAACCCTAGATGTAGATCCAGCTCAACAGTAGTTTTATGACCATGTGGAATCATTAGAAGGAAAAGACTCAGAGAACAGAGAAATATCCTCGAGTCCACAAGAACCTCCAATTGAAAAATTAAGAAGAGACAATTATGAATTGGAGATACTGAATAACCACATTAAAAATGAAAAATAAATTCTAAGGGAGCAGGTTCAATTGAAAGGCAGCATTAACAACACTCTCTCTTAGAAAATGGAAGGATTATATAAAGAAAACAAGAAGTTGAAGAAAAGGAATAATAAATTTAACAAGGCACTCATTAACCTAAAGTTCAAGACACTCATAAGGAAACCAAGGATGGCATTAACCTCCAGAAGAAGCAGAAAAATAAGGTTAGATGTTCTTGCAGAAGTATCAGTACAAATGGAATGAAATTGCATGAGGACATGCAAAAGTTTTGCAGTGGGGGTATGTTGAGCCCTAAAAGTGTCTTCTCCTTTGCCAAATTCCATTCATATTATCATTCATTTTGTCATTTTATAGACCTAAAGATCAATAAGATGATTAAAATCACTCAAGGAATACATGTAATGACTAACTTGTTGTACTTTTGTGGTTTTGTTGTCTTAAATTATTTCTGAGTAATTTTAGCTACAAAATGCAGTCATTCTATAGCTAGTTACACATTTCGTAGCCATTTTGGTGTTTGAACATATTACAGGTGTCATCCGAAGAAAATGATTATATGGTTAGATTCTAAATCTTTCCTACATCGTTCCTTGTCATCCATGAAGGCTGAATCAATAACTAGAGATGCCTATGTACGTGGTCAAACCAAAAGTCTGAGAAGCATATTTCTATAAGGATAAGGACTCTTGATTTTCTTTCAGCAAATCACGAGTCCTAAAAAGGAGTTTTAGTTTGATTTTAACTTTAGAATACACCTGTGCCTACTTTCATTCAATATCGGTTATGTAATTGCCTATAAATTTAGCTCGGTGAGATCGAGAAACACAAGTTAACTTTTATTTTGCCAAGGCTGTGATACTCTGTTTTGAAGTATTTTTGATAATAAGAAGAAGCATAACTTTGATGCTGTGTTGAAGACAAACTTGAGGAGTTAACTATTTTCATGCCAAATTGATAGCAGAGGGCCCCTGCTATCTAAAGAGGCTTCTACATGCTTTCTAGATAAGTAGCTTTTGATTCTGTGTTGTTATATTTCTCACTTAGACAGTTTTCCCGAGTTTATATCTTTTAGTATCATGTCTTGCACTATTTGTTTAACTAATAGATCCTCATGATGTTATAATTAGTATTTTCTTAATTCTTTTCCAACATATCTCTATTCAGTGAATGGATTTAATTGTGACATCTTGAGTTACCAGCACTTTAGCTCTGCCATTTAGATTAAAATATCCTCAATATCCTACAACCATTCTTTTTCTTAAAAATATTTTCCAACATATCACTATTATGCGAATGAGATTTGGTTGTATTATGTTGAGTTAATTAGCACTTTATGTTCTGCAATTAGATAGAAGATCCTCATATTGTTACAAACAGAGTTTTCTCAAAACTGTTCCAATAAATCTCTAAATCATAGAAAAGGCCTAATTTTAATACTGTGGGTTACTTGTTGTTTAGAAGATCCTTATTTCGTTATATCTAGTCTCCTTCAATAAAATATTCTAGTAAATCTCTAGCTGATGAACGAGATCTAGCTATAATGTCATAAGTAGTTCAAACATTCATAGGAGCTCCTTAGCATATTGTAGCAATTTTCTTCTCAAGCTATTCCAAAATATCTCTATTATATGAATAGGATTGCACTACAATATTCTAAGTTGTTGTCTGTTTTTAGGAAGATCCTCATCACATTGGAGTTGAATATCTTCCAAAAATTATTCCAACGAACCTCTAACTAAAAGTATCAGGTTGAAATATAATGTCTTGAGTCACATTTTTGCTTATTTGCAAGCTAGGACATCCATGGATTAGAATGCTCTGTTTTTCATCATTTTCCTGATTAGGGACAGAATTTACAATTACATTCTGTTTTGAGTCTAAGGTTCTCTTTTCATTCCTTTTTGTCATAGATTTGATATCACCTTTTGAACATAGAATAACATACTAAAACCTAAACATAACAAAACTCAAAAACATCAACAAAATACTGAAAACAATGAAATAAGAATAAGGATATTTAGGCACATATAGTGCAACTATACCTCATCAGTTTACAAGCCCTGGTTGATAATTTATGCTATCAATTTAGGACACTAAATTGAATAAACAGTGGGATCAGTATGCAAATTTGATGAAAAGTGGCCTACAAGCTGTGATGTGTTGAAGAGGGTGGATCTAGTGTGAAAATTTATGAAACATCATCCATGGATGGTGTTGACGGTTGGAGCCTTCAGTGAGGAAGTCGAATCTTCCTTCCAGTAGTAGTTTGTGATCAAATCAAGAGGTTGGATCTCCCTTCCAGTGGGTGCCGGTAAACGCGATTAGGGGGTTGGAGCTCCCTTCCACTAGGGGCTATAGAACAAGTGAAGGTTGTAACCTTCAGTAAGTGGGTGCCTGCATACTGGTATGAGTCTACACCAGTACAAGAATGTAAGAAGTTATTCATAGTAATAATATTAAAGGCTGAGATGACAACATCTATGGTTTTTTCCCACATTGGGTTTCCACCTTAAATCCGGTTGTTCATGTGTGTTGCTTATGTGTGATGGTTTAATCTGTTCTTACTGCATATGTTTACTTCTTATTAAATGTATGATGAATCAATGATGCAATGGTATAAATCAAGTAATTGAAGATTTATTTGAATTATAAGTTTACTAGGTATGTGGTAGTTTCCCTAATAACAGTCATGTACATACGGTATTTTTCTTCTTTCAAGTCGTGTACAAAAGTCATAAAAGAAAAGTAAAAGTTTATGTGAGTTTTAAATATTGATTCACTCCCCCCCCCTCTCATTATTTTTTCCCAACAAGAATGCAGACATAAAACGAGGTCTTCCCCAACTGCAGATGGTACATTTCTACACTATGGGAATGAATGACCTAAAGTTGACCATGTGATAAATCATTTTATTACTGATCATTGATGTACACCGTCAAAAAATGTGAGACAACTCACTTTTAATGATGATGAGAGTCAAAGTACACTAGTACAGTCTAACAAGTGAGAATAAATGAGTTGAATTTGAACACTTGAGAGAATCTACTAATCAGGAGACATTAATGTATTCTCATTGTTGAGAGTGAAGGAGTCTCCCACTGATGACTACAAACTCTAAGGTACTGAAAAAGGGACCCTAGATATTGTTCCCAGAGCAATCAATTGAAGTCGATGGGAAAAGATCTACTGGATGGAAGGAATTAAGGAATCCCACATCAACCAGTGAAATTGTAACCCACAAGACAATAATTTGGAAGGACTCAAACGAAAAGAGATGAAGTAACCATTATGAAGCATGTTTCCCATGCACACAAGATGTGGCTAGCGCACAAAAAAAAACCTCTGAACCAACCAATAATGAAAGATGACATAGAGGTGAGGAATACACCAATAGGTTCAAATGGAAACCAAGGTATTTCACAAATCCCAATGTGATAATGTAAGATGACATTGAACCCATGCTACTGATCAATGATGAGCACAAGGTCACCTATCAATAATGTAAATAGGGCCAAGGTACAGTTCTAGGCGTACTCTTAGAGAAATTTTTTGAATTTGATAAGAGTAGACTCGCCAACAAGAAGTTAATGGAGACCTTCTTATAGAATGGGTATCGCTGAATAAAAATGAGTCAAGAGACACCGCGGAATGGCCGACATGGATTTACTTCCCTTGAACAAGAAAAAGACTCAAATTTGATTGTATGGCAGCATATGATAAATTTGTATAAGTTTTTCATGAAAGAGGCATCAACAAAATCTCCATGTGATTGGAAGAGATAACCAACCATCAGAGTAATAACTCAATAACAAGGTTATGGCTCTCCTAAGTCAAACTAAAGCCCATCCCAGTGGAGGAAAGATTTTTTTTGAGTGCTTTGTTGAAGGGCGACACAAATGACTCTTGATTCCATCAAATATGGAAGTAATTTCTCGTTCCCGCACTTTTTTGGAATATATAATTTTTTTATCTTTTTCATATTTAAAGCCTGAAAAGGAATAAAAGAATGGCTATAGTATAGTGGAAAGAACGAGTGTCAAAATTCATGTGCTCTGGTTCCTAATATTGGAATGTTCCTATGCTCAATGTAAGGTGACGAAACTGGTCAATGGAACTCAAAGGAATGTTCTTTCCACGAGTGAAAGGTGTCAATTCGTAGAGACTAAGTGATTGCATGGTTGAATTTGCATAAATTCATGGTTAAAAGGTTGATTATACACAAGTCCAAATGAAGTTGGCTTAAGACCGAAAAGGATACAAATATTCAACATGCAATGCAACAATAAAACTTAACATGTGGGATCCTCTAAGTTATATATCGAGAAAGATAGTGAATAAAAAGGAGAATGAAGCTTCATCAAAAAGTCATGGTGGGACAAAAGAGGACTCCCAAGCCTACACAATTTTTTCAGCATGTGAAACATTTTCTAGCGAGGATCTAACTAGGAATCCCATGTAAAGGATGGCTCTACCATTATGTCTTGATTTTATAAAACGAGGATTGAAAGTGGTTTGAGAATCATAACATAATGGGGTTGACCCTATGGAAACATATCATAGTATGAGGATAGAATACATAATGCAGTGGAAAAATTGATATTATCTAACCTATATGTTAGTGATGAAAATGATACCTCCCATGATGGGTCTCCGATCATGGAATCGAAGTAGTGAAAAATATCTCAAAGTCTTCAGATTTACCGTGAAAGACAACCTATCCTAGCACTCAAAGCCAAAAGGTCAAAAAGCTTATAAAATTATAAAATATAAATATAAAATTTATATAAGTGGGTTTTGAAATTTGAAATTTAAATATAAATAGGACTTTTTGACTTACCAAATTTCATTTTTTTTTATGAGTTTAGTGCTTGAAAGCTTCGAGAAAAATTTTGGCAACCAAATTCCACCAAATCTCTCAACCGAAGCATCAATCCAACTTCCAGGTAATCCTAAATTCGATTTCTTAGTGAATTTAATGCATTTCAAGAGTTTTCAAACACATTTTCATTGTAAATTTCAGTTTTTAAAATTTATCTCCGCATGTATGCGGGTTGGATATTGTGTAGTTGTGTATAAAAACTCCTATAAGTGACTATGTCTAAAGGGAACTCACGTACGTGTAGACCAAAATGAAAAATTATGATTTTTAATGGATGAATTCACTTGAAATCACAGTATGTCGATTAGCTGGAGAGAAATCAAACAGAGTGAAGATGATAATGTTGTGTAACCAGCTCCAAAAATAGAAGAAAAGAGATATCAACGCCTTAGAAATAAGCCACTTCGAGGGGGCAACCTCCAATACATTACATAAATGAACAATTCTTGGATGATACAATTTACAAAACATCCTTTCTATATATAGGAGTCCATGGGGCCACAATGTAATCCTAGCGGGCCACAATGTAATCCTATCCGACCTAACAATAATAATTTAATGACACAATAATAACAAAATGGGGGTTACAAGGGTACAATAATAACAATAAGGGGGTTACACTAACAACAATAATGGACTATACTAGTAATATAGGGACCTAACATGCCCCTCTCCTTCAAAAAAGTGTTGTCCTCAACGCTTGAGTAGCTCTGGGTGCTTCTGTATAAAATTCTCATCCTCCCATGTAGAATCTTCAATGGGTAAGTTCTTCCAATTGATGAGATACTCTAAAATTGATCGATTCCATAGTTGTCGAGTTCTTGTTTCCGTGACCACTTCAGGTTCCAATATGATTTTTCCTTCCTCATCAAGTTCTGGCAATATTGTTTGAACTAGAATATTTTCACCTATAACCTTCTTTAAGCATGAAACATGGAAAACTGGATGTACTCGTGAAGAAGCAGGAAGCTCCAATTTGTATGCCATAGTACTAATCTTTTGCAACACCTTGTTGTCGAGTGCATAAAAAGTATCTTTTTAACACCTATTTATCTCACATTAATTATCAATCCGAGAGCGACTTTTTATTTCAAGAGTGTACTCTGTCTGAGGTAACAATTTATCCAAGAGTAATGCCTTGTAATATGTAGTACAGTGTTCGAAATACAAGATTAAATGGATTCTTGTAAAGAAATCTAACTACAACAACATAAACTCAAATGCTCTGAAATCTTAATTAAACCAATCTGCAAAACATCGATTAGGGATACAGTAGAAATAACTCCTTCCCTTAGAAATCGATGCAAGATAACCAATCTGGGAACTTGGAAGAAATAAAAAGTGTCCTCTACAGTTGGTGATCTTAAAGAAATCGAAATGAAAGCAAACTCTTGTAAACTAATTAATATGAAACGAAAAGCAATGTAAATGGACAACAAACCGAAATTAAAAGAATTGAACAAAAAAACTCTATTAAACGGTAAATCCTATTGAACAACAAACTGAATAGCGAAGCTTTGTATTTGCACTCTAAAATGAACAGCAGTTGAATGAAATAGCAAATGGAATGGAACATCAAATGTCGAACAGCGAAGCATAACAAGATAAGTAGTTCAAGGATTAAGACTCTTGCTAAATGGGGAAGGAATGACAATGCAATTCATTATAATAAAATAGTAAAGTAAGATAGAACCAATATCACTTCCGCGAATTCAAGGATGTTCTAAGTAAGGCAATATGATGTCTCAATTAACCCACGCTGTAAGAAATAAGATTCAGAACATACAATAATGAAATAACTCATAAACATAGTGCGTAATACATAAAGATAGTAAAATTACAAACAACTAATGAAATAAACTCATAGTAACATGTATGTGGCAAATCGATCACACATTGCAGGAATTGGAAATATAACATAGAGGAGCAGTTCACGCTGCCAAGGGTCGGGCCCTTAACCACTAGCAGGGACTGCTCAAGCTACTTCAGATGATGCGAATGGAACAAAAACTTCATTTAATCATTAAACTGGAGCAGCATTACCATGGAATCATGCTTTCAATAACACAGCTTTTGATTAAGTTTATAATTCACAAAAGCAACAACTATGATCCATCCCCTCTCTTTTACAAACGTCTCCTTTTATAACCAAAGAGAGGAGAAATTGAATAGTAAATAGGATTTCTAATAACAAAATTGAATTGTTCCCAACCAATTGATCAAAAAGAAAATATATTTCCAACAATCTTTCAACAAGAGCAAGGCGAATTTGGCTTTGCAGCTGAGATTTGGAGGATGGCCGCAACAACAAATATGAGAAAATCGTGCTCAAATAACCATGTGTTTCTCTCAATACATGCCGAATTTGGGAAAACCATTATTTCATAAAGTTAACTGGGCCCGTTTTGGACAAAACCCATGTTCCAGATTTTCCAGATTCTTCTTCATTTGCTTAGAATCTCAACCGCAAAAATGTCACTTATTATTCTAGCGAATTTCTGAGTTGGAATATTTGATGATGATTTGGAGATCAAATCTTCAATCTAGCAAATATCTTGGAGGATAAAATGGTAAGTGATATTACAAAATATATTAATAAACCATCATTGATAAAATTATGCATAATAATCATCAATTTATTAAAAATAAAGGAGAATAAATAATATTCATCCATAAGAGCATAAATCATTATAAGATGGATTTATATGATAAAATTATAATAAATGGCATGATAAATAAGAGTAAAAACAGATGAAATAAGTGTTAAAAAGTGGTCGTATTCATGACCCAACATACCCCAAACTGAATATATTGCATGCCCTCATGCAACGTAGAACTGAATATATTGCATGTCCTCATGCAACCCAAAGACAAAACTCATGTGTTAACCAAGCAAAGAAAATTGTTCATCCCAACTCATGAAATGGATGGAACAATTGAATTTTTCCTCAAATAATGAAAATTCAATTTTAGCAATCTTGATAAAGGCATTACAATTTTTACCATGGATGTTCAACTATATGTATATGAAGTTGCATAAAAATGTGACATAAGTAACAACAAACTTCATTAACCATTTTCTCAAAAATCAGATCGTTTTGATGCACGGATCATGAGATATAAACAAAATGGTTGTAGGTGATAGTGCATAATTTTCGAAATTTTATGAACTAATTTAGTGTGAAATTATCTGGGTTTGTGTATTTTAATGATACCTCTTTGTTATCCAGAAATCACAAAAATTCAGTTCACAGTTTTAAAGATATATGCAAATCAATTTCTGCACTATATACAAATGAAATTGTATCTCTTAAATGAGAAAGAAAGTGGAAAACATCCATCATGTGTAGCAATTCCCCCCCCCCCCAAACTGAAGAAATAGCATGTCCTCATGCAATTCTAGAAAACAAAGAGAGGTGGTTGCTACAACCTGTTGAAATCGATGTTTGGTGTAAAACAACATGGAATAAGGGAGGTGTTGAGGATGAATAAGAATATCCATGGATGATAAAGAATATTACTGACATGGTCACAAGAAATAAATGAAAGAAATCAACACTCCCCCAAATTGAAAAATGAGACGTGTCTAAAAAATGGAAAGTGGTAAAGATGTGGAATGAATGATGATAAATAATGCTCAATGAATTTCCATGAAATTCTCCTAAATTCATAATAAATCAGAAAATTATGCTATTTTACCTCAAGTGTTACCTCCGAAAAAATGTGGAATGACATGTAGGGATTGGCCTTTGTTGAAGCTGATGTAGGCTGAGAGGATACTGAAATAGATGCAAAAAGGTGGAAGCCATGCAAGCACATCATGTCTAAATAATTGTGCGTGTTCACGAGCCTTCACTGTTAATTGCAATAGTGTGATCGTGCTGTGAATAGAATTTTCGCCCATACTCGTTGTTCTCCTGTAAAAAAATCACAATTATGTATGCAATTTTCTTGAATCCGCAGTTTTAGTTTGGAATGGCAACAAATAAGATGCATGCAAAAAAGTTCTAGTAGAAAAAAAATTCTGTAAAAATGTAGTATCAATATTGTGGCAAATCAGCAAAAGAGAAGAACAACGTATTGCACAACAATTGTACAGCATGGAAAGACATACATACTTATGATACAATCAATGAAATTATAGCATTTACTGAAATCCATGCATGTGATAAATCGTAAACAGATATAGAAGCGTTTTGTAATGATTCAAGGATAAGGAGAAGGGACAGCTTAAGATAAACATAAGTACAAATGCGTTTATTACCCACTTAAACTAATGTGATCGATTTATGATGATTTTCATGTATAATAGGTTCAAAATCAAAGGTTAAGGATTCATACTTTCATCTGATATTTAAATAGAGATATAGGAAAAAGGGTTTAATATTACTATTGATGTGTATAAATGTGACTCCAATACCATCAACAGAGCTCTGTTGCCCACATGTGTCCATAACCTTGACAGAGTTTCTATTTCACCCTTGGAACCATTGTCCTTTATTTATGCTGAGGAAGTGCTTGTTAATTGTCATAACGGAGGCCATTGTGCTAGCTTGGTGACCAGATAAATCACAATGCCATTTACTGGGAAGAAGGGAAAAGTGGGCAGGCCGGCTCGTGATGAGACCTCCTGTTCCAAGGACTTATTAATTTTTTCAATTGTCCATTGGACCATATCCCTGGTTTGGTGGCCATGATGGGAATGCCACTTCACTTGCTTCCTTACGAACATGGTAGGCTGGCTCTTGATGAGACTCTCTATTCTCCATCTGCCAAATTATAAAATTATTAATGAAATATGTAAATATTTTTCTTTTCATACAACACTTCCCTATTTATTCATAAATGATGGCTCAACACTCCTTAAGAGTAGGGATGGTGGAAGAAGTCTCAACAATTCAATAGAAAATAATATTCCCTTGTTCCTACTCCATAAGTAAAAATCAAAGAAAGTTATAAAATATGAGAAAGAACCAACAAGATAAATATAATCGATCATATGAATTTAGTGGTAGTAAGACAACAAGATCATGTTATTAATTATGTCCCTTTTTCCTTTTTCTTATCATTACTAAACAACCTTTTTTTTTTAAATGACGATTTCTTTTGATTTGCTAATTACAATAAGCTTTAATTTGTATGATTGTGTATTCTTCCATAAATTGTATGTTTTCTTTTCAAAAAGTCATGAAAAATTCAAAAAAATTTCTAGAAATGTTTTTTTTTAAAACAAGAAAAATGCACTCAAAAGGTGTTGTTCCTTTGGAAAGGAACAAAAAAAAAATCTGTGAAAATGCTGTTCCTTTGGAAAGGAACAACAAGAACAGTCGGTGCTGTTCCTTTTGAAGGGAACATCAAAACTGTTGTTCCTTTTGAAAGGAACAACAAAAACATGCAATGAAAATGTTGTTCTTTTTTAAAAGAAAACTAATCAGTAAAAATGTTGTTCCTTTTGGAAGGAACAAGAAAAATAAACACATAAACGCACTGCTTCTTAAGAGGAATGGATGTTGTTCCTTAAGAGGAACAATAACTGTCCCTTAAGAGGAACAACAAACAAATATAAACACGCAAAAAGGAAAAAAATAGAGGAAAGAACAAAGCTAATATGCAATCCATTGCCAAGCAAATCCAATCAAATAGAAAGAAAATTTTATGTACAGGTTTTAAGAAAAAAGTACTTTTTAAAAAAAAAAATTCACAGAATTGGTGCTGCCGAAGAATTGCCTTCTGTAACTGAAACTTGCATGGTGGGGTTCTTATTGTTTAATTGCAAAGGGAACGGAAACTACAATTTAGAGGAATCAACACCTGAAACACAAAAACATAAAAGATATCAGAAAAGTAACAACACTTTATTAAGTTACAACAACTATGATGTTATTTCCTAAGGGAATATCAATATATTAATGGAAAAAAAAATGATCTTTTTGAAAAATGTTTTGGCAGCAGTAACATGAATCTTGAAATGGGAACCAATTCTTCATTTCTTTTTGTTATAAATCTGTTAGGTAATGAATTGGATGAAATGCCCTTGTTTTACTAAATTTTCAAGAATCGCTCGTCCATAAATTGACCTTCTTTATTCTTCTAAGACCTGCAAAAAACGAGTGTCTACCTGCAATAAAACATTAAATCATGGAGAAAGAGAGGTTATCAGGCTCCCCTAATCCAAAAATTATGCAAAAAACCAACAAGTAGTTACTCTGTAGAACAAATCCACGGAAAAATAAAACAAATTATATTTTTTACCTGCGGGAGAGCAGTGGTCGACCATAATAACCCGTAGTGTTTTAATCATAAATTCTTTGTTTTTCGTTCTATTCAAGTGATTCCAAAGCCAAATAAGAGCTAATTCAAAGTTTTATCTCCAATAGAAACAAATTTTAAAAATTCCATGTAATGGTATGTTAAACTTGCTTAGAACAACCTACTTAGTAGAGTCATTTTCGATTTTCCAGCTCAGACCAATAGTTGGTATTTCAAGAATAAATTATTCGTTTGATGGTGGATTGAAGTGATTAGAATTGGATATTAAAGTATAATTATTTATTTATTTCCAATAGAAATAGGTTTTTAGGACAAGAAGAATTGATGGGTCAAATACGTTAAGGAACAGCCGAGAAAACAAAGTTTCAAGAGTGTTGATTTATGATAGGCAGTCAGTAGTTTGGTCATAAATTCCTCATACAATATCGAAATTGAGTGATTCAAATTTCGTTTTAAACTATATTCATAGAGAAATCTCTCATAGAAATATTTTTTAAAAATATAGTCATTTAGGCCTCCAAAAACTGACTGTCCCAACTCTGTTCTTGAGCTGCCTATTAGACACCCTGTCAATGTTTTGGTTCTAAATTTTTCGTTTCAAATCCAAATTGAGCGATTCCAATTGGGTTGGAAAGTAGACATCAAGGGATACTTAAGATAGAAACAGGTTTTAAAAATATTCAATTTTGGTCCCCTAAAACATGACTGTCCCAACTGTGTTTTTCAGAAATTTCATCAAGCCCGCAAGCCAAAAAAATGATATTCAAGCAATTTTTTCATATTGATGATAAAAATGAATACAGATTTTTGTAAAATTTATATTTGTAATATAATTCATCTACATACAAAAATAAATTAAAATATTTATCATCAATGTTGATTTCACAGCGTGTTGCAACAAAGAAACAACTTTTTTTACAAAAATGAAAAAAATGAAAAAAAAAATGTGTTTGTTTTATTTCCTCTTTTATTTATTTCTCCACTATCCTACTCTGAATTGAAAAATAAATATGATTACATATAAGAGTATTTGCAGTGAATCCATTTCCGAAATAAGGCTTCAATTATGTACATACCCAAATTTGAAAAATGTATGTTAATAAAAATTATGGTATGAGAAGCCAACTTCCCTTGAAAAGATGGTGCCAAAAATTGTTGAAGTATGGAGTGATGTTGCAAAACAATGATGAAGTGAAACCAATATTCAACATATTCTTTACTTCCTTAATTTCCCATATCCATCATATCATGAAATCCTTGAGCTTTTAAAATGGTTTGTTGGTGCAAACTAGAAGAAACCTCATTTTCTTTCATAACTTCTACAATTTTTGGATTTGATTCATCCTAAGTCTCAGTGTAAGTTTTTTCCAATGGTACATGTGAGATAGAATGGGTGGGAAGGGTTGGTGAATTTTGTAGTTCAACACTGTAAGAATGTTGTATTGGTTTATTATCATGTGGGTGTGGAATGAGTTGAGCAGAAGATTGTGTAGGGAATGGAGCCTTTTGATGATGTAGTTGATTGTGTTGAGTGGATGATTTTGATCGACAAACAAGGTGTTTTGAAAGAGCTATAAGATGTGTTTGTGCTACAAGATGAGGGAGAGTAGTCATGCAATCATAAGGTGAACCATGGCAAGCTTGTAGAAAAGATTGATAGTGGTTATATTGAGATTGACATGGCTGCCCTAACATATGAGTATTCCATAACGAATTATGCAAGTAAGAGAATGGAGAGGAATTGTTTTGAACCATACTTGTAGGCGATGATTTCCATGGTTTTGACCTTGTTGCAGCTTCCGCATCTCTTTGATGTGCTACTTCCAAATTAGATAGGGAAGAGTGATTATCTATGGGATGCTCCTTTTGGTAATGAGGGCAAAACACTTCATCAAATTCTTGATTTCTCTGAACCTGCAAAAAATTCAATTGTGACTTTAGAGAGCTAATAAAATCATATTTAAAATTTTCAAATAAAACCTTGATTTCAGCTCTTATGTCTCTTGTTCTTGTAGTAAATTTGGAAGAGAAAGAAGAAAATTCTCTAGAATTCTTACCAGCCTTGGAAATTCCTCTTGAATACCTTATGCACAACTCACAAACATCATCATATGATAACTGAAAAACATCACCTTTTCCTATCAGATTTAAGAGTTCTAAAAAATCATCTTTGATTCCTTTAAGAACGAGTGTTTTCAAGATCTCTTTTTCCAAATGCTTATGCTTTGATTTTTGAAGGTTATAGTGAAATCGCTCTACATAGTCCTCCAAGCTTTCATCTTCCCCTTGTATCATACCGAAAATATCTTCATTGGATTTGCAATAGTCTTGGTACTTCTTCAAGAATATGTTCTTCATGTCCTCCCATGTTTTGATGCAGTTCCCACCTAGGCTCATGAACCATCGGAGAGCTGCTCCTTTTAGAGTAAGAGGAAACACTTTCAACCTTTGATTGTTAGTACAATAATAATATCCTCTACAAAGTATTTCAAACTCAAATAAGAATGTATCGGGATCTTCATTTGTCAAACCATGAAAATTTGGTAAAGACAATGGGGGAATTATGTGCATTTGTGTTACTCCTCCTAGATCTTTGATAGGGAATTCAAAAGTTGCAATGTGAGCCATTTCTTACCATAATAGAAGATGTTCTTCAGGTGTTTCTTTAAGGATCCTCCTTCCAATGTTCCTGTCAATTGGTTAGTGAAATGGGTGGTTCTTACATCACCACTCGAGTGGAATTACAAGATTTTTTCAAAAAAGACTCTACCTCTAAAATTCAAAAAATACGAAAACATTCATTCCTACCTTAAGCTTTCACTCAATTCTGCTGTGAAGCGGGCTAGTGAACAAGTGTGTTTCTTTCTCGGTGCGCAGGTTCTTACCTTCCATCTTTAATACCCAATTCTTCCCAAGCAGAAAAAAATTAAATATGCATCACTCTTTCTAAATGGATTACACTCTCCCCGGAAACGGCACCAAAATGTCGAGGTATAAAAGGTATCTTTTTAACACCTATTTATCTCACATTAATTATCAATCTGGGAGTGACTTTTTGTTTCAAGAGTGTACTCAATCTGAGGCAGTAATTTATCCATGAGTAATGCCTTGCAATATGTAGTACAGTGTTCGAAATACAAGAGTAAATGGATGCTTGTAAAGAAATCTAATTACAGTAACATAAATGGAAATGTTCTAAAACCTTAATTAAACCAATATGCAAAACATCGATAAGGGATACAATAGCAATAACTCCTTCCCTTAGAAATCGATGCAAGATAACCAATCTGGGAACTTGGAAGCAATAACCAGTGTCCTCTACAGTTGGTGATCTTAAAGCAATCGAAATGAAAGAAAACTCTTGTAAACTAATTAATATGAAACGAAAAGCAATGTAAATGGACAGCAAACCGAAATTAAAGGAATTGAACAACAAAACTCTATTAAACAGTAAATCCTATTGAAAAGCAAACTGTATAGTGAAGCTTTGTATCTGCACTCTGAAATGAACAATTTTTAAATGAAACAGCAAATGGAATGGAACATCAAATGCCGAATAGCGAAGCATAAAAAGATAAGTAATTCAAGGATTAAGACTCTTGTTAAATTGGGAAGGAACGTCAACGCAATCCATTATAATAAAACAGTAAACTATTAAACATGGAATTATGAATTAATTAAGATAGAACCAATATCACTTCCGTGAATCCAAGGATGTTCTAAGTAAGGCAATATGCTGTCTCAATTAACCCACGCTGTAAGAAATAAGATTCAAATCATACAATAATGAAATAACTAATAAACAAAGCATGTAATACATAAAGATAGTAAAATGACAAACAACTAATGAAATAAACTCACAGTAACATGTATGTAGCAAATCGATCACATGTTGCAGGAATTGGAAATATAACACAAAGGAGCAGTTCACGCTGCTAGGGGTCGGGCCCTTAACCACCAGCAGGGACTGCTCAAGCTACTTCAGATGATGCGAATGGAAAAAAAACTTCAATTAATGATTAAACTGGAGCAACATTACAATGGAATCGTGCTTTCAATAACATAGCTTTTGATTAAGTTTACAATTCACAAAAGCAACAACTATGATCCCCCCCCTCTCTTTTACAAACGTCCCCTTTTATAACCAAAGAGAGGAGAAATAAAATAGTAAATAGGAACTCTCATAACAAAATTGAATTTTTCCCAACCAATTGATCAACAAGAAAATATATTTCCAACAATCTTTCAACAAGAGCAAGGCGAATTTCGCTTTGCAGCTGAGATTTGGAGGACGACCGCAACAACAAATCTGAGAAAATCGTGCTCAAAGAACCCTACATTTCTCTCAATACAAGACAAATTTTGGCAAAAAATTCTTCACTAAAGTTAATTAGGCTCGTTCTGGACAAAACCCATGTTCCGGATTTTCCAGATTCTTCTTCATTTGCTCAGAATATCAACCGCAAAACTGTTACTTCTTATTCCAGCGAATTTCTGAGTTGGAATATTTGATGATGATTTGGAGATCAAATCTTCAATCTGGAAAATATCTTGGAGGCTAAAATGGTAAGTGATATTAAAAAATATATTAATAAACCATCATTGATAAAATTATGCATAATAATCATCAATTTATTAAAAATAAAGGAGAATAAATAATATTCATCCATAAGAGCATAAATCATTATAAGATGGATTTATATGATAAATTATAATAAATGACATGATAAAGAAAAGTAAAAATGGATGAAATAAGTGTTAAAAAGTGGTTGTATTCACGACCCAACACTTGTAAGGACCATAGTACTTTGGCGATAATTTATTATCCTTCTTAGCTTGCTTGAGGGACATTTGTTTGTATAGTTGTAGCCGTAAAAATACCCAATCTCCTACATCAAAACTTCTCTCACTGTGATGTTGATCTGCCTATTGTTTCAATCGATTTTGTGCCAAATTTAGGTTATCATTTAAGAGTTGGAGAACTTATTGCTAATGCTCGATGTGATCTTCCACTGCTTGAACCTTCAAATTTTCCCTTGAAGATGATGTGATGGATGGTGGATGATATCCATAAAGTGCCATAAATGGGGTCATTTTTGCTGCAGTATGGAAGGAAGTGTTATACCACCATTCAGTGAGAGGTAACCACTTGACCCATTGTGTTTGTTTATCAGATACAAAACAACGAAGATATCCTTCCAAACATTTATTTACTATCTCAGTTTGACCATCAGATTGAGGATGATAAAATGAGCTATGAGCTAATTGAGTACCCAAACAAGAAAATAACTCTGTCCAAAAATTTCCAGTAAAAATGGGATCTCTGTCGCTCACAATAACCCTTGGGCTTCCATGTAGCTTTTGAATTCTATCCATAAATGTAGTAGCAACTGTACTTGCTTTAAATGGATGAGATAAAGCACAAAAGTGTGCATACTTGGTAAGTCTATCAACTACCACCATGATCACACTCTTTCCTTCGGACTTAGGTAAACCTGTGATAAAATCCATTGAAATCTCCTCCCAACGTTGACTTGGAATGGATAAAGGTTGTAGAAGTCCTGGGGTCTTAATTGTTTCCACTTTATTCTGCTGGCAGACCAAACATTCCGCCACAAACTTTCGAATATCAGATTTAAGGCCATCCCAAAAAAATTCTTTCTTCACCCTGTGGTAAGTTTTTAAAAATCTGAGTGTCCTCCTAAAGGAGAAGTGTGCAATTCCAGAAGAATCTTTTGTTTTAGTTGGGAATTCTTACAAAGATATAAGCGATCTTTGTACCATAAGGAATCATTTTTCCAACTAAATGTATCAGATGTACTAGGATCTTGCTGCAACTTTTGAATGTGTCCATACATCTTTGTCCTTCTTCCATTCATCTCTTGCTTCGGTTATCCAATCTGGTTGGATAATAGAAATGGCACAAAGCAATGCTTCCACCTCTTCATTCTTTCTTGAGAGTGCATCTGCAACAACATTAAGCTTTCATTTTTGTAGATTATTTCAAAGTCATAACCCAACATCTTTGTGACCCATTTTTGCTGCTCTTCTGAAGATAGTCTTTGTTCCAAAAAGTGTTTAAGACTATCATGATCAGTTTTTACCTTGAAGTGTCTTTCCATTAGGTAAGTTCTCCATTTCTTTAGTGCATGCAGTATTGCTAACATTTCCTTCTCATAAATAGGTTTCTGTAAATACTTTCCTTTGATTGGATGACTTTAAAAAGCAATGGGTCTTCCTTCCTGCATTAAAACTGCACCAATTCCATTTCCTGAGGCATCACATTCCACAATAAAGGTTTTTGTGAAGTCTGGCGTAGCTAAGACCGGTGCTAGGCACATTGCCTCTTTAAGATGTTCAAAGGCCTTCGTTGCTTCAGGAGTCCATGAAAATGCATCTTTCTTCAATAATGTTGTTAGAGGTGCTGCTATTCTTCCATAATTCTTAACAAACTTACGATAATAGCCTGTTAACCCGAGAAATCCTCGTAACTGCTTTATTGTCTTAGGGACTTTCCATTCCTTAATGGCTTTTATTTTGTTAGGGTCTACTTTAACACCCTCGTGGGATATAATATGACCCAGATATTCCACCTCTTGTACTCCAAAGAAACATTTGGATGCTTTTGCATATAATTGTTTCTCATGCAATAGTTTGAGCACCCTGTCAACATGTTCAACATGATCCTTCCAAGACTTGCTATAGATTAGTATATCATCAAAAAATACTAGCACAAATTTTCTAAGGAAGGGTTTGAAAATGGAATTCATCAACCCTTGAAATGTAGAAGGTGCATTGGTAAGGCCAAAAGGCATGACCAAAAATTCATAATGACCCTCTTGAGTTCGAAATGCTGTTTTTGGAATATCTTCAGTCTTCATTCTAATTTGATGATATCCTGAACGAAGATCCAACTTGGTAAAATAAATTGCTCCATGTAATTCATCCAATAATTCATCAATCACAGGAATGGGAAATTTTTCTTTAATGTTGAGCTTATTGATCTCCCTATAATCCGGACACATTTTCCATGATCCATCCTTCTTGTGTACCAATACTACAGGAGCAGAGAAAGAACTTTGACTCGGTTGAATTATACCCGCCTCTAACATTTCTGCAATCATACGTTCAATTTCGCTCTTTTGGAAGTAAGGATATCTATAAGGCCTGATTTTTGGAGGAACACTTCCTGGAATCAAATGAATAGCATGATCATGATCATGAATAGGTGGGAGTCCTTTGGGAGTTTCAAACACCTTGGAATGATTGTCCAAGACTTGTTGGAGATCTGCAGAAATAGATGACTTTGATGTCGGAACTTCTAGTGAGCATAATTGTGCAATTACGCCTCATTGTTCTTTCTTTAGAAGCTTTGTCATGACATTAGAGCTTATTATCCTTCCCGGCTTCCCTTCAATACCCCGTAATTCGACTTCCTTTCCTTCTGAAAAAATTTCAAGAAAAGTTCTTGAAAATTAAAAGCTACCGTCCCCAAAGATTGTAACCATTGTACTCCTAGTACAACATCAGCACCTCCCATAGGAATGGCAAGCATTGGACTAGTCAATACATATTCCCCATGGTTAGCTTGATATTATGGCATTTTCCAGAGCAATTTATAGTTCCTCCATTTGCAACCATCACTTGACATTCTGGTGCTGGGTATAGGAAACAATTTAATTCCTTGGCTGCCTTACAATGAATAAAATTATGGGTGCTACCTGAATCAATCAACACTATTACCTTTTTCTTCTTGATTTGTCCTTCTATCTTGAGAGTTTGAGGAGTGGTAATTCCTGCCAGTGCATTACACGATATGGTCGGATTCATTTCTTCCTTTTCTAGGGCTGGTTCCTGGTGTATATCCTCTTCTTGTTCATTTTCTTCTTCTTCTTCACAATCTATGTAAAATAATTTCTTCTCAGCACACTTATGACCTTTAGTGTATTTGCTATCACAACTGTAGCAAAGCCCTTTTGCTCTTTTTTCTTCCAATTGTTGTGATGTCAACCTTGTAGGTTGTGGAAATCTAGGCGTAGTAACACTTCCTTCTTTATAGAATTGAGTAGTAGGCTTCCTTGTCGCCATAATTTTACATTCAACTTTTCTTGCCAACCTGAATGCCTTCTCCAATGAATCAGGTTCCAAAACGCGAACTTCATGTTGGATGCTATCCTTTAAAGTGCCTATGAAGAGATCAATCCTGTATTCCTCTGGAATATCAATTACCCTTATATTCAATTTTTGGAAGTCCTCAATGTGCTGCCCCACTAAACCCTTTTGTTTGAGATTTATCAATTGGCTAAAGAAGGTGTTGCTCTTTGTATCCTCATAATGTGATATCATTTCCTCCATAAAAATTGACCAAGTGACAATTTTTTTACGAGAGCAAAGGCATCGACACCGTACAAATGTATTTTTTTCTAAATGTAAAGTTGCAATGCGTACCTTTTGTGTGTTTTGCACGTTATGGAGATCAAAATATTGCTCCATCTATAGTATCCATGTTACAGGATCCTTTCCATAAAAATTCCTCATATCCATTTTTGGAATATGGTGGTTCTTCCCACCAACATTAGAGTTTATTAAATCACGACTAACATTTATTTTTTTCTCATCATGAGGTTCTTCTACTATATTTTCACCATTAGGAAACATTTCTTGTATCAACTTTGTCAAACCTTCGATGTCTGCTTTTATATCATTCTTCATGTTTTCCATGTTGTCTTTCATGTCATCCATCTTAGCTTCCATTCCATCCATCTTAGCTTCCACGCATTTCTTCATATCGTCCATCTTTTCTTCCACGCCTTTCTTCAAAACTTCCATTTCATTTTTTGTTGCTCTTTGCGAGAGTGAAATTTGTTGCACTTGCTCTTGTAATTTTGATAGATCATGTTGCAATTCTTCATCTTCATGAGTCATAGTAGAGGCTTCTGAAGACCTAATGGGTGTTGAATTATTTTTACAGGGCATCTTTTAGAACCCAATACTGATATCTATTCTACAATATGCGCTTGGAATCAATTCAAATTGATTCTTCAACAAGACTTATGCAATTCGGAAAAACAAATACACACCTTTTTCTTGCTTTTGAGGAGCCCGATATTGAAATTGGATTATCTCTGTGAGTGTAGCACTTCAATATTTGAATTTTGGTATCAACGTAGCCCTCTGAATTATCTTTCGAATGCCACAGGTCTGACCTAATTTAGATTCTTCAAGACAAATTTGTGTCCAATCTCCCACAATGACCTAATTATGGACTGGTTCAGTAGAGTGAACTTGTATGACTTGATACGTGTCACTTTTTCATCCTTTGGATTTGAAATTGATAGCCAAGAAACTAAAATCCATTTACTTGCAACTACGTTTTACGACACTCCAATCTGATGGTCAGATAGAGAGTTATGAATATTTTCCCACGATCACGTCTTTGAGATGAAATTCTGGAGCCTGAAAAAGAACTACATTCCACAGATCATATCTCTGAAAATATTTTGAACCAAGATCTGAAATGTTTTGACAAGTTTCCTCAGGATTTCAGCTTCGTACCCTAAAAATTTTGAGATTCGAAACCTTCGTAGAAAACAAGTTATAGCACAAATTCCACGATGACATGTTTAGGATCCTGAAAAAAGACGTAACTTCCACAGATCATATCTTCGAAATATTGCAAACCAAAATCTGAACTTTTTTAACGATGTTCCTTAGGATTTCGGCTTCGTACCCTAAAAATTTCAGCTTCTGAAGCTTCGTAGAAAAAAAATTATAGCAAAAATGCCACAATGACCTATTTGGAGCAGCGAAACCCTAGAATCCAAAGCTCTGATACAAAATGTTGTGTAACCAGCTCCAAAAATAGAAGAAAAGAGATATCAACGCCTTAGAAATAAGCCACTTCCAGGGGGCAACCTCAAATACATTACATAAATGAACAATTCTTGGATGATACAATTTACAAAACCTCATTTCTATATATAGGAGTCGATGGGGCCATAATGTAATCCTAGTGGGCCACAATGTAATCCTAGCTGACCTAACAATAATAATTTAAGGGAACAATAATAACAAAATGGGGGTTACAATGGTACAATAATAACAATAAGGAGGTTACACTAACAACAATAAGGGACTATACTAGTAATATAGGGACCTAATAGATAATGAATTCATGAATGATCCATTTTCATTGGATTCACTAAGAGGATGTGGGTTGTTAAAAATTTTCAAGATGCCAAACATGAAAACCCAAACAAGATTTCTAGAGATGCTTATCAATTACTGGGACCCAAAAGAAGATGCTTTTATGATTGATCAAATTCCTTTGTAGATTGAAATAGAAGATACATATTTTATCACTCGACTTCCCCAAAGAGGAGAACTAGTCAATATAGAAGGGAAGGCCCAAGGGGGTCTCAATGTAGATAATTGTATTTTCATCTATTGCACAATAGAGACTGACAAGGTTAGATCACAAATTCTGATAAAAAATGAAGTGAGGTTGCCCATAAAAATTATCCTTTTTACCATAGTGATGGTAGCAAGCTGAACATCACTACACCAGGCTTCTTTTCCTACAATTTTCTTGGTTGTATATTTCCTCTCAAAGGTATTTTACTCGTGTACAACAACCTGTCGAGAATGAAGAAGCAATTTAATTTAGTCAGAAAAGGTAAAATGAAGCATTTTGGGTATGGTACCATAATTTTCACATTTTTCTTTCAAAGGATAGTGGGACTTCGACCCAAGGCATTTTCAACCATTAGTAGCCCCAAATATTCGAGGATATCTAGATGGGTTGATCTAATGAAGAGAATAGGTGGTGGCAAAGTCGAACAACATTTGATGCTGAGTTTTTCCTTTGGTGGGAACAACAAGTCATAGCTATAGAGGAATACCCTTATGTAGACATGGGTTTTTGAAGAGACCCAAATATAGTGCTTCCCGAAGGAACTGCATGGGGTGCCATTGGTAAAATATTTAAGATTTTATGTTATTTGACTTTTATTTTGGATTTTAAGATTATGATCTTAAAAAAATTAAAAATTATTTTTGATGAGACAAAAACTCTTACAAGATTATTTGATCATGATACATATATTAGATTAGTGAGACCTGGGGGTCTACCTAGGCACATGCATCATGGAAGATACATGAAGAGAGCAGCAATAGAGACCAAGAGATTCCTCCATGTCATTTAGAGGAACTTGGAGAGTTTGAATTGCCAGGTTCATATGGAATCCATGGAGGACCTTCTTGAGGATATTCAGAGACACATGGTAGGAGTACCATGAGAGTGGGTGCGACTCTTTCGTCGGGTGGCTAATGCCATCATATTTTTATGTGATGCACATTTAGGGCAGGGCTTGCAGACTTAGATTATAGATGATTGATATTTTATGGATATGATTGGGCTTAAGCCCTAATTTTGTAGGCCATTTTTCCTGATTTTGTATAACTGTTGGATATACTATTTCTATCTATATATAGGCGGTTTCATGATATGATGATGATATATAAAGATGAACTTTTATTATTTTTTATTTTAATGTGAAGAATGATTAATGGGCCAATCTAATTCTTGATTAGGTATAGAATCAAAAAATGATTTTTTTGATCGTGGAATATGAATAAAAGTAATGAAATTAAAGGATATTTGTAATAATTGCACTCTCATAAGTTAGCGATATAAAAACAGATCTCTCACATGATAAATGTTGTTTAAATGAGACACCATTAGCTGTGAGCCCAAATATACCACTAACGATTCAACACCAAGAGATATTTCTTCAGAAAGAAAGTTAATGACAACACTATATTCGGCCATATTTTTTGAAGAAGGGCCAATACATATCCCTTTTAAAACTAACAACTGACCATATGGATAGTAGTTTACATAAGCAGCAGAAGCCAAATTTTGGGTGTGTCTACTAGCACCATCGGTGAACCCTAGATACACCAGATCATCAATCGATACCTGCTAAAGCAGATAAAAAATATTGATATCACTATGAAACCTATAGACATATATGAACAAGTATATACAATATCTACAACGCAATTTAAAACCTAGGAATTATCCTAGGAATAATACTTCTTAAGATAGAGCCCATTTATGTGCTCCGACAATGCATTTCCATTGAAGTTAACCAATTCATAGGCTCCTTTATTTAAGACCTTTTTAATGATGAACGAACCATACCACATAGTTTTGAAATTGCCTGACCCCTAGGTGTATTTGTCTTGGTCATAGACCAAGACAAGGTCACCTTTAGATAAAATGCTAGGAATCATTGTCTTATCATATTGGATTTTCACTCCCTTTTTATGAGCCTCATTTATTGTGGTTGCATATTGATGCTTCTCATCAAGATGTTCCAAATGGAAAAGGAGTTCTTCAAGACCATATGTCTTTGGAAGAAGTTCTACCACTAGTTTGAGAGATGGAATCTCACATTCCACCAGGAATATTGATTCGAAATCGTAAACTTGTTGAAAAGGAGTGAAACCTGTAGCAGTCTTAACCGACATCCAGTATGCCCAAAGTGTAGGATATAGCATGATATTCCAATTGTATCTTCCTTTATTAATTGTCCTTTTCAGGATAAAGTTTAGGGATTTATTCATGGCTTCAACCTGACCATTGGATTAAGGATAGTATAGAGATGAATGCTCCTGCTGAAAACCCAATTTCAGAGCCAATTCAGACATCATATTATTGTGAAAATGATTACATGGTTAGTGACAATATCCTTTATAATACCAAAATGAGAAATGACTTGGTTGAATAGGAAAAGAGTTGTTGTCTCACCATCATCTGTGAAAGTAGGCATAGATTTGGTCCACTTAGTAAAGTAGTCCACTGCTACGATAATGTACTTATGACCCTTTGACGAAGGCGAGTTATAAATTTTAAAATAAATACCCCACTTTGTGAAAGAACCGAAAGTGATAATAGGAAAAAGAAGAGTTGGATGAGCGCGCATTTTACAAGTATAAACCTGACAAGGATGGCCCTTTTTACTGCTTCAACATAATCCTTGAAAATTGAGCACCAAAAATAGCTTGCATGCAATATTTTTTGGGTTGTAGCATGCCCAGATAGATGACCTACAGAAGATCCACTATGGCATTGATTTAGCACAGACTCAACTTCCTCTAAGGTTAAACAATTTCTAAGGATTGAATCAATCTCGCGAAGATACAAAGTGTCACCCATAATAATGTAATTCTAGCCAAGTGACACATTTTTTTGTGTTCATCCCTCGAAAAAATGAGAGGAAACTTTGAAGTCTGGAGATATACTATGATATCTCCATACCAAGGATCTTGTGAAGAAATAAGGAAGATATGTTCATCAAGAAATTACTCTTCACAAACAACAAATTCTTCACAAGGAAACTCTAAGATCAATTATGAAAATACTAAATAATTTTTAGATTTGGCTGATATGAATTTGAGATCAAATTATTGTATGATAAAATTTCATTTATTATATTCCCCCCAATCACTCGCCTATTGAGAAAAAACTGAATTGGGTTGAAATCATCCAATACAAAAAATTTTCTAAGCAGAATATAGTGTCGAAGTCGTTGGACAACATGAACAACTGCCAAAGCTAATTTCTATATATGAGAATATCATGGTTCAGGACCGACTAAGCCTTGACTTCGATAATAAATCATGTTCTCACAAAGAGCATAGTATTCCTAAATGAGAACCATACCTATCATTGATTATGCCACAACGAGATATAAGAGGAAATCTATGCTATAATTGGGTGGACTCAATAAAGGAGCAGAGGTCAATTATTTTTCAAAAGCATCAAATGAGCACTGAGAAAAATTGTCCCATACAAATGGAACTCCTTTCTTCAGTAATCTCATAAATCCTTTTGTAATCTCGACATATTTGATGATAAATCTCCTTAATAAATTACCTTTTCCTTAGAGACTATGAAGCAGATGGATAGTGGATCGGGGAGGCAATTGAAGTATTGCCTCAACCTTGAATGGATCAACCTAAATCCCTTCAGTAGATACAATGAATCCCAATAACCTACCAGATGTGACAATTAAAACACATTTATTTGGATTCAACCGGATCTTGTAATAAAAACATCATTCAAAAATAAAAAAAAGGTGACGTGGATGGCCAATTCTCTTTCGAGAACGAACATCTAGGTTATTCAAATAAGCTTCGATAATATGCTTGGTGTCTTGGAAGGTATACAACATGGTCAGCTGAAAAGTCATCCCTATGTGTTTAAGTCCAAAAGGCATATTTTTGTACAAAAACGTACCCTAGAGAAAAAGAAAACATGTCTTATGATGATCTTCAGAACAGATTGTAATTTGATTATATCTTGAGAAACTGCCCATGAAGGAAAAAATATTCTTTCCTGCACATTCATCAATATTTTGATCCATAAAAGGTGTGGGGAAATTAACTTTTGGACAAGCCTTATTCAAATCCCTAAAGTCAATCCATAATTGTATCATTCCTTTCCTTTTATCGACAGGGACTAGATTCGAGACCCACTTGGTTAACAGAACGAGGTATATAAAACTTGACTTTAGCAGTTTTTCAACCTCAGCTTTGATAAATTTTGCTTTCCTAGGGTTTACCAGTCGAACCTTTAGCCATACAAGCTTAGTGTTTTCATAAGTGTTGATCTCATACTTGACTATCGATGGATCAATTCCACGAATTTCCTCATAAGACCAAGCAAACACATCTCATAACTATTTTAAAAGATCAGTATAATTCTTTATTTCCTCAAGGGAACATTCAACTCTGATGAAAGACATTCTCGGTAATATTGGGATTCCTAGATATGTTCACTAGAATAGTTTCTGAAATAATGGATATATTACCTTCGGAAAAAATTTGTGCTGGGGCCAAAGTATGAAAATTTACAGTTGAAGAAGGACTAGACAAGCTTGTTTCAAATTGGTGCAATTCTGGGAGAAAATAAGATGGATGATGCAAGTTATCCCATGGTATTCCTACACGGGTCATTTATTCTAAGATTGTCTCTTTAGATGGTTATATAGTATCAATTCAATCCATAGCGGAAGCAGGTTCAAGAGTCTAGGCCAGATCCACATCTCCATCCAATTCCTACGATGAAAGAGGAATGGGATCAAAATCTGCAGTATTGACTATAAATTTATAAGCGATTTTTGTTGTAGACATGGGGTATTCCATTCCACCGACTTTCCCATCTGATTTAATGTGGACATAGAGGGGAGTAAGGGCCAAGGATAAAAAAAATAATGAGTTATGAACAAAACTCTTCAAGTAGGGGCCTTGGAGGATGAAATGGAATTAATTCAAGCAATAGGAGAAGAAAGTTCAAAAGTACCCATCAATTAGGAATACATTATGACTCCTAAATTCTCCACATGAGGCTTGGCATTATTCACCAAGGGAATGGTAGAATCAGAAGATGCGTTGGGTTCTTTAGGAGAATAAGCCATTTGATCAAACGTAATAATTATGCTTTCACGGGGAAAGAATAGGATGTGAAATAACGATGATACAATAGCATCCATTTCATAAATCCAATTTCGACCCAAGAAAATATTATAATCCAAATTGGCATCAACTATTTATACATCAACATTAACCACCTTTCCGCCAACACAGATAGGGAAGGTTGGAATAATTCCATGCAGCCTATGAGAATTACTATCGAATGTTGTAAGGAGAGTAGGTGAAGGAACAACTTGAGAAGATCTAATATCCTTGCAACATGCTATCGACATCACACATGTGGAAGCCCCCTCATCAACTACAGTTCAAAATATATTCATTTTCTGATATGTAGATTTGATATGGAGAGCCATATGATGGGGGAGTCTCTTCTTAACATTCAAAATATCAAATGTTATAATAAGATTTTTTTTTTTGGATCAATGGCTCTGATCGCAATAAGGAATGCAATCCTTTGTGTAGGACACGACTGGAGTACCTATAACACTGACATCACATAAGGTATTTAGACTAAATATTCAACAATAGAGTAGTTCTGGGAAGCCTTGGAATTAGGAATTATAATCAAACTTTTTGTAGAGCCTTGCGGCATCCAAGGTGTAGGCTCAACTGCAGGCCTCTCAATATGGAGCAGATCTACATCATCAGAAGCAACCTTAGCCTTAGAAGGTTTCAACTCACCATAATCATGCAATATTTTAGTAAAATAAACATGAGCCCTCACCATATATACATCCTATGAGGATTCCCCATTCTGGTTTCCCCCTGAGGGGGTCCCAATGTCAGTATTTGTGCCAGCAAGAATTTTCTACCCTTAGGGAAAAGGGTTGGTTAGAACAACCTAAGAGCTAGAAGGACCATGTTGTGCTAACAAGTCCTGAGTGTCTTGAATTTTAGCATTAGGGGAATTTTGAGGTATAAAATGGGCCTCAGGAAATTATAAAATAATAGTGGAAATAATAAAATAATATTAGATTATATCATCAAATTTTAGAGGGAAAAAAGAAAAAACTACTTTTTCAACTTATCTCCCTATGGGTCTACTCAAATTTCCAACGAGAACACCTTTTGGATGCATAATTTTATTCCTCATCCAAGTATTACCATGTTGCATACTTTCGATGGACCCTGCTACACAAAAAATGAGAAATACATGAAAAACATGATTGCAATCATTTTTTTCATGTATTTGTCATTTTTCGTGTAGAAGGGTCCATCGAAAGTATGCAACGTGGGTAATCCTTAGATAAAGAATAAAATTTTTCATCCAATGAGTAGTCTTGCTCGAACTTTGAGTAAAACCTTAGGGATATATGTTGAAAATACAAGTTCAAAAAGTAGTTTTATTATTTTATTCCTTTTTACTCTTTTTACTTTTTTACCCCAAAAATGGTGAATCACCCCCCGTGGTTGACATCATGATCTTGAATCCTATTGGTTCTTATAAAGTTTATTTTGGTTGTACAATTTTCCTAGGAGGACTTTTTTAGACCTCAAACGTTCTCTAATGGGAAAAGATGAATTAAATAATATCCATTGCATAATTTTCATGGAAA
Organism: Pinus albicaulis; assembly: GCA_034641835.2. Lineage (NCBI taxonomy): Eukaryota > Viridiplantae > Streptophyta > Pinopsida > Pinales > Pinaceae > Pinus > Pinus albicaulis. Next base: position 526,826,940 of record CM076572.1, on the reverse strand, counting down.
TTTGACTTTATTTTTCGATTCTTTTTTACCCTCCCCATTATTATCACTGGGTTTGTTCACATTTCCCTTCCCATCCTTATCCTTTTTCTTACCACATCGATTTTTATTCCCATCGTATTATTTATTTCTTTTGGGGTTTAGATATTGGACAATGTTAACATCTAAAGGTTGAGAAAACATAGGCATTGACGGTGATGCCTGAATCAAAAAAGCAGTTTGTAAGGAAAACTTCCGCAATTGACTTAGCAGGTTAGTTGTACAATTATCAATCGATCCCACTATTCTGTGTACATGGGACCTAGGCTTTGGTTTGGCTAAATCGATCTTAGATCAAGGAGAATTAGGAAGAATCTTGTAGAGGACTCCATATTGCCAATATATGAGTTCTAACTGTTGGGCTCCAAAGATGGCTTGTTATGTAGTGAACACCTTGGAGAGAATCACATCCTTATTAATTTGTGGCTATAAGGATTTCAAAAACCATTCGAGAAGGAATTCATTAGGGATATATGCCTTAATGAGCCTCTTCCTTCTATGCCATTCCTGAATATGGTCAGAAATAAGAGTTTCTTTGTCTCATTGGAAACTAACCAACAACTCAGTTCCAACATCATATAAGACATGAAATTGAAAATGATTTAAAAAAATAGTTGCCAACTCACTAAACGTAGAAAAGGTACCCCCACTAATATTTATATACCATTTTGCAAAATTTCCAGTTAGGGTTCATTGGAATAACCCAACCTAATTGAATCATCGATCATGGAGTTGGATGAACGCCATAAGTGGAATGTTGTTACATGATCTGCTAGATCCCCTCTAGACTTCCCTTTGAATTTTGGAATATCTAAAGTAATTTTTCTGGGAATCAGAGGTAATTTTGAAAGATATGGAAATTTTAGGGTTTCTAGGAATGGTAAGCATGGTGGAGTGGGAGAATTCCACCCTCCAAGAGTAGAATTTTCAACATTAAGAAAATAGTATCCTGGATTTGTAAAGGCACTAGGTTTCCAAGGATTATTTGTAGAAGAGGTTGAACCATAAGGAAATAATTTTGGCACAGAGGTATTCATAGAGTATCCACCCCATATTGTAGGGTTTCCAAAAATAGGAAGGTTCCCCCCAGCAAAGAATTGAAAGAAGAGGAAAGCACCTGATAAGGATTCCATGCATTGGATAAAGGAGAAAATAATTGTGAGGTCCTGATAGAGGGGAAAGGAATATTCCCCTATTGACCAAATAAATAAGATTTATTCTTAGTCTCCAAACCACTAACTCAAGGGTTTTACCATCCTTCATTCCCCTGAAAAGGATTAAAATTCTGAGCCTGAGCGGAGAAAGGTAGTGAACCTATGTTCAAATATGGGTTGGAATGATGTATAAGACCACTTACAAAAGGAAAACCCTGAAAAGATATTGAACCACTTGGCATAGAAGCAATTTATGTGGAAAAAAAAAATGGGAAGGTTGAAGGAACTGAAGGAATCACACTAGATGGCATCCCGAAAGGATTGGAACCAGTGTAAGAAGAAAAACGTTGGGTGCTACCTCTTGAAACTAGAATTTCGGTAGAGCCAAGAACTGTGGTACTAGGTCTGATAGTGGATATAAGCATTGTAACCCCTCCTTGAAATGAAAGAGGGGTATGCACATGATAAGTATCCATAGCCGAAATCGTGCTTCTAACATTGGCCATCGAAAGAAAAGAAGGAGAAAAAGCAGGGCTTGTCAGCCCGTGAGTCAGGTTTCCAATGTACAATAGAACGTTCGGAAAATTATAAGGAAGGGGTGAAGAAGGAGTCATGGGTGACTCAAGAACATCTTCAACCTCAACCTCATCTTCTGATATGAATAACACCCTAGTAATAACCATAGTGTTTCTGTCCAAATTACGACTTATACTAGGTTCACCCTCAGAGAAAATAGCCCCAAGTGGAGAATCAATCTTCGATGTGTTTGTTGCTACTGGTTGAAAATAACTAGAAGAATATCTCCTATGCCTTTTAGATGAAGGCTCGAAACTCGTAGGTGAGAGCCCACAAAGCCTCCAAGACTGATGAACTGATTGATCAACCACTTGTAATTATTAAGAGAAATTTTAAAAATAAAAAAAATTGAAATCTATGGCAATTTGGGTGCAAATAACACTCAGTAAAAAGTCCCTAAAAATACAAGCAAACAAGAAAATTCCAGGTATTTCTACTCTAGGTTATTAGGATCGAGAAAAAAATACAAGAAAGTGAATATAAGGACCTTCAAAAGATATTTTGGGATAATTATGGCCTATTCCTGCCAGCGAAGGTAACATAAAACATTAACTGACCTCTAGACAAAAGCCTTTGCTGGTGCAAGTATCTGAGCTTCATAAGGGAACCCTCCAAAAGTAATAATGAGAGTGATACAATGTCTGCCTCAGATACCATGGGTATTCCCCCCTATAGTCACCTATGTGATCCCTATGAAAGGAAACTAAGGTCACTAGTTTGTATTGTAAATCGGGCAAGACAGTCCAGGGCGTGAGATCCAATAAGTAGGATAAGGGGTAACTCTATTTCCATGTCTTCACTCGTCTTCGTACTTAACTCTTGTATTAGAAGAGCTTTGCTGGAAAACTTAACGAGACTGGATTTCACTCTTTAATCAACTTCTATGTTTCAACTTGGAGTGGCCTTGGAGATTTTACTCTCCACACACCTATTCCAGGGCCCTAAATTGCCTAGAGTAGTTGATGTATCTATGACAAAACAAAATTCTAGTTCATTTTAATTAAGCGCATGATTTGAATGTTTTCTTTTTAAGTCACAGGTAAATGGAAATGAAACTTATGATATTTTTGACACAAAAAGAAACCAATAGAAAATTTGGCTACAGGAAATGCAACCCTTTTTCTTCGATGAATAATAATTTCTACAAAGATTCTACGAAAAAAATATGAAAGAAAATGTTGGCAATATGTTCCTTGTGATCTATAATATTCAATTGATTTTCCTTGATGGAAAATCTCTGGAAAAGGATGAGAAAACTATCTGTATGAAGAATCTTAGCAGTCTCTCAGAAGTTTTGTGCAGCATATTGGTTATTTTTAATATGTCACAATGTATATGCGGGTTTGTAAAGGCCAAGTCGCGTATGCATGCGGAGAAGTATGTCCCAAGTCGCATGTACCTGTTTGTGCTCCAAAATTATAATACCACGGGGCTTTACCATGCTATTAGCCAATAGTATTTAGTGTTGTATTATCTATTTTATTCCATCTAGGATTACCATCAACAGTTGAGTGGTTTTGACTCATGGTATTGATAAAAGCTAAATCCATATAAGGAGAAGATGATCATAGTGCAAAGTGTGCATGTTCTAAGGGTTGTTAATGAATAAAATTCTCTAAGGAATATTTGCATGGATTAACTTTGTTTTTAATTGATAGATCTGAATCTATGATGCACCCATGGATATAATGATGGTTCAAGATCTCTAGATATGAAGATGATGAATCTCTAGTATGATCTACTAAAGAAATGATGAAGATCTGGTGCAATTCTGCTGAAGAAAATGAAGAAATCTAGGTAAGTTTTATAGATCTAGTTTTTTATGCAAAATTTACTTTTACAGATCTATACGCAAGTTGGTCTCAGTAAAAACACGTATATACACAGTTTTGATTCATGAAAAGCACGTATGGCAGTTAAGGTTTTCTGAAGATTATTGCAGATATTACTACTGTGATTCCTGCTTTTGTCTACTATATGTGAATGAATTCTTATTGAAGTTCTAGGTTGTTTTGAATACTGAGTATGCTGCTAAGTTGATCATGAAAAAATCTAATCAATGATTGAGAAAACATGATTAAGGTCGACTGACTGTCTAAAGGTTTTGCACTGCTGAGAAAATGTCTGACTAAAAGCTTCAGATCTAAATCTAAGTCAGATCACATTCTGAAGATTAGTATACACAGAAGTATACGTGGGTTGGTGTGCAGGAAAGCGAGTATGTATGCGGCTTCAGTGAAGCAAAGTAATGCATGCTATTTTAATTAATGATTTCTCAGGGTTGAGTTTGTATCTTCATATCTATTCTGAAGACTGGGTTATTTCTGAAGTTTTGGTTACAGTTTTTTCACTGTTCTAATTAAAGTATTGGGAAAAGTTTATGATTGTTGATAGAGGGTTGTGTTGATGTTATTTGATCCAGTATGAAAATTGATGAAACATGGTCTGCAGTGGGTCTGAGGGTTGAAGCCTTCAGTATGGAAGTAGAAGCTTCCTTCCAGTAGAAGCTGGTGTTATGTTCAGGGGGTTGAAGCTCCCTTCCAGGAGTGGCTGGTGAATGAGAAGAAAGGGGGTTGGAGCTCCCTTCCAGTAGCAGCTGGTAAACGAGTGAAGGTTGCAGCCTTCTGCAGGTAGAAGCCTGTGTACTAATATGATTCTGCATCAGTACAATTTTGTAAACCATTTTCCATATAATAAATATTGAAGACAAAGACGAAAACAGTGGTGGTTATCTCCCAAATTGGGTTTCCACCTTAAATATTTGTGTTCATGTGTGTTCCAGTTGTGTGATGTTTTATACTGCCATTACTGCACATATTTATTGATTATCTAACTTGATGCATAACTGGTAAATCTGATTTAAAGATTGTTTCTGAGAATCTTTCTAAACTAGAAATTTATATCAGCATACACTAGTTTCTTTCAGCATATTCGCGTGTATACATGAGTTTAGTTCATAAAAGCCACGTATGGAATTCTGCAAAATAAAAAGTTAAATTTATTGATATGAGCTCTAAATACTGATTCACCCACCCCCCCCCCCCACCTCTCTCAATATTTTTTCCAAAAATTGGTATCAGAGTAGGTCCTTCTGAAGAAGCTTGGCATCTTGAAGGAATATCAACCAAGATGAGCAATCAAGATGGGACAACATCTATCAAGCCTCCACTCTTCAAAGGAAACAATTTAATCTTCTAGAAAACACAGACAAGATCCTATCTTCAGTCTCTTGGAGCAAATGTATGGAATATTGTTGAAGGAGGTTATCAATATCCAATCTCAGTTCCAACAGATGCAATGACAAGAAAGAACTATGAAACAAATGCAAAGGTGATAAATGCACTATTGGGGAGCCTAGCGGAATCAAAATTTATTATGGTCATGCAGTTGAATATAATAAAGGAAATATGGGACAAAATCATTCTAAGCTATGAAGGTGATACAAAGGTAAAAAGTGCTAAAGTCCAAACTCTCATAATTCAATATGAAAATCTAAAGATGCATAATGAGGAGATCATTTCCAGTTTCTTTTTGCTTCTAGATGATATTGTAAACCATATGAGAAATTTGGGTGAAACCATAACTGACACTACTCTGGTTGAAAAAGTTTTAAGATCTCTAACTTCAAAATTTGAGTCAAAAGTGTCTGTTATTGAAGAAAAGCAGGACCTTCAAAGTCTTACTATTATTCAACTTCATGGCATTCTAACTACATGTGAAATGAGAAAAGGAGGATCATCTAAAGTCAAAGAAGTCGTCTTTAGAGCTTCTACAAAAGGAAAAGAAGTACAAGAAACATAAGGATCAGGGTATGTTTCAGAAGAAGATGATGTAAATTTTGTAAAGAAGCTCCAACTTGGCACTGGAAGGTTCAGAGGTAAGCTTCCTTTCAAATGTTTTTCTTGTTGAAGAGTTGGTCATTATGTTGTAAGTGTCCTCATAAAGAAACACATGAAAAAGGAAAGGAAGTAGCAAGAAGAAATAAGAATCAGTTTATCACTAGAAAAAGTTATTATACTCATGAAGATAGTGATGGGTTATCAGACAGTGAGGAGGAATCTGATCAAGATCTTAGACTTCTCATGAAATTTGAAAAAGATTCTAGAGAGGAAAAGGATACTTTTATGGGTGCTATAGAAGACAATTATTTTCTTGAAGAAATCAATTAGCTCAAAATATGTTTGGAAGAAAACAAAATATCCATAGAAACTCTAAAAAATCAGCTTGAAGAAAAGGAGAAACACAATGAGAAATTAGAATGTCAAATAGTAAGTCTAAGAAAATAAATTGAGAAAGTAAAGACTTTGAATCTTAGATTTGCTAAAGGATCTGAAACCTTAGATGAAATTATCAAGGTACAATGTTCTCTGCTTGTAAAGACAAGTCTTGGATATGTCAGAGAATATTCTCAGTCTTAAGCATCAAACCATCTAAAAGCAGCTACAGTCAGCCTACAACATTTTTCCACTCAGCAAGGAAAGAAAGAAACTTTACAGGTAAATCATGACCACCTCAATACAAATAAAACTAACAGGAATACCTTTCAAAGAAATACCAACCAATAGGTAAACACAAATAGAAGGTTCCATGATCGTAGTAATTTCTTCTTCAATGGACAATGTTTCTCATGTCATAATTTTGGTCATAAAGTTGTTCAATGTGTTTCATAAAAAACCATCATGACTAGAGAAGAAAGAAAGAAAAGAATTGATACTGGAATAAATAAGAATACATATAACATATTTTCTCCTCTTCAAAATGAAATTGAATGTGCTTATTGCAATAACTTTGGTCATGAAGAATTTGAATGCAGGAGAAAACTTCAGCCAAAAGAGCATATACCTTCAACTTCCAAAGTATGGAGAAAGAAGGAATTGCAGGTTGAGAACCGTGGCATAGCTTTATTTGTAGAAGGAGAAGAAAATCAATGACACATTGATAGTGGATGCTCAAAACACATGACAGGTGACAGAAATAAACTTCTTGCATAAAATTCTCTATAAAGAGAAAATAATGTTACTTTTGGAAATGATACTCCTGCTGTAATTAACGGAAAAGGTTCTATTTTTCTAAAGGAAAAGGTGAAAGCTAACAATGTTATGTATGAGGATGGATTAAAGCATAACCTGTTAAATGTAAGTCAAATGTGTGATCAAGGAACTGAAGTTGTCTTTAGCTCAAAAGAATGTGTGGTACGTGAACTTGATACAAGAAAAACAATCATAAAAGGAAATAGAACACCAAGAAATTTGTATGTATTGAAAAGTTGTAAAGAACAATGTTACTTGGGTAAATCTTCAGAAAATTGGCTATGGCGTAGAATATTGGGGCATTTGAGCTTCTCTCAAATCAACAAATCTAGCAGAATCAAAGTTGTTCGTGATCTTCCCAATATTACTTTGCTTGAGAGTACGATATACAAATCTTGCCAATTCGGTAAGCAAACCAGAGTGCAATTTAATGCCAAAGAAGGATCAGCAAGTAAGCCTCTTAAACTCATTCATACTGATATATGTGGACCTATGAGAAAAAGGTCACCCCGTGGAGAACAATACTATATTCTGTTTATTGATGATTTCTCTAGAATGTGTTTGATTGGGTGTTGAGGTATAAAAGGTGTCTTTTCAATGCCTATTTATCCTACATTAATTATCAATCCGAGAATGACTTTTTATTTCAAGGGTGTACTCAGTCTGAGGCGGAAATTTATCCAAGAGTAATGCCTTGCAAGATGTAGTACAACGTTTCAAATACAAAAATAAATGGATGCTTGAAAAAGAAATCTAACTACAACAACATAAACTCAAATGCTTTGAAATCCAACTATTCACTTAGGAAACATCAATCGAGGATATAGTAACAATAACTCATTCCTATAGAAATTGATGCAATTCAAATCAAACTAGAACAAGATAATCAATCTAGGAACAAGGAAGAAATAACCAGTGTTTTCTACAGTTGACAGTCCTGCTTTAAAGAAATAAAAAGGAAATAGAAATTGAACTAAGAAAACGTAGTAAACTTAATGAACTGGAAATCAACAGAAAACTGTAATCGAATAACAATGTAAATAAGTAAGGTCTCTGCAATATGAAACTAATGAATTCGAAATCAACAACACACTGGAATTGAACAACAAATACTAACTAATGAATCAGATCTTAACTTAATGAAATCAACTAACGAACTCTGTTGAACACCAAACCCTGTCAATAGAAAACGTTATTAAGCAATTCAACGGAATAGAAAATGGAGTAAATATTGAACAACAAAGCTTTATAAGCAATAACAAGATGAATAATACCGAAATTAAGATTCTTGTTGAAATGGAACAACAATGCAATTCATTAACGCAACACAGTACTAAACAATTCAACAACAACTTAATTAAGTTTACAAATGTAATAAAACCGATCACAATTATCACATAACGGTAATTAAAGGAGTAGAAATACAAACAACGGATCGATCCACCAGGGCCAGGTCCTCAACCACTGGTAAAACGCCGCTGGGCTACTGCAGAACTAAGAAATTAAACGACAACACATTCTTGTATTAATCATGCATAAAAACGTTTACAAACAATCGATCTCTTGTTTAATCCATGAGAGTTGATAAGGAATTGTGTAATTACAACAGGAAATCTCTCCATCTCCCATATTTCCCCAATACATAATACATGCTCTCCTTTTATAATCAGAATGAGGAGAAATTAAATAGTAAATATGATCTCTCATAACAATATTGGATTGTTCCCAACAACTTGATCAACAAGAAAATATATTTCCATCAATCTTTCAACAAGAGCAAGTCGAATTTGGATTTGTAGCTGAGATAATTTGGAAGATGGTCGCAACAGTAAATATGAGAAAAATTTTCTCAAAGAACCTTTTTTTTCTCTCAATATAGGATAAATTTGGGCAAAATATTCTTAATAAAGTTAACTCGGTCCGTTCTGGACAAAACCCATGTTCCGGATTTTCTAGATTCTTCTCCATTGCCCAGAATATCAACCGAAAAACTGTCACTTCTTATTCCAGCGAATTTCTGAGTTGGAATATTGAATGATGGGTTGGAGATCAAATATGCAATCTAGAAAATATCTTGGAGGCTAAAATGGTGAGTGATGTTACAAAATATATTAATAAACCATCATTGATAAAATTATGCATAATAATCATCAATTTATTAAAAATAAAGGAGAAGAAATAATATTTATCCATAAGAGCATAAATAATTATAAAATGGATTTATATGATAAATTATGATAAATTACATGATAAATAAGAGTAGAAATGGATGAAATAAGTGTTAAAAAGTGGTCGTATTTGCGGCCCAACATACCCCCAAACTGAATATATTGCATGCCCTCATGCAACCCAGAACTGAATATATTGCATGTCCTCATGCAACCCAAAGAAAAAAACCCATGTGTTAAACAAGCAAAAAAAAATTCATCCCAACTCATGAAATGGATGGAACAAATGAATTTTTCCTCAAATAATGAATATTCAATTTTAGAAATATTGATGAAGGCGCAACAATATTTACAGTTGACGTTCAACTATATGTATATGAAGTTGCAGAAATGTGATATAAGTAACAACAAACTTCATTAACCAGTTTCTCAAAAATTAGATCATTTGATGCACAGATCATGAGATATAAACAAAATGGTTGTAAGTGATAGTGAATAATTTTTGAAATTTTATGAACTAATTTTCGGTTTGTGTATTTTAATGATACCTCTTTGTTATCCAGAAATCACAAGGATTTAGTTCATAGTTATAAAGATATATGCAAATAAATTTATGCACTGTATAAAAATGAAATTGTATGCCTTAAACAAGAAAGAAAGTAGAAAACATCCATCATGTGTAGCAATTCCTCCCCCAAACTGAAGAATTAGCATGTCCTCATACAATGCTAGAAAACAAAGAGAGGTGGTTGCTACAATCTGATGAAATCTATGCTTGGTGTAAAACAACATGGATTAAGGGAGGTGTTGAGAATGAATAAGAATATCAATGGATGATAAAGAATATAACTGACATGGTCATAAGAAAGAAATGAAGGAAATCAACACTCCCCCAAACTGAAAGATGAGATGTCTCTAAAAAATGGGAAGTGGTAAAGATGTGGAATGAATGATGATAAATAATGCTCAATGGATTTTCATGAAATTCTCCTAAATTCATAATAAATTAGAAAATTATGCTATTTTACCTCAAGTGTTACTTCCGAAAAAATGTGGAATAACATGTAGGGACTAGCCTTTGTTGAAGCTGATGTAGGCTGAGCGGATACTGAAAGTGATGCAAAAGGTCGAAGCCATGCAAGCACATCATGTCTGAAGAATTATGCGCGTTCGCGAGCCTTTGCTGTTAGTTGTAATAGTGTGGTCGTGCTGCGAATAGAATATCCCCTCCATATTTGTTGTTATCCTGTAAACAAATCACGATTGTGTATGCAATTTTCTTGAATCCACAGTTTTAGTTTTGAATGAAAACATATAAGATGCATGCAAAAAAATTTAAGCAGAAAAACATCTGTAGAAATGCAGTATAAATATTGTGGCAAATAGAAGAGAAGCATACTGCACAGCAATTGTACAGCATGGAAAGGCATACATATGATATGATGAAAAAATTATCGCATTATTGAAATCAATTCATATTTTGAAATCATGAGTAGATATGGAAATGTTTATGTAATAATTCAAAAATAAGGGAAAATGACAGTTGATGTGAAAAAAGTACTTATGCGGTCATTATCCACATAAACCATTATGATCGATTTATAAATAAATCTCATGTAGAAGAGGTTCCAAAAAAAGGGTTTAGGAGCATACTCTCATTTTATATTTGATAAAGATATAATAAAAGGGTTTATCATTACTATTGATTTCTGAAAAATATGACTCCAATACCATCAGCAGAGCTTTGTTGCCCACAGGTGTCTATAACCTTGACAAAGTTGCTTTCTCACCCTTGGAACCATTATCCTTTACTCATGCCTAAGGAAGTGTTGTGTGATGTCATGATGGAGGCCACTGTGCTGGATTGGGAACCAGATGAATCACAATTCCATTCACTAGGAAGGAGTGAAAGGTGGGCAGGCCGGCTCGTGATGAGACCCCCTCTTCCAAGGACTTTTAATTTTTCTGAGTTGTCCATTGGATCATATCCCTGGTGTGGTGGCCATAATGGGAATGCCACTTCACTACTCCCTTATGATCATGGTCGGCTGGTTCTTGATGAGACCCCCTATCCTCCACCTGCCATATCATAGAATTGTTAGTAATCATATAGATATTTTATTTTTATTTTTTTACATATAGCACTTACCTATTTATATATAAAGGGTGGCTCAACACTCCTTAAGAGTAGGGATGGTGGAAGAAGTCTGAACGTCTCAATAGAGAAAATATGCTCTTATTCTTATTCAATGAAATAAAATTCAAAGAGAGTTATGAAAATTTAGGGAAGAAACAAGATGATAAAGATAGTTGATCATATTAGTTTTAGTGAAAATAAAGACAACAAAGTAATATAGATGGTTGTGTCATTTCTTTTTGCTTATCACTACAAAACAATTTCTTAAAAATGAAAATTTCTCTTGATTTGCTGATTCCAGTAACTTCTAATTTTGTGTCCTTGCATAAATTTTATATTTGTATTTCAAAGATTCATGAAGAATTCATAAAAATCCTAGAAATGTTGTTTAAAAAACAAGAAAAATGCACTCAAAAAGTGTTGTTCCTTAGAAGGAACAACTTTTGTTCCTTAAGAGGAACAACAAAAACAATCTGTGAAAATGTTGTTCCTTTCAAAAGGAACAGCAAAAACAATTAGCGGAAACGTTGTTCCTTTGGAAAGGAATAGCAAGAACAGTTGGCAAAAACATGCTATTCCTTTTGAAAGGAACAACAAAAACAAGTGGCAAAAATGTTGTTCCTTTGGAAAGGAAGAGCAAAAATAGGCAGTAAAAGTGTTGTTCCTTTTGAAAGGAATAACAAAAACATGCAGCAAAAATGCTGTTCTTTTTGAAAGGAACAAAAAAACTAATTAGTGGAAATGTTGTTCCTTTTGGAAGGAACAACAAAAATAAACACACAAACACACTGATTCTTAAGAGGAACGACTGTTGTTCCTTAAGAGGAAAAACATGAAAAATAATGGCACACAAAAAAGTGTTGTTACCTATAGGGAACAACAAAGAAAATGCACGTAGAAATTTCTATAGGGAACAGAAAAGGAAAAAAAATAGAGGAAAGAAAAAAGCTAATGCACAATCCATTTTCAAGAAAATCCAATCAAATAGAAAGGAAAATCTATGTACAGGTTTCAAGAAAAAGTAGTTTTTACAGAATTGGTGCTACCGAAGAATTATCTTCTGCAATTGAAACCTGCATGGTGGGGTCCTTATTGTTCAATTTCCACTGGAGCGGAAACTAAAATTTGAAGGGATCAACACCTGAAACACAAAAATATAAAAGAATTCAGAAAAGAAACAACACTTTATTAAGTTACAACAGCTATGATGTTATCTGTTAATGGAAAAAAATGATCTTTTTGAAAAATATTTTGGCAGTAGTGACATGAATCTTGAAATGGAAACCAATTATTCATTTCTTATTGTTATGAATTTGTTAGGTAATGAACTCGATAAAATGTCGTTGTTTCACTAAAATTTATTTCAAGAATCGCTCGTCCATCAATTGACATTCTTTGTTCTCCTAAAACCTGTAAAAAAACGAGTGTCTACCCGCAATAAAACATTAAATCATGGAGAAAGAGAGGTGTACGGACTCCCTTAATCCAAGAATTATGAAAAAAACTAGCAAGTAGTTATTCTATAGAACAAATCCACCAAATAATAAAACAAATTTTATTTGTCACCTACGGGAGAGTAGTGGTCGACTATACTAACCAGCAGTGTTTTAATCATACCTTCCTTGTTTTTTTTCTGATTTGAGTGATTAAAGATCCAAATGAGAGCTAATTCAAAGTTTTATCTCCAGTAGAAATAGGCTTTAAAAATTCCATGTAATGGTATGTTAAATTTGCTTAGAACAACCTGCATAATAGAGTCATTTTCGATTTTCCAGCTCAGACCAACAGTTGATATTTCAAGAATAAATTTTTCGTTTGATGGCGGATTGAACCGATTAAAATTGTATATTAAAGTATATTAATTTATTGATCTCCAATATAAACAGTTTTTGAAGACAAGAAGAATTGATGGGTTAAATATGCTAGTGAACAACCAAGAAAACAAAGTTTCAAGAGTGTTGTTTCATGATAGGCAGTCAGTATTTTGATCATATATTCCTCATACGATATCGAAATTTAGTGATTCAAATTTATTTTTAAACTAAATTCATAGAGGAATCTACCATAGGAACATGTTTTAAAAATATAGTAATTTAGACCTCAAAAAATTGACTATCCCAACTCTGTTGTTGAGCTGCCTACTAGACACCCTGTCAATGTTTTGGTTCTAACTTTTTCATTTAAAATAAAAATGGAGCGATTAAAATTGGGTTGGAATGTAGACATGAAGAGATACTTAGGATAGAAATAGGTTTTAAAAATATTCATTTTTGGTCCCCCAAAACATGATTGTTCCAACTATGTTTTCAAAAATTTCATCGAGCCCACAAGCCAAAAAATATGATATTCAAGCAATTTTTCCATATTGGTGATAAGTGTTTGTAGAATTGTTATTTTCAATATAATGCATCTACATGCATAAATAAATTAAAATATTTATCACCGATTTTTATTACCACAGTGTGTTGCAACAAAACAACTATTTTTACAAAAATAAAAGAAAATGTGTTTATTTTATTTCCTTATTTATTTTATTTTCTCCACTAACCTACTCTTCTTTGAAAATCGAATATGCTTATGTATAAGAGTATTTCTAGTGGGGCCATTTCCGAAATAACACCTCTAGTATGCACATACCCAAATTTGAAAAATGCATGTTGATAAATAGTAGGGTATGAGAAGCCAACTTCCCTTCTTGTAAAACAAAATTGGGCGAGAATTCTCAATTTCTTGGGAATATCACTCAGTCTCTTCTATTTGGTTATGTACCTTAGCAAAGGCTATATATGGTGACTCTGTGGCCTGAAGGGAACTAGTAGGTTGCCTAGAAAAACTTCCTGGGTCCTACTGATGGCTTAGATTCAATTTTCTTAAGAATTTCGTCAATAAAGGTCGTTCTCCCAAGGGTCACCGGTCCCTTAGGTTTTCCAGGTTTGGGAGGAATTTTGTCTTCTTTAGATTTTCTAGTCATTTAAAAAATGCAAGGATTCATTCCTACCTTAAGCTTTCACTTAATTCTGCTGTGAAGCGGGCTAGTGAACAAGTGTGTTTCTTGCTCGGTGCGCAGGTTCTTACCTTCCGTATTTAATACCCAATTCTTCCTAAACAGAAAAAATTAAATATGCATCACTCTTTCTAAATGGCATACACTCTCCCCAGCAATGGCGCCAAAATGTTGAGGTATCAAAGGTGCCTTTTTAACGCCTATTTATCCTACATTAATTATCAATCTGGGAACGAATTTTTATTTCAAGAGTGTACTCAGTTTGAGGTGGAAATTTATCCAAGAGTAATGCTTTGAAAGATGTAGTACATCATTTCAAATACAAAAATAAATGGATGCTTGAAAAAGAAATCTAACTACAACAACATAAACTCAAATGCTCTGAAATCCAACTATTCATTCAGCAGACATCAATCAAGGATACAGTAGCAATAACTCATTCCTCTAGAAATTGATGCAATTGAAATCAAACAAGAAAAATACAATCATTCTGGGAACGAGGAAGCAATAACCAGTGTTTTCTATAGTTGACAGCCCTGCTTTAAAGTAATTAAAAGGAAATAGAAATTGAACTAAGAAAACGCTGTAAAATTAATGAACTGGAAATGAACAACAAACTGTAATCGAATAGCAATGTAAATAAGCAAAGTCTCTGCAATATGAAACTAATGAATTCGAAATGAACAACACACTGGAATTGAACAACAAATACTAACTAATGAATCAGATCTTAACTTAATGAAATCAACTAACGAACTTTGTTGAACACCAAACCCTGTCGACAACAAACGTTATTAAGCAATCCAATGGAATATCAAATGGAGTAAATATTGAATAGCAAAGCTTTATAAGCAATAACAAGATGAATAATACCGAAATTAAGATTGTTGTTGAAATGGAACAGTAATGCAATTCATCAACGCAACACAGTAATAAACAATTCAACAACAACTTAATTAACTTTACAAATGTAATAAAGCCAATCACAATGATCACATAACGTTAACTAAAAGAGTAGAAATACAAACTGCGGATCGATCCACCAGGGCCAGGCCCTCAACCACCGATGAAACACCACTGGGCTACTGCAGAACTAAGAAATTAAATGGCAACACGTTCTTGTGTTAGTCATGCACAACAGCGTTTACAAACAGTCAATCTCTTGTTTAATTAATGAGAGTCGATGAGGAATTGTGTAATTACAACACATAATCTCTCCATCTCCCATAGTTACCCAATACATAATACATGCTCTCCTTTTATAATCAGAAAGAGGAGAAATTAAATAGTAAATACGATATCTCATAGCAATATTGGATTGTTCCCAACAACTTGATCAACAAGAAAATATATTGCCATCAATCTTTCAACAAAAGAAAGTTGAAATTGGATTTGCAGCTGAGATAATTTGGAAGACGGCCGCAACAGTAAATCTGAGAAAATCGTGCTCAAAGAACCTTCTGTTTCTCTTAATATAGGCCAAATTTTGGCAAACCGTTCTTAATAAAGTTAATTCGGTCCATTATGGACAAAACCTATGTTCTAGATTTTCCAGATTCTTCTCCATTTGTCCAGAATATCAACCGCAAAACTGTCCCTTCTTATTCGAAAGAATTTCTGAGTTGGAATATTGAATGATGTGTTGGAGATCAAATTTGCAATCTAGAAAATATCTTGGAGGCTAAAATGGTGAGAGATGTTACAAATATATTAATAAACCATCATTGATAAAATTATTCATAATAATCATCAATTTATTAAAAATAAAGGAGAAGAAATAATATTTATCCATAAGAGCATAAATAATTATAAAATGGATTTATATGATAAATTACGATAAATTACATGATAAAGAAGAGTACAAATTGATGAAATAAGTGTTAAAAAGTGGTCGTATTTGCGGCCCAACATTGGGTTGCTAAAACACAAAGATGAAGCATACAAAAAATTTCAGATCTTCAAAGCACTGGTTGAAAATGAATTAGATCTAAAAATCAAGTGTCTAAGATCTAATCGAGGAGGTGAATATATATCAGATGAATTATTTGATTTTTGTGAACAACATGGCATAAAAATACAATTTTCTGTAGCTGGTACCCCACAATAAAATGGCGTAGTATAAAGAATGAATAGAACAGTTCAACAGATGGCTCGGGCTATGCTTGATGATTCAGGAACACCTAACACATTTTGGGGAGAAACAACACATACTGGGGTAAATATTCTTAAAAAATCACATGTTAGTGTAAATAGTGATAAAACTCCATATGAACTCTGGTATGGTAATCTTCCCACTGTAAAGCATTTTAATGTTTTTGGAAGAAAATGTTTTATCAAGAATAATGATGAAAAACTTGGCAAGTTTGAACCTAGAGCAGATGAAGGAATATTTCTTGGTTACTCTTCTATAAGTAAAGCATATAAATGCTACAATAAAATACTTTGGAAAATTGTTGAATGCATTGATGTTGTAATTGATGAATCTCTCTCAGCTCCAAAAGGAGAAATACAAACAAAAAATGAAGATGATGATGGTGTATATCTTCCGACACCTAATAGAGATAATATATAAGGAGAACCCAATGAAGCAATAGAAGAAGATCTATCTGAAAGGGCTCCATCCAGGTATGTTCAAAAGAATCATCCAGAATCCCAAATTTTGGGAGAAAAGGGATCAGGTGTCCAAACAAGAAGAAGTCTTGTAGGGTCTACTAGCTATCTAGAATTTTTATCCACCACTGAACCACAGAATGCCAATCAAGCTAGAAAATATGAATGTTGGATTCAAGCCATGAATGAAGAACTTGATCAAATTGAAAAGAATCATTCTTGGGAACTAGTTCCAAGACCTCATGATAAAAAATTTATTGGAACAAAATGGATATTCAAGAAAAATTTAAATGAAAATGGAGATTAATTAGAAACAAGGCTAGACTTGTTTGTAAGGGGTATGCTCAACAAGAAGGTATAGACTTTGAAGAAACATTTGCTCATCTAGCTAGACTTGAAGCCATCAGAATGTTTCTGGCTTTTTCAAGCTTTCAACAAATCAAATTTTATCTAATGGATGTTAAATATTTCCTCAATGGTGATCTAGAAGAAGAATTTTATATAGAACAACGAGAAGGTGTCATTTTGGGAAATGATGAAAAAATTGTTTGTAAACTTAAAAAGGCTTTATATGGT
Source organism: Pinus albicaulis (assembly GCA_034641835.2). Classification (NCBI taxonomy): domain Eukaryota; kingdom Viridiplantae; phylum Streptophyta; class Pinopsida; order Pinales; family Pinaceae; genus Pinus; species Pinus albicaulis. The sequence goes on along the minus strand of CM076572.1, from coordinate 526,809,649 downwards.
CTTAAAAAAGCTCCAAGGGAATGATATTATCGTCTTGACAAACATCTTCATCAACAAGGATTCTCAAAAGGATCAGCTGATAGCAACTTATACACAAAAACTGAAAATGATAAACTATTGATTGTGGTTGTATATGTTGATGATATCATTTTTGGAAGTAATGAAGAGTCCATGAGTTAGAGATTTTCTTTTGTTATGCTGCAAGAATTTGAAATGTCTTTACTTGGGGAACTAACATTCTTTCTTGGCTTACAACTTCAACAAGCAATAGATGGCATATTTTTATCACAAGCAAAATATCTTAAGCAAATTCTGAAGAGGTATGGGATGGAAGATTGCAAACCTGTAAGTACACCAATGATAACCGAGTGTAACCTGTTGGAAAAGATACTGATCGGGGGGGTG